>CM062816.1:60390844-60948743 GCA_031772625.1 Pinus tabuliformis
AGTAACTTATGGTAAATATGTCATTTACCTGAATATGAGATATTTTAAAGGATCTTAATTTGAGTGGTTTTGTTGATTTCATTTCTTCTAATTTAAAATTTAATTTTCTTTTATGTTTTTACATGGTATTATAAATACATCAAGTATTATGAAGACTGACCATAGCTATAGTCTTCAACACTCCCTTTTAGCTAGGGAGGTATTCATAATGATTATCCAAATGTTTTCTATATACATGATCTTTCTAAAAATAAAAGTAAATCTTATCGATAGCATATTTATCTAGGTCAATACCCTTGATCTACATCAACATCATCATCAATATGTACCACAAACCAAGTTACCTCTCCTAACCAATGGTACTTACTCAACTAGTCACCATGATCCGGTGGGCACCTCACCTCATGGTACTCTGACTAGTTCAAGGTTCCCATCCCTACTGGTCAAACCCTTGGGAAACCCATGTCCCAAATCCAAAGGCCTCTCTCTAGTCATATTGTTGAAGAGGCACCCACTCCACGATTCTTCGCGCCTCAAAGACCATTCCTTTCAAGAATGCACATCTCTCACGCTATCTCACCCATAGTCTAAGTCATGCTCCCATTGTCACCAACAGTCTGAGTCATACCCTTGTTGTCCACCCATCAACAATCCAAGCCAAACTCCTATTGTTAGCAACAGTGTGATCCATGTCCCTGTTGATGTCACATCAATGCTCCCTCTCACTAATAGAGGAGTTTTCCAACAATCTAGGTCATGCTCCTATTGTCATCGATAGATAGTCTGAGCCATTCCCTTGTTGTCCACCCATCAACAGTCTAGGCCAAGCTCATGTTGTTACCAACAAGTCGAGCCATGTCCCTATTTATGTCACATCAATGTTCACTCTCACTAACAAAGGAGTTCTCCAACATTCTGAGCCATGCTCATGTTGCCACCAATAGTCTGAGCCATACCCCTATTGTCCACCCATCAACAGTCTGGGCCAAGCTCTTATTGGTAACAACAATCTAATCCATGCCCTTATTGATGTCACATCAATGCTCCCTCTCACTAATAGAGGAGTTCTTCACCACTCTAGGTCATGCTCCTATTGCCACCAATAGTCTGAGCCATACCCTTGTTGTCCCCCCATAAACAGTCCAGGCCAATCTCCTATTGTTACCAGAAGTCCAAGTGTATCTCTAAAGTATACAAACTTTGTCTAAGACAAAGGCTTGGTGAGAATGTTAGTCGTCTACTCATTAGTGGAGATATATTGGAGCATCACCACTCCCTTTTGTACCATATCATGAATGTAGTGGTACTTGATACCAATTTTCTTCGAATTTCCATGCAACTTTGACTATCACAAAATATCATGGTCGATTCCAACACCTACTCAAACACTTTGACAAGCAATTTTTGAAGCCAAACTACTTCACAACAAACTGCACGGGCTGCCATATATTCAACTTCAACAATACTAATCTCCACTGAAAATTGTTTCTTGCTCTTCCAAGAAACATGATTGTTGAGCCCAATCAAAAACATTCATCAGATGTACTCTTTCCATAGATAACACTTTCATCCCAATCAGAGTCAAAGTATCCCAACAACCTACGCTCATTTCCTACCATATACTTCAAATAATAATTAACAGTGATCCTACTTTGGCTTCATCTGATTTAATGTATTCACTGTAAAGCAAACATTCAAACCAAGTTCATTAAAGAACTAATCAACTACCTATCATCATCAAAATTTTGCAAAGAAGATTTCATCAACGTTCATCAATTGAAGATCACATTTAGTGGCCAAATCCCTCTTAATTTGAGACATATTCCACTGTGATCATTTCGAGCTCCCTCTGAAGAGAACATAATTTTTTCTATCTACCCCTTCTTTGGTACAACGTATCATAGTTGCTCCACATGAATTCATAACGACCTTCTTAAATTATGAGACTTCTTCAAAGTATTGACAACTGGAGCAAAAACATGATCTGCCTCTTACTCGAAGAATCTTTTATTCTCTCATCTCTAGTCATAGATAGCACATTTCATGTTTTTTTATCTTCTTGCTCCCTCTTAAGCTCAGACCTTCAAATCTCGATTTTGGGACAGGTCCTTTTGTCACAAGCTTTGCTTCATTTTCCACTTATTTTCCCTCTATTGCCAAAACCATTGGCAATCTTCAATATACCTGCAATCCTCACTAGGAGGCCATGGAAGAACTTTTGGGAAGAATGTTAGCGCCCTCTTGATCTTGGCCTTTTTTCATCAGCTTTATCCAAAATGTCATCATGATGTCATGTCTTCCTTACATGAACTATGATTTCTATCTTCGACAGAAATTATCACTTCAAGATGTTGTTGCTTACTAGGGTTTACAAACCCTATATTTTCATTTTCATATTCAAATTTCATAATCTTAGAATCAACATGCCCTTCACATATCCAACATTGTCAACAATCAATCAATAGAGTCCAAGAATGAATTGCTTTCTCTAAATCCTTGTACTAGTAGTATTCTGTTCATAAGGGCTTGGCCTTCATTTCAATGTACAAAGAATAATTTCATCATTCTTAAACAGTAGATGGAAGATTTCTTTCTTGGCATCAATACTTTCTCTGCAATAAAACCTTCAATGGCTTTAGTCATTTATGTCCTTGACTTGTTATAGTGCAGGGTTTGCAAATGAATTTATCAAGAAAGCCTTAGAACATTCTCCCTGCATCATGTACTAGACTATCTGGTAGAGTCGACTTGCAACTTCTAAGTTGCTATATGAATACAAATTTATAAACTTAAAGAATTGGAACTCTACACTTCATTATTATTATTAAGATATAATCAAGATTCCATTTCAGAAAGAACTAAAACCAGTGGTCGAAAAAGAGAGATCTATTTGGAAATGTGAATCCAATGGAATTCATCAACTATAATTACATCGACGAGATAGGCCATAGAACATAGTTCTTGCAGGTAACATCAAATTGTTTTTTATATAAATTTTCAAGTTATATATGGAGTCTTTATAAATATGTTATATGAAGGAAAAGTGTCCAATTGAGTTTGTAGTTTGGCATAATTAGAAGTTAGTCATTCTAGTCGATGTTGGTCAACTTCCAGTGGACAATGTAAGCCTTGTGCAAGGGAAATTTCTTTTTATTGAGTCAGTGAGTCATAAAAACTTTTCCTTCATGTATTTATGAAATTCCAAACTCCAATGTATTGCTGAGAAAATCACAGTAACAACAGAGTATCTATCACAGTCACAAGAAAATTGAATGAGTAGTGTATGTAATCTTGCAGCGGAAAATTCAAGAACAAGACATCATGCAAGAAAAACACACAAAAGAGTTGAACAATGATGACATCAAACAAATATATGGATTGAGCCCCTGATATAAATTTGCAGAGTTATTCTTGGATTGTGGTATAAGTAAAATGCAAGATGGATCTTATGCAGATGTTTCACTTATCTTATGTTTGGTAAATGACTCCCAAGAATGATAGTCTTGGTTGGACTCGTCCATAGAGAGAGTGAAAAGGATTCCCCATACTGGAGAGGAGCTGTCGACAATTCTTGGTTGGAGTAGTAGTCCATTTGATTGAGAAGACTGCAAAGAAGGTGAACAATGGAGATCTGCAAAAAATGGCCATCAAAAATGAAGAAATCACAGCAAGTTTTGTCTTGTGTCCAAGACTTTATTCTAACCTTGCTCAGGACAAGCAATGCATTGAGGGTAGGGGAGATGTTGTAAGGGTCTCATACACCTAAGACTATCATCATATAGTATGTATGTGTAAATGCCAGCAATATTAGTAAATGTCAAAGTAAAGTAAATGAAGGTAGGTTGTGAGCAGCTACAACCGCTCCAACTATATCTCCTTTGTATAAATATACCCAAGGTCTAATAGAACATTGATTAGTATTCCTTCCCGATAATTTGTTGTTCTTTGTGTATATGTGTGCGTATTCTTGTTGTTCCTAATGTATCTTGCTCATGCACTTCATAATGTATATTTATAACAATATCCCTCTCGCACTGAGACATATCTTGTTATGGTAATTATGGTTGCTCCCTCTGCCACTGCAACCTTTCAGCATATCAGTTATCTAGCCTAACAATGCCAATGGCAATGCATAATTTCAAACTGAAAGATCTACTCTCTATGAAGCTAATATGAGGCTCTCTGAATTTTCCCAGAGGCAATTCTTTCTGCGACAATTGCTCCCTCTAACACAAGTCCTTCAACTTTCATTAGAGACAAATCACATGAGATCAACCAAGCCTAGCATGTTTTGCTTGTAATAGCCTTCTTGTGAACTTGTGCCCTTGACATATGATAGACCACAAGTAATTGTTATTTGGCCCCTCATTATCACCATTCTAGATTCTGAGGCCATGACTTTTGGAACAAAAATATCTTGTTTGTGTTAGATCTGAGCCCTAATCTAAGGTGTCTTGATGTTTAGCTTCGTTGGCAAACAAATATCAGCTCATTTCCTTACATAGGCTTAAATGTGATCTTCAACTTCATTGCTTCACCAAAGGTCTCATACCATGTTGAAAATACAAGCACTATTTCTGAACTATGGTTATTACTTGTGAATATTTATTATAGTTCCTTTATCTTCATCAAGCAATCACACTTCATAAATTCAACCAATAACCATGAAAGGAAAGTAGAGATCACAATGTTCAAAACTTAAGATATGTAAGATCACGTGTGTAAGAGAAAGATATGTGAATGATAAGTGAGTGTTTAAAATGAAAATTTTCAAGTATATTTTATACTCCAAATACCCAAGAGACATGTCTCTTTGTAAATTAGATCACATCTCTTTGTAAATTAAACTCTAGTAAGTCTATAGATTTACATTTTTGCTCATATTTGCTATATTTATTTACATCTTTTTCCTTATCGCATTTTTTATTTCTGTGAGTACTAGTTATTTACGTGAGTATGAGCTACTTTCAAGAGTCTTAATTTGAGGTGGTTTTGTTGATTTCTTTTCTTTTAATTTTCTTTCTTCTAAATTAAATTTAAATTTTCTTTCATGTTTTTACATAGTATTATAAATACATCAAGGATTATGAAGACCAACCATAACTACATTCTTCAACAATTATCAACCCTAAGTTCATATGGACCTTGGGAATTGCCATGCACTTTATGTGCCAAAACAATCTATTTAATCATCATTCTAGCAATGAAGTTGTAGCAAAAAATAATGATCACAAGAAAAGAGTTTTAGGATACTTTTAACAACAATTTTAGGATACTTTTAACAATGTTTATACTTAAAATTTAAAATAAGTGAAAGAACAAAAGAGAGTAGATTTTAGAATTCAAAGAAAACCATAAAATAAAAATAAATATTAAAATACAACATTTTTTATACCTCAACCTTATTTACTAAACTAAAAACATATTTACATCGTCTGAAAATAATATAATGCAACTATTCTAATCAACACTGACTCATAAATAGGCCTGTATATACAGAAAACAGTTTACTCGATGGACTAGTGAATATGATAAGAAATTGTAATCAGACCAGAAGTACAAACATTACCTCAAAGGAAATTCTACACATAAATTATACAGAGAGAAACTTACAGTACTCCAATAACAAATGCTAGAAGATTTTAAGCAAACAAGAGAGCTACCAAAATACCATAACTTTCAAAACAACAACAATTTTATGTTGACCAACGATATTGAAAAATTTACTTACCTATGAAAGACAAGCCACGATAAAGGTAAGTGCATGTTGTCATTATGATTCAGGTTTGGCGCTATGGCACAAATGTTGTACTTGATGGCAACTCACTCAAGTGGCAAATCTTTGTTCAGGCTCTCAAAATGATGGAAAATAAGGGGTTCGCAGGTACACCATTCAAAAAGTGCGGGCCCGCAGGCATGCCGTTCACAAAGTGCGGTCATGTCCGTTGGTTATCCGAATAGAAGGTGTGGACCCCAGTTCACTCACTCCAATGCAGAGAAGCGCGCACACGTGGGAATTCTTATGTTTGGCCCATGGTATTTAGTCCGACGTTCATAATTCTATGGTTTTGGTCCGTGGTATAGGATCTAAATTATTGACCCCCGGTTTGGATCCCTTGTATTGGTTTTCGATGGTTTTGTCCCATGGTTTGAATAAGGGCTTTCCTATATAAAGGAAAGGAGATCACTTGGCTTGTCACAGGTGAAATTTGAATATCTTAAGATCTGAAATTTTGGTGATCGGTTTGAAAAGCTAGATCTAAATCAAGGTGAAATTTAAGGCGAATCTATTGATAGGTCGTGATCTCTCGGGCGCATGATCAGATCTGTGGATCTGACTGTCTGTGGCACATTGGAGGACTGTTAATTTGGCTCTACTCAGAGGTCTGCAGGCGATCCACAGTGCAGGTGCGGGGGTCCGCAGCGCAGCAGAAGGCACAGGTGCGGGGGTCCATAGTGAAAGAAAAGGCACTGGTGCGGAGGTGCACAGTGCAGTAGAAGGCACAGTGCGGAGGTACGCAGAGGAACAGAAGGACCAGGTGCGGAGGTTCATTGTCAGGCAGACAGTGCAGGTGCAGACCTGCGAAGAGGTACACAGTGCAGCAGAAGTAGTAGGTGCGGAGATACGCAAAGCAGAAGAAGGACCAGGTGCGGATCTGCGCAGTTTAGACACAGAAGAGCTACGGATATTCGCATGTTTCTATTGGTGAAGTTGCGGACTTTTCTTGAAATATTTGTTGGCTGCCTTTTATCTATTGCTGCAGAGTTCTGGGTTTAGATTACTGGTATTGCTTTTTTGTTTACAGCATTCTGAGAAGTTGGGTGATTCATTGGTTGATTGTATAAGGAGATTGGTTGATTTACATGTACTTGATTATTATTTGATATTCTTGGATCTAGTCTGAAAATTAATGAAACGTAGTCCTTAAAGAAGTATAAGAGATAAGGGGGTTGTAGCTCCCTTTCAGGAGAAACTGGAAAACGAGAGAGGGTTGTAGCTCTCTGTAGGTTGCAACCTGCGTACTGGTAAAGCACTGCACCAGTACAAAATCATTGTAAAAGAAGTTTCTAATTGAAAGAAGATAGAGACATATTGCAGTAGGTGGTTTTCACCCACATTGGGTTTCCACCTTATATCTGGTGTTCTTTGGTGTGATTATCTGTTTTTCTTGTTCTTGCTCATTATTATATGGTACTGACATACAAACTAATGATCAATATCTGAAGAATAAATTAAAGTATAAATCTAGAAGATATATTGGAAAGAATTTGATAATACTGATTCACCCCCCCTCTCAATATTATTTCCAACAATTGGAATCAGAGCAGGTCCTTCTGAAGAAGCTTGATCACTTGAAAGAAGATCCATCATCATGAGCAACTACGAGAGAGAAGCATCTATCAGACCACCAATTTTTGATGGGACAAACTTCGTATATTGGAAGGTAAGAGTTACTGCCTATCTTCAATATCTTAGTACAGAAGTCTGGGATATCATAGATACAGGGTACACTTTTCCATCAGCAACTCCTATAGATCCGGCTGAGAAGAAGAAATATGAAACAAATGCAAAGGCTGTCAATACTCTACTAGGATGTCTATCTCAATTAGAATTCGTGAAGGTTATGCAGTATAAATCCGCAAAAGAAATATGGGACAAGATTGTTCTGAGCTATGAAGGAGATGATCAGGTAAAATGAGCAAAACTTCAAACCCTCGGAATTCAGTACGAAAATCTCAGAATGCACAACGATGAAAGTGTGGCTAACTATTTCCTTCGTGTAGATGAGATTGTTAATTGTATGAAAAAATTGGGTGAAGAAATAAAAGAGGTTGTTGTGGTTGAAAAGGTTCTAAGATCTTTGTCCCCTAGGTTTGAATCTAAAGTTTCTGCAATAGAAGAAAAGGAGAATCTACGAAACCTTACCATGTCACAGCTGCACGGAATTCTGACTACTTATGAAATGAGAAAAGGAGGACCATCAGACAGGAGAGAAGCTGCATTCAAGGCTTCTGGCAAAGGAGATTACTATGAGTCAGGACACGTGTCAGAAGAAGAAGAAGAATCAAATTTTGTCAAAAACCTTCAACGGGGTGCTGGACGATTCCGAGGTAAGTTACCTTTCAAATGCTTTGCTTGTGGAAGAGTCGGTCACTATGCTGCCAAATTTCCTCATAAGGATAAGATTGACAAGGGGAAGGAACCTGTTAGATGGAACAAAAAACATAATGCAAATAAGAAAAACTACTACACTCATGAAGATAGTGATGGACTTTCAAATAGTCACGAAGATGAACGAGATAATAATTATAAACTTTTAATGGCTTTTGAAGATGATGATTATATGGATGTTGTAGATGAAGAAGGTCTTTATGAAGAGATTTCTAATCTCAAAATTTGTTTAGAAGAGAAAAATGTGATTATTGATTCTCTGCAATGTCAACTGGCTGAAAGGGAAAAACATCACGAAAAATTGGAATGTGAAATTGTTATTCTTAGAAAAGAGATTGAGAAAACAAAAGCTCTTAATCTTAAATTTGTCAAAGGGTCTGAAACTCTGGATGAGATTATCAATGTGCAGTGTTCTCCACTAATCAATACAGGTCTGGAATATAATGGAGAAGCATCTCAAGCATCCACCTCCAAAAGTTATCTTGATGCAGCAAGGAGGAGCGAGCAAAAGGCCTAATAGAAATCATCAGGTAAATCAGGGACAGTTTACCTCAAGAACGAACAAAGACTATCAAGAAAATCGGGGGCAAGCTACCTTAAGGACAAACAGAGGCTACAAGCAGCCACAGGTAAAATCTTCCCAATTTGCCTCAAGAATGGATGTCAATAGAAACTACAATTGGTTGGTTGATAGATTTGATAATCGCAGGAGTTTCTTCAATGGCCAATGTTTCTCTTGCCATAACTTTGGTCACAAAGCAGCTCAATGTGTTGCCTATAAGACAATCATGACTAGAGAAGCTCAAAAACAAAGAAGTATGACTGGAATCACGAAAATGACCTATAACAACTTTTCCGCCCTTGCAAGTGAAATTGAATGTTCTATTTGTAATAACTTCGGTCATGAAGAGTCTGAATGCAGGAGCAGGTTTCGGAAGACAACTCAGAAGGAACAAACCTCAAATGCCAGAACATGGAGAATGAAGGAACCGCAACCAGAAAGATGTGGGATAGCTTTATATGCAGAAAGACAGGAAAATCAATGGTACATCGACAGTGGATGTTCGAAGCATATGACAGGTGATAAAGAAAAACTTCAATCATATAGTGCTTTAGAAAAAAGAAAGAAAGTTTCTTTTGGAAATGATACCCTTGCAGTCATAAAAAGAAAAAGCACTGTTCAGTTGAAAGAGAAAGTCAAGGCTGGAAATGTTTTGTATGTTGATGGCTTGAAGCATAATCCACTGAGTGTCAGTCAAATATGCGATCAAGGAACTGAGGTAATATTTCAATCAAATGGATGTAGTGTTCGTGATCTTGATACAGGGAAAACAGTGATCAAAGGCATAAGAACTCCAAATAATTTATACATATTTGAAGAAGGACAACAACAATGTTATTTGAGCAAGAATGATGAACACTGGTTATGGCACCGGAGGTTGGGGCATCTAAGCTTTTCACAGATAAGGAAAGCATGCAAATACCAGGCAGTTCGTGGTCTTCCAGACATCAGAATTCCAGACAATACAATATGAAAATCATGTCAGTTTGGTAAACAAACCAGAACTAACTTCCCTGAAAAGGACGCTAGTAGGCCTCTTGAACTAGTCCATACAGATGTATGTGGACCATCTAGGAAAATGTCACCTCGAGGAGAAGAATACTTTATATTATTCATTGACGACTTCTCCGGGATG
The DNA here is from genome assembly GCA_031772625.1 of Pinus tabuliformis. Lineage (NCBI taxonomy): Eukaryota > Viridiplantae > Streptophyta > Pinopsida > Pinales > Pinaceae > Pinus > Pinus tabuliformis. Next base: position 60,400,715 of record CM062816.1, read on the forward strand.
GTTTGGATAGGACTTATGAAGCACAAAGACGAAGCCTTCGAAAAATTCAAATCTTTCAAAGCCTTGGTTGAAAACGAATCAGATCACAAAATTAAGTGCCTCAGGTTTGATAGAGGTGGGGAGTTTACCTCAAATGAATTTTTCGATTTTTGTGAAGAACATGGAATAAGAAGGGAATTCTCTACAGCTAGGACTCCTCAGCAAAATGGAGTAGTGGAAAGGATGAACAGAACGGTTCAACAAATGGCTCGTGCAATGCTTGATGAATCTGGAACTCCCGCAACCTTCTGGGGTGAAGCTGCATTTTCTGCGGTCGTTATTCTCAACAAAACAAATGTCCGGGTGAACAGCACTCAAACTCCTCATGAGCTCTGGTATGGTGAGACTCCTTCGGTAAAACATTTCAAAATCTTTGGAAGCAAATGTTATATTAAGAATAATGATGAACATCTTGGCAAGTTTGAACCTAGAGCAGATGAAGGGATTCTCCTTGGTTATTCTCCTCACAGCAAAGCATATAAGTGTTACAACAAAAGACTTGGAAGAATAGTTGACAGCATTGATGTAGTGGTTGATGAAGAAGGAAACATTCCTAGGCAAGTAAATTATGAAAATATCGAAGAGGATGAAGATCATCCTTCAAATCAGACTGATGATGAAGAAGAACCTCAAGAGGCACTAGAGGAACAGATAAGGATAGAAGAGAAGACTCCATCCAGGTATGTTCAAAAGAATCATCCAGAATCTCAAATCTTGGGGCAAAAGGAGGCAGGCGTACAAACAAGAAGAATAATTGCAGAAGCTTCAAGCTATTTGGCATTACTCTCCTCCACTGAACCACAAAATGTAAGAGAGGCATGCAAAGATGAATGCTGGGTCAAGGCAATGGATGAAGAACTTGAGCAGATCGAAAAAAACAACACTTGGGAGTTGGTTCCTAGACCAAAAGATAAGAATGTCATATGGACAAAATGGATCTTCAAAAATAAGTTGAATGAAAATGGGGAAGTAATTAGAAACAAGGCCAGACTTGTTTGTAAAGGGTATGCTCAACAAGAAGGAATACACTTTGAAGAAACTTTTGCTCCCGTTGCTAGACTTAAGGCCATCCGAATGTTCCTTGCTCTCTCAAGCTTTCAGAAGTTCAAAGTATTTCAAATGGACGTGAAATCAACCTTTCTGAATGGAGACTTAGAAGAAGAGGTGTACATTGAGCAACCAGATGGTTTCATTCTTGGGAATGATCCAAATCTTGTATGCAGACTAAAAAAGGCTCTTTATGGTCTTAAACAGGCTCCAAGGGCTTGGTACTATCGTTTGGACAAATATCTTTATCAACAAGGCTTTTCAAAGGGATCAGCAGATAACAATCTTTATATAAAAATTGAAAATGACAAATCGCTAATACTTGTTGTGTATGTAGATGATATTATCTTTGGCAGCAATGAAGAAACTATGAGTCAAAACTTTGCCTTGGTGATGCAGAAAGAATTCGAAATGTCATTACTTGGAGAACTGACATATTTTCTTGGTCTACAAATCCAACAAAATGAAGGCGGTATCTTTTTGTCTCAAACCAAGTACCTCAAGCAGATTTTGAAGAAGTATGGCATGGAAGATTCAAAACCAGTATGTACCCCTATGGTTACAGGATGCAACCTCAGTGCAAATGATGAATCAACAGCAGTACATCAACCAACCTATAGATCCATGATTGGAAGTTTACTTTATTTGACAGGTACCCGACCAGACATCATGCATGCAGTAAGAATAGTTGGAAGATTTCAAGCAAATCCCAAGGAAACTCATCTTCAGGCAGTTAAGAGAATCTTCAAGTACCTTCAAGGAACTCAAAACTATAGCTTATGGTATCCTAGAGATACAGATCTGACACTTCATGCTTATACAGATGCAGATTGGGCCGGAAGCGTGGATGACAGGAAGAGCACAAGTGGTGGTGCATTTTTTATGGGTTCCAGATTAGTATCTTGGTTCAGCAAGAAACAGAGTTCGATTGCTTTATCTATAGCTGGAGCTGAATATGTGGCTGCTGCATCTTGCTTCACTCAACTCCTTTGGATGATGCAGACCTTGCAGGATTTTCAAATCACTTGTACACCACTTATCTCCATCTTATGTGATAATACAAGTGCTATCAGCATTTCAAAGAACCCAGACATGCATTCAGAGACCAAGCATATACCTATCAAATATCATTTTCTTCGGGAACAAGTGCTTGAACAAAAGGTCAAATTAGAGTATGTTCCTTCTAAGGAACAAGACGCTGATATACTCACCAAAACACTGCCCAGGGAGACCTTTGAATACCTCAGGCAAAAGCTGGGGATAGTTGATGCATCATCTTGTTGAATCTCATCTGTTTTAGAGATTGTTGGTTGTACGTGAGTTTCATATGGGGTATACGCGTACATTTGCTGGGTTATGGATTGGTTGAAGATCGAATGGCACAGATTCAAGGGGAGCATATATATTCTTCTAATAATGCATTGTTGGCATTATGGTAGAAGATCTTGGAGGAGAAAGTATAGAAGGAGAACATGGATGCTGATCTGAATATTGCTGCTAATATGTCTCTATCTCTTTTGTCAAGGTCATGTATGGTGTATGATAGATTATGGTTCTTCTTGAAGAATTTTTCTTTTGCAGATCTGGTCTATAGTCAGGGGGAGCGTGATCAGCAGAGTAGAGACTTCAGCATGTTCTCAGGGGGAGCATAACCCTTTGCCCTTGATGTCAAAGGGGGACATTGAGGATCTTGGGGTTGCCATCAAGTCCAAAGGGGGAGATTGTTGGCATTATGATTCAAGTTTGGCGTTATGGCACAAGTGTTGTACTTGATGGCAACTCACTCAAGTGGCAAATCTCTATTCAGCTTCTCAAAATGATGGAAAATAAGGGGTTCGCAAGTACACCATTCAAAAAGTGCGGGCCCGTAGGCACGTTGTTCACAAAGTGCGGTCATGTCCGCAGGTTATCCGAATAGAAGGTGCGGACCCCAGTTCACTCACTCCAATACAGAGAAGCACGCACACGTGGGAATTCTTATGTTTGGCCCATGGTATTTAGCCCGATGTTCATGATTCTATGGTTTTGGTCCGTGGTATAGGATCTAAATTATTGAACCCCGGTTTGGATCCCTTGTATTGGTTTTCGATGGTTTTGTCCCATGGTTTGAATAAAGGCTTGCCTATATAAAGGAAAGGAGATCACCTGGCTTGTCACTGGTGAAATTTGAATATCTTAAGACCTGAAATTTTGGTGATCGGTTTGAGAAGCTAGATCTAAATCAAGGTGAAATTTAAGGTGAATCTATTGATAGGTCGTGATCTCTTGGGCGCATGATCAGATCTGTGGATCTGACTGTCTGTGGCACATTGGAGGATTGTTAATTTGGCTCTACTCAGAGGTCCGCAAGCGATCCACAGCGCAGGTGTGGGGTTCGCAACGCAGCAGAAAGCGCAGGTGCGGGGGTCCGCAGCGAAACAAAAGGCACTGGTGCGGAGGTGCGCAGTGCAGCAGAAGGCACAGTGCGGAGGTATGCAGAGGAACAGAAGGACCAGGTGCGGAGGTTCATTGTCAGGCAGACAGTGCAGGTGCGGACCTGCGCAGAGGTACGCAGTGCGGCAGAAGGAGTAGGTGCGGAGATACGCAAAGTAGAAGAAAAACCAAGTGTGGATCTGCGTAGTTTAGACACAGAAAAGTTGCGGATATTCGCAGGTTTCTATTGGTGAAGTTCCGGACTTTTCTTGAAATATTTGTTCGCTGCCTTTTATCTATTGCTGCAGAGTTCTGGGTTTAGATTACTGGTATTGCTTTTCTGTTTACAGCATTCTGAGAAGTTGGGTGATTCATTGGTTGATTGTATAAAGAGATTGGTTGATTCACATGTACTTGATGATTACTTGATGTTCTTGGATCCAGTCTGAAAATGAATGAAACGTGGTCCTTAAAGAAGTAGAAGAGCTAAGGGGGTTGTAGCTCCCTTCCAGGAGAGACTGGAAAACGAGAGAGGGTTGTAGCTCTCTGCAGGTTGCAGCCTGCGTACTAGTAAAGCATTGCACCAGTACAAAATCATTGTAAAAGAAGTTTCTAATTGAAAGAAAATAGAGACATTGCAGCAGGTGGTTTTCACCCACATTGGGTTTCCACCTTATATCTGGTGTTCTTTGATGTGATTATCTGTTTTTCTTGTTCTTGCTCATTATTATATGGTACTGACATACAAACTAATGATCAATATCTGAAGAATAAATTAAAGTATAAATCTGGAAGATATATTGGAAAGAATTTGATAACACTGATTCACCCCTTCTCAGTGTTATTTCCAACAGTGCCATATCTTGATATGTTTTGAGTGCAACTAAGTATAGCTGTGAAAAAATACCTTCAAAAAGTTCAAATTCTTTTGGGCGTAGCAACATGAGAACTCTATGTTGGGTTTGCTTTTAACATGACTATTATAAAGAAATAGCGACCACTTTTTGCAACTACGGCCTCTCCACTGCTAGACAGGAATGACGTTGTGAAAACTTTAGAACATGTTGTCAATCCGCACCCAGAACTAAAAGATTTCAGATTGTTGCTGTGAATATTACAAATAAATGTCACTTCGAGGTCTGTCAACATTGAAACAAATAGGATTTCTTTAGGCTATTGCCAGTGAACTATCAGTATGTTCTTGGAACAGTCAACCTTCTACATTAATTAACTTGAGATCTTAAGAGCGTATTGCTGGTTTGCCCAAGTCATAATATGCCTATCCCCGAGTGCTTGACCAGGTAGTGAAGGCACAAAGCGTCATTGAACAAAATGTGTATTATTTTCAAGGACCGTATTCTTGCATGATCTTAACTGCACCGTTATATATAGAAATTCAAAGGACCTGACGACTCCAACTAGCAGGCAAATGATTAAATATTCATTTTATGCCTTCTGCCATCCAACAAGTGCATTTATGTGGTTGTTCAATATTGCATCACAAAAGTGTCCCTTATTCAGTGACTCAGGTGTAACAGTAATTTGCATAATGAAAACAGTTTGGCTGTATATTGAAATGTTACTTGGGGATTATCAATCGGGAATTCGTAAGCTCCCATTAAAGGGAAATGTTTATTTCAAAACAAAGTTAGCATGAAGAAACAATAAGCTAGCAGACCCATCTAAACCCAAGCTTTGATATGCACCTCAGGGTTGAACAGGTCCAAGTTTCAATATTTGATATAATGGGCATTTAAGTAAACTCAAGAGATGCAACTTCAATAGTGAATATTGAACTGGGGTTTTGTTGGGTATATGTTAGTGTCCATATTCAATGGACCTTCTAAATTCAATGCACTTTTAAACAGCAGATATGGATGTCTGTATACTGCAAACACACAAACACATCATGAATTGATAGACCATCCCCATTCCCACTTGGGTTGTAAAATGCAATCCCCACTTTTCTCATTGCAAAATCTGTAATACATACTAAATGCTCGTCCACGCCAATCAAGAAAAGGGTCAGGAATTCAAATCAAAGGCTGTGTTCAGGCCAATGAGGTATTGATCCACAGGCAAGGTTGAAAGAGTGTTGAGCCATCCACTGGGTTAAAACAGAGAAGAAAAACTGTCATCAAGATCAAAATGAGACGAGGAAGACACCTTGAACCAATTGCACAGCCATCACCAAAGTCAAGTTTCTATAAGTTGAAGATTGGATAGCAAGTAAGATACAATCAGACCGATGCTCTGTTCATTCCCTTGTTTGCAAAAGAGTATACAGCCACTCCCAAGCGGGATCCAGGCTCAGGAGGATGCCTGTGCACAACCCTTACATCAAATAATTTTTTGGCCTTCTTAAAGAAATAGGCATCCTTCTTCCACCTCCTGAGATGAGCCATCAGCACAGTTGGATACCCTTTACCCGCAACTTGATCACCATCATCATTAATGCCCAACAGAAGCCATTTGAGAGTGAGGAGAAGGGGACCAAACAGATTCTCGTGATAAACCACATCTGATGCCAATACCAGGTCAAAATTGTGGTGCCCCACATCCTGAACATCCTTCTCCTCTCCCCATCTGAGAGCCTTCACACATACACAACCGCCCAGCCCGGTAGCCCGTAAAGATTCCTCGTTGGCAGTTGCATTGAAAATTAGATTGGGGAGGACATGAGGAAGATCAGTGATGGTCACATGGGCACCCAAAAACGCTGAAGCAATTCCCACCATTCCCGTTCCTGCACCCAGTTCTAAGACCCTCAAAGCCTGTCTGTGACCTCTTCTCTGCAACAACTGATGGCAAATGTGGCCTACTTCTGGATTCATCTCAAACCCATTTGCTGACTGCTGCTGAGTGCATATTGGTTTGGGGGTGGATGTGGGTGTGGGGGCATTTTGATGAGCCGTTGTTATGACTCCAGAATGATGCCAAAAGATTTCATCCAAAAACCAGCAGAGAGCAGAGGCTGCAGGCCATACCTGAAACGAGAGGCCTCTCGAGGGAAGCTGCCTCAACAACACTTTGTGATGGCTTCTGTGAAGTATATACTCATACCCTTCCACCTTTGTAATATTATTCTGCATCTGCTCCGCCTCATTCTCATCTTTATCTCTGTTGGTAATAGCAGGGTTTATAGCCATTTCTCCATCCCCTTCGTCGTCACAGTCGTCTTTACAGTCAGCCATAGAGCCCTTTGCGAAGCGTGACCTTCTCAGCCTTTGTACGTGTTTCCAAGTGTGGACTGTACTTTTAACAAGCCCGCTTCTTAGCATAGAACGTGAGATGCTCTGAGAAACGTTAACCCTAATCCTGGGGCCACTACTATATTATAAAAATGGGTTTCTGTTTTTCCAGAGTCCAATTGACAGGGAAATTTTTAAATTTTCAGAGTTTTCATAAATTGGCTGTGTAAAAGGAATTCAAGGCTAATTGACTGTGTAAAAGCAAATTTTTAATTTTCAGAGGTCTAGAAAAGTCGACTAAATTGACTATGCGTAGCCATTTATCAAAAAGATTCGGTCGCGGTTCCCCATTTCTGGCCTCTGTTGCCAAAGTTGTCCCGAGTGCAATCCAACCCAGTCTCTACTGTTTGCGAGTTGGTGTGTCTCTTCAGAGCGGTCCAACTACATTTTGTATTGTTTTTGTTTCGATGACTTTATTATTTATTACAGTTCGTATTGTTTTCTCGGTTGCATTCTGATACAGCAATTAATGGTGAGAGTTCTAAAGTACTGATTCAGGTTTAATATCCGATGAACTGATAATAAGAAAATCCATTGTTGCAATTAATCGTGAGGGTTCTAAATTACTGATTCAGGTTTAATATCCGATGAACTGATAAAAAGAAAATCCATTGTTTTTGGCAAAGTGGATTTTTAATTTTGGAAAATTAATTTATTGGGTTAGATATTTCGGAATCGTACTGTGTAATAGGTTTGATTTGTCTAAAGTTTGGATGGTGACTCCATGTGTAATATGTCTGATTTGTCTAACTTTTAGGATGGTGACTCTATCTATCAAGAGAGCCTTGTCACTTTGGAATACAGAGATAAATATATCTTGAGAAATGGTCATTTTTTCATTGTTACTATGAAAAGAATTATTTTTTTTAAATAATAAAATTTATAAAAATTAAAGCTTATTTGTCAATTGACTATGAAGAGTTATTATTCATTGTACATATAAATACAAGTTCACTAGAACTTGATCCATGTTGTCATTGTGAAGAGTTGGAGATTAGGTTGAAATGGCTATGCGAGTGTTTTGTCATGCTACACTATGAGTTATTCTAGGACCGCATCCATTGTTGTTTCTTTGAAACTTGGAGTTGTTGAATGAGGGCAATGTTCTGGTGTTGGGGTTTGTGCTATGGTTGTTTTATGGTTTTTTCTTTGTTAGTGCTAAGTTAAGTTTTGAGAGGGTCTCTTAGTGTGTTGTTTTCTCCTTGGGGTTTTCTTGGGTCTTTCAAGTCTCTAGGTTTTCTAGGCCTATCTTGTCCTATTTTTATGCCTTTCTATCTGTAGAGTCTGAGATATGGTGTATTTTGTCTTTCACTGTTGTCGTTTTATTTTCGCTTATGGAGCCGGGTGTTTTGGACAATCCTTTGGGTGGGGCTCACAACAGTCTGGGTATGACATCTGGCGTTGAGGTTGGCGATCTAGTGGCTACACATGTTCCACATTCTCACCCTAGGGTTACACAGCCGAGGCCTAATGGTGCACCTAAAGCGTTGTGCATTTGAGATGAGAAACGAATGCTTTCCTTAGGTTGCAATATTGATATGAGCAGGATTTTGAGCCTATCGTCTTGTGCCCTTATGAGGAGATTTTTTTACATAGCACTCAGCAAAACACAAGTACAAACTTGGGCGTCTATCCATTGGAAACCATTGCTCACCTACTCTCCAAACATCATCTTTCTCATGAACAACTGGTTCCATTTTCATTTCCTAGATGAGGGAGGTCTTCTCATGGTCCTTCAAAGAGATTGGTTCATTGGTAGGGGTTATCTTTGGTTGCAGAGGTGGCACGTTGGGTTCAATCCGCTTACGGGCAAAACCCAAATCCCAATATCTTTGGGTCAAGTTGGTCGGCTTCCCTCTAGAACTCTAGACCAAACATATAGTTATGAAGGTTGCAAACTGTATTGGTAGGCTCATCTTCTTTGATGATATGCCTTCGGTGGCATTTGACAAATAAATTTTATGGGTTTTGGTTGAAATGGATGTTTCCAAGGGTATATCGGTTGAATTAGAGATTTCCTTTGGGGACATGACCTTTAATCAGAGGTTGGACTTCTAGAAAATCCCCTTTAGGTGCTTGAGATTCCATCAAACATGTCATCTCAAATAAGCATGTCCTTTAGTGGGGGTGTAGATACATACAAATCCCAACTCAAGTGATTTTTTTTGTTGTTTTCGTCTAAGTGTGTTTCTTTTGTGCCTGTCCTTTGTCTGAGTTGGACACTATTCGGACTATCAGCCCCACATGTGAATAATTTACATGTTATTTGTGAAGTACAACCCTCAGAGCTATTGTGTAATGGAGCTTCGGAATTTGCCTTTTCTTCCACTAGGGTGATGGTTTCAAATGTCTCAACTATCCATCACTTGGACATTGATATTGAAGGTTGTTTGGCTTCTTTTGGAGGAGTTGGGGTTTAGAATGCCTTGGTAGACTTGTGTGATCCTCTTTGGGATGGAACAACTGGAGTGTCTCTTCCACCTCCTTCTAAGATTTCACCTTTATTGTCGAAAGCTCTCTCAGGTAAGTTAATTAAGTCCCTCTCTGTTGATGATATTCTTTTGTTGGATAACCTAGCGACAAAACCATTTATGCCTTCTATTGATATTTCCATTGTTCCAAAGGATATTATCTATTTTGACTCCTATTTTGAAAATCCCCCCCACCCCCTTAATATATTCTACTAACTTGTCTTCAATCCCTCATTCTATGGGGCTGTCTACTTGCATTAATCCTCTCCTTCACTCCTCTGGTGCTCCTTAGTCTTCACTTTTTATGTTTGGCCTCCTAAAAAACCCTGATATCTCATCTAGAAGATGTCCCAACCAAACGGCTCAGCCTTTCCCTATGTCTTGTCCGCCTTGGAGTTTTGATCCTAAGGCGGAGGTTTCTAAGGCATCAAACTCCCTTTCGTGTGATCCTTCTTATCTGTCTTCCCTCAACCTTTCTAACATCCCTATCTTCCCCTCTCCTCATCCCAATGCTCCTATCCTAGGTGACCCTAATTCTCCTTTCAAAAACTTCACCATCACGAAGAAAAAGCAAAATAAAAAAGAGCTTACCCATGATGGTGCCATTCAAGGTGGTCTCTTCAAGGAAATATCAAATGTGTCTGACTCTCCCAAGGCCCTTAGAGCTAAGATGCCCTCCAATAAGGGTTCCTCATGATCATAATGTCTTTAAATATTCGACAAGTGGGAGGCCCTCCCAAAAAATGTGCCCTTAGTAGATTAATGGCTTTACATTGTCCATTTGTTCTCTTTATTTAGGAAACTGTGGTCCAAGGTGATAAAGCCAAGGAGGAACTTCTCCAAATCTGTCATGAATGGTATATATGTTTTTTTTATTCTTTGGGTCATTCTGGGGGTCCATCAGTCTTATGGAACCCATGAGACTTATCTCTTAGGCCATACTCCTCAAAGGTTGGTATCATCCTAGAAGGATATCTTATAGGACTAGAATGTCATGTCATTCTTGTGAATTGTTATGGGCCTTACAAGAATAGAGAGACTTTTTGGAGTCATCTTCATCACAATGGCTCTCTATAGGAGCATTATCTCATTCTTACTGGGGATTTAAATTTGATGACCTCTGTCAGTGAAGTTTGGGGTGTTAATGCCAAATTTGATCGCTTTGCCATAATCATCTCATGCCTTATTTCATACTCAAATTTCATTGATGATGCACTATCTCCCTTGATGCTACATGGAGGAATGGGAGGTTAGGGGTAAATGGGATAGTCCAACACTTAGACCGTTTCTTAATCACTGAGTCTCTGGCTGCTAAAATGGGTAGATATTGCTCATGGATCTGCCCGAAGGACATCTCTAACCACTTCCCTATATTTCTCCAGCTAGATTTCAATGCCTTTCCTTCCAAGTTTCTATTCAAATTTAACCATTCATGACTTAACGAGAAATCCTTCATTTTGTTGGTACATTCCTGCTAGAAGCATATTCATGTTGAATCTTCTTTTGCTATGGATTCCTAGATCTTTAAGATGAAGGAACTTAAAAATCATGTTAAAAGATGAGCTTGAAATCTTATTCTCGATCAATAAAGGGAGTCGGATGATATTGAGACTGTTTTTAAATCCTCTCAATCCTCTTTAATATCCGCAGGTTTTCTAGATGTTATCGAAAGTTAGTTGTGTGCCCTAGTAGAGAGGAGAGCTAAGCTCCTCAATGCTAATGAGGAGCGATGGCAACTAAAAATCAAGGTGATATGGGTTAAGGAAGGAGATAGTAATTCCAAATTCTTCCATAAGTTTGCCAACCATTGAAGGATTAAAAATTATATATGGGACATGTAGAAATTAATAGAAATTTTCTACTACTGATGAAATCGAACTGAAATTAGGACATTACAAATTTCCTCTTCTATTTTGTAGAATGGAAATCACAATTTAGAAACACATGCAATGACATGCAACCATTAGAAACACAAGAATGGAATGATTTTATAGGGGAACCCAATTGGGAAAAACCCCTCTGTTTCTTTTCATTAATCATATGAGAATGAGAAACTATTACAATATCATGCTTCAATCTTGAAGCACACCATGTTGTAACACCCTCCTCCCACATCTACCCAAGTAACCAATCGACCAGGGTAAACATGTGACGAGAGGCTACTATGATATGATTCAACCTCCTAAGTCCTTAAGGAAATTGAACAGATGGAAACACACCATACAAACCTCCCACATCAGCAACAAGATTCCCATGAACCATCCCAACCTCTCAGGTAACCAGCCCCTGGGTCCCACTAAGTTCCTAAACCAATTAACCCCCAGATGCTCCCGTGATATGGGCATGCATGTGTCCAAAAGGCTTTGGACACTCCCACAACATGGTATGCCGGCGTACATGGACTTTTCTGCTCAGCATTGTGCCAATGTCCCCGGTATTTGAGCCGCTTTTTCAAGCCTAGAGCCCAAGTCACTGCCCAGAATTAAATGACACCTTCAGAACAAAAATATAACAAGGGAATGATGATACAAATGCAATTACTTGAACAAGGGCTTGATTGGACCCCTACTAACCATGAAAATCATTTCGCCAAACATATCACAAATATGTAATCTATAGGTGTAAACAACATATTTTATGTAACAGCCCTGGTGAGAATTCCATATAATAGAAGTTAAAAACAATAACCAAAGTTGATGGGACACTTATTCCAAGCTGAATGTTGGGCAAGACAGCCTAGGGGGTGTTCATTTGGTTGTTTATGGATAAGGAAATTGACAAAGGCAATGGCTAAGGCTTTGGAAAGGAAAAATGGCATTTTTGGCACAATTATTTATGAAAATAATGGAAATTAGGAGAAAAAGAAGGTGAAAGGTCACAGGTTGCATGTGAGGAGGAAAATGAAGAAAAATAATGGAAAATGAAGAAAATAAAGGCCTCATTCATAAGAAGGCTTATGAGAATCAGTTGGTAACCTTTTTCCAGTTTAGCTTTGGAGATCTCTCATTATTCTCTCTCTCTCTCTCACTATTGGACACAGTTTCTTGGAGCACTTTGGCATTGGAGCAAGAAAGGCAAAGAAGGCAAGAGGAAGCAAAGATCAAGCAGGGAAGGGTAGGATCAAGTAGCTACAACAAGCTTCATTGAAGGTATCAACTTGCATGTGTATTTTCCTTGTTAGATTTGGCATGCATGGTATTGCATGTGGTTCTTTTCTATCATGGCATGGGTTTTTCCAGGTGTGACAGTGTTCTTTAGCCTAGCCTTTCCATTTCTTGATAGCATTGATGAGATGTGTTTCTCATATTCAGTTAATGTGGGATGACCAAACGGATTCTAAGCTGAGTGGGGTGGATCTCCGATCTGAAAAACACATAGCCTAGTGGTCCATGAACTGGATTGTGGATCACGGTAAAGCTACTGGCCTTTTTACCCCTGAACCGGACAGTGGGTTGCGGTAAAGTTGGATTGTGTGCCTTGGTGGGCCTAGGAATCCTTTCTGGTGAATGGCGGGGTATACAATAAATCCAAGAGGTGGATTTCTCTCCGTTGGGCCTAGTAGTCCCGGGATGGGATGTGTAGTAAAGAATGGAGAGTGTGTCTCGGTGTAGGGCCTAGTGATCCCTGGATCGGACTGTGGATTACAGTAAAGCCTGAGAGACTAGGAGGCACTCAAATTCCTTACGGTGTAGGCAGAGAACTCTGGTGGAATCCATGCTTGTTGGTGTTTTTTTGGTGTGTTCTATGAGTCCCACATTCATGATTGGAATATGGCATGAGGGTGATTGGATGAAGAGAGACTTGGCTCAGCCAATCTATGGTCGAGTGGAACATGGTGGTCCCATCTCCGATTGGTTTATTGCATTCATTAATGAGAAATTCATTCCCTTGGTTTTCATGTGTAAATGTACTGATGATATGTGGATTTTATCGCTGATATGTTTATGATATTTATGTCCCTATTATGCTGGTGATATGTATGTTTTATGACAACAACTACGTATCGCTCTCAGCATGTTTTTACTTGTAAATGAATGGATAATGTATCTATGGCCTAATACATGATAATGCAACAAATGACATGAGGGAAAAATGGTTCATAGCGATTCTCATATAAGTATGAGATCCCTACACTTAATTTTGTTGTTTACACCTATAGGTTACATGTTGATGATATGTTTGACGAAATGTTTGTCATGGCTAGTAGGGGTCTGGTTAAGGTCTTGTTCAACTTATTTTTTTAGCATCATTGGTTTCCTGTTCTTTTACTGATCTTAAGCTATCACTCCATTCTGGGCAGTGACCTGGGCTCTGGGCCTTAAAAAAGTGGCTTAAATTCCAAGGTCACTGGCACAAAACTGACAAATTGGGTCCCTGGACACTGGCACATAAGCCTGTGAGAGCAACTTTGGGTTTTTGTACGCTGCCATGCCTATAGCATGAGAGCAACTGAGGCCTAATATGGTCAAAACTTCAGTAGGACCAAGGGCAAGTTGTTTGAAGTGTTGGATTGGATTATGTGGATCCTGAAGCTGATGTTGGATGTCTGTGTGTGATGTTTTCATTGATTCCACTTCCTTAAGGTCAAATGAGAGGTTGAATCCAACCTTAGTAGCCTCTTGCCGCATGTTTACCCCAGTTGGCTAGTTACTTGGGTAGATGTGGGAGGAGGGTGTTACAGAGTGGTATCAGAGCATGGTTCACCCCTCAAACTAGATGGGTGGTGTGTGTTGGTCATGCATGCATGTCAGTTGCATGTGTGTCTTTTACACTTGCATTCCATGTGCTTGTTGCATTTGCTGGATGATTAATTATGGTTGTAGTAAGGTTTTCATGTTGAATTTGATGTTGATTTTGTGGAATGCATTTGTCATGAGTATATGATTGGTTACATATTGTTATATGTCGCTTACATGTTTATTTTATGTCGCCTACTTACATCCTTGTATGTTAGGCTACATTCTTGTAGATTTGATTACATGTATCAGTCTTGTAGGTTGATTACAAGAATTGATCGCTTATGTTCGACTACATGTGTTTATGCGTAGGTGTAGTTGATTAGACATTGCTTATGCATGTTGTTCCTTGCATGTGGAAATGTGTACAATGGAGTAATGGTTGTTGTCATTCATGAGGTCATATCATGCATTGTTGATATGGCCTTGCATTGATGACTGGACCCTAACTAGAATGATGTTTATGTGTTGATACATTTATTTGTGTATGTCTATGTGTTGTTATGTTTATGTTATACATGTATCACGTTGATTTGTTGATATGGAAGATGAGGTATCCTCCCTGAATTATGCTAAGGTATGTTGATTTATTGTGATTTGGTTTATCTAACATATTATGCATTGTAGGAAAAAGATCAAATGGCTAGCAAGGTGGTAGACTACATAGAATATCCATATGCATCAAATGAGCAGCATGGTGTGGGGCACACTTCTAATTTGGCAGATACATTGAGGATCTTGAAGGAAGAGATAAGGATTTGTAAGGAAGATAATGACTGGACCATACATGCACAAGAGAAGAAAGCAAAGGTTAATGCAACACTTCTTCAGAGTTGTGTTATGTACCTAGGGGGGATAATATGGGGTACCAAGGGAGGTACCCAAGGTAATAATGTAATAATGGGATGGGCCATAGTAATAAATAAGGTGGTTAACCCATGTCATGTAAGGGACCACAAGTAGTTAATAATAATGTAATGGGCCCATGGTATTAGTTGATGGTATGAGGGAACCATGGTAATGATGCATGGTATTGTATGTATGAGGCCTATATAAAGGCTAGAGACTCCACATGGAGAGATATGAAGATGAAGAGAAGTATTATGGTATGAACAGGCATATGGCTTGTGGAGTGTTCTCCTTCCTTAAGGAGTGAATGTATGGTGTTGCCCTACCTTAAGGGTTTGATCAATAAAGAATCATTTCATATTATCTTTGGGTTTATTTGCATTGTCTTGTATTTTTCTTGGGTTAGATATACAACAAGTGGTATCAGAGCACTTTCTTGGGCAAACCGTGGAGAATTTTTTTTTTAATTTTTTGCAGGGATTTTTGGGTGGCGAATTTGCAGATCAGATCTGTACGTTTTGGTTCAAGATCTGCAGAATCTAATTGCAGATCTGTATTCCTTGTGAAAAAATAGCCGATTTCAAAAAAAAAATCGGTTGAATCGGAGTCCGGATGAAGGAGATATCGCTGATCTAAAAATCAGTGGGGTTGTAGACAATTTTCAGGGCAGCGAGTTTTGCGGCGCAGATCTAGAAGTCCTGGTGCCAGATCTACAAGATCTAATTGTAGATCTGGAATATTTGGGAAAAAACACATGATTTCAAAAAAAAATCAGTCGAATCGGAGTCCGGATGAGGGAGATATCGCTGATTTAAAATCAGCTCTTTTTGCAGAAATTTTGGGTGACGCCGGGAGAGTAGCAGCGCAGATCTGAAATTCCAGTGCCTGAATCAGGATTTCTATCACATGGGCAGATGCAGAATGGTGGTTCCATTTCTAAAAACAGGTTATAATAGAGATTCTGAGCAATATTGACGAAACTGTGACATTTTCACATTTTCGCCAAGTAAGTGAATTTTTTCCAAACCATTCATGGCTTCTAGCAAGGTTCTATACTTTACTGGAAAAGATGATGGTCCTACTATTGAAGAATACATAAAACAACATAAGTGGGTATGGAAAAACATTGGGAGGGATTATTGGCGGAGGGGTTTCAAAGATGAGGCTTACAAATGGTGTCTCTCACTTGATGACAAACAGTTGACCAAACTCTCAGATGCAGAATTTGAAAAAGTCCTTTTAGACAAATGGTCTCGTGCTAGAAAAAAGGAGAATGAGACACATAAGGGGTTAATTTCTACGGGTGTCTCCTTATTGCAGGTTCATGGATTGATTCAGAAGGAGAAAATCGTTGTGACTATAAATCCTAGTTGCAAGAAAAATCTTATAAGTGTTAATTTGGCAAAAAGATTGCAAGTTCCATTAAAACACATTGAAACGGCACAAGTTGATAATGAGGATGTTCAAGTGTATAAGGATTTGAAGATTTCTATGGATAAATATGTGTTGCATGGTGATTTTTATGCTTCAGAAATGGATAACATGGATATTGTTTTGGGATACCCTTGGATGGAATCAGTGGGTACCATAAATATTAATGTGCAGAAGAAATTCCTGAAGCTTTGGTATAAAAAGAAGAAAATTACATTACAGGATATTTCCATTAATAAGCAGGTAGAGTCCAAGGAGGCTGAAGCAGAAGATGTTCCAGAGTCTGATGATGAGCTAGTAATGATAGATAATCAAACACAAACAGAGGCTGAAGCAGAAAAGGCTACAGGTGCTGATACATCTGAGGACGGTTCAGTGGTTGAAGTCATATTGACAAAGAAGACACCACAACAGGCACCACAGCAGGGTGAAGTCAAGCAAAAGCCATCGTGGGTTAAAACTTCAGCATATCATCACCCACATCACCCCGCAAGACAATCAAGATGGAAACCAAGTAGTCACATGACGGATAGCGAGGAGAGAAGATCCACCCACTACACATCAACACAGAAGAGCTGCCACGGTCAACTTCCATCTCAAGCGAGCGAGGCACCAGCGAGATCGAGGGTTCACCTTTCTCTTGGATGGCTAGATGCACGTGCATGGTATCAGTGGACTACTCTCTTGAGTAGATCTTATTATTTATGTTCTTCCCATGTTTCGGGGACGAAACATGTTTAGGGGGGTGGAATGTTATGTACCTAGGGGGGATAATATGGGGTACCAAGGGAGGTACCCAAGGTAATAATGTAATAATGGGATGGGCCATAGTAATAAATAAGGTGGTTAACCCATGTCATGTAAGGGACCACAAGTAGTTAATAATAATGTAATGGGCCCATGGTATTAGTTGATGGTATGAGGGAACCATGGTAATGATGCATGGTATTGTATGTATGAGGCCTATATAAAGGCTAGAGACTCCACATGGAGAGATATGAAGATGAAGAGAAGTATTATGGTATGAACAGGCATATGGCTTGTGGAGTGTTCTCCTTCCTTAAGGAGTGAATGTATGGTGTTGCCCTACCTTAAGGGTTTGATCAATAAAGAATCATTTCATATTATCTTTGGGTTTATTTGCATTGTCTTGTATTTTTCTTGGGTTAGATATACAACAAGTTGTCAGACTTGCAGCAACAAGGGTCGCTTCGGATAAGCCATGGATAGGAGGATATAACTAATGGGGCATATGGTAGTAGGTATCCTAGTAGACACAGGTCGAATAGATCTAATACAGTGAGATATGGCATGTTTTTGGACACTCCAGATAGGAGGGGCGATGAGTACATGTACTATTCTAGTTCTGGTTCTAATAGACATCATGATCGTCATTATTATCATCCTTATAGGAGGAGTGATAGGGGATAATTGCTAGATGAATTCAAGAAAGAAAAACCACCTACTTTTGATGGAGATGTGAAGAAATCGGAAGATGCATAGGCTTGGATACTTGCGATGAACAAATTCTTTGAGTTGCATGAGTACACATATAACATGAAGGCCAAAATAGCTATATTTAGCTTGAAAGGTAAAGCAGACATCTGGTGGGAAGATGTTAAGTGGGTCAGAGACATCAGGACAGATGACTTGAGTTGGTGGGAGTTCAAGAGGCTTTTCAGGAAGAAGTACTTGTCAGAGAGGTACTACAACAATAAGGCCAAAGAATTCTATGAGATAAAGATGGGATCAATGACAGATGAAGAGTACACGACCAAGTTTTTGGAGCTATTGAGGTATGTATTGTATCTTACTGATGAGAAGGCTAAAGTTCAAAGATTTTTCAGTGGTTTTTCATTAGCATTTAGAGATCAGATTGAGTATGATGAGTCTCGGTCACTTGAGGAAGTCATTGGGAAATTGAAGAATTTCTATGAACAGTCAAAGCGTAAGAATGAATCTCAGCAAGGATGGAAAGGAAAATAAAAAGGTAGAGGTAAATGGTAGCCTAAGAGAACAAGGCCTTAGAATGAAGATGGGAAAGAAAATATGTTACCACAAAAGAAGTTTAATGCAGCTAGACAGGGACACATGTCACAACAACAACAACATAGAGGTGATGGCACTGGTCGGTTGGAGTGTTGGACATGTGGTGAGGAACACATTAGGAGATATTTTTCACAACATCAGGGTGGTAGGCCTAAGATATACAGTGCACAAGAGGCGCAGACTGTTGGGGATGTTGGTCAGAGTATTCCTCATATTTATGCAGCAGTGGACAACAAACAGGCAGAACACCAACCATCTATCATTGAGATGGATGGTAAGATTTGTGATCAAGTTATTTATATTTTGATTGACCCTGGATCTAATTATAGCTATGTTAGTCCTAACTTGGTGGATAAGTGTGGTTTGAGTAAAGAATTGCATGCAGATTCTTGGTTAGTGCAATTGGATACAAGTACCAAGAAGCAGGTGCATCATTGGGTAAGAGCTTGTGCATTTTATTTGAATGGTATTCCTACTGCAACACATCTAAATGTACTACTATTGGGATCATACAATATGTTGTTGGGAATGGATTGGTTGTATTTTCATAGAACCAAGGTAGACTATTATGACAAATCCATTGAGTGTGTTGACGACAATGGAGAACCAAGAGTCTTGCAAGGTAAGAAGAAAGCCACATCAGCTAGAATGGTGACATCTATGCAAGAAAAGTGTAGCCACAGGAAAGGGTGTGTGTTATTTTGCAGTGCACATTTCTAGTGATAAGGTAAGGAGGTTGAGGATGCAGATGTGTTGAGCAGGTACCCATTTTTGCAACAATTCCAAGATGTATTTCTTGAGGAAATTGTAGAGTTGCCACCTTACATGGAGGTATAATTTTCTATTGAGTTATCGCTAGGGGTAGCTCTAGCATCAAAATCACCTTACAGGATGAGCACACCTGAGTTGGTTGAGTTAAAGTTGTAGTTGAAGGAAATGTTGGACAAGGGATACATTAGTCCAAGTGTATCACCTTGGGGCGCATCGGTATTGTTTGTGAAGAAGAAAGATGGTACTCTCAGACTGATGGAGTCATGTGCTGTTGAACAGAATTATTTTGCTCAATAATAGTTTTGGTTCCTATCTTGAACATTTTTCCCAATTTCACAGGTCTCCTATGGCTTCCACGAGCTATGTCCTGGCCATTGCAGATCATGTGAAAGAATTTAGAATCCAGATTGTTTCAGATGATTTCTTTGTGGTTTTCCATCATGTTAGTCCTTACAACATCCTAAGCTAAAAAGGAAATCGACAAGGGTAACCTCAAACCACTTCAGCTCAATAGCTAGCCCTGTTAAGCATGAGAGGGATCTCTCTAAGTCTCTTATCAGTGATATGACTTTAAAGAAAATGAATTTTAGGCTAGATATGTGTATTTGTTTGTGAAAAATTGGTTTTTTTAAAGGATTTGTTGAACTTAGGGTTTGGAGCCACAAGTAGGTCTAGGCTGTGGGAATACAGGAGCAAACATTAGAAGGAGCTACATGTCAGAAGCCATGGTGTAATTTGAGTATTTTCTAGTGTAGTATAGAGGATATAGTGTGGAAGAAACTAATGAGCATAAATCAACATGATTTCATTAGCTTAGGAAGACAAAACACATAACTATGAAAACCAAATAACAAAGCTTGAAAAACAAGAATTTTGAGTATTTTATCACAAGGCATTCATAGAAAGAAGAGATATAATGTAGATAAAGATGTTTAGACCGTGAGAAAAAAATAATAATGAAGTACAAGAACCATGAACTCACTGGGCTAGAGTTCCTTGAAAATAGTTGCAACCTGTATCTGTGTTAGTTGAAAGATGATTACAATGCAAGCCTCCTTCATAAAAAGTTCAAGCCCCTTCTCCTGAAGTGAAATAGTACTTATAAACTCTCCTAGACCACTTTCCCACCTTCAGGAGTTGAATTCCATGGTGGAGGAACTGATTCCAAGATTCTGTCAACCAACAGGTGAGAGTGAGAAGGTGCAACTCAAACACCTCATGAAGAGTTTGTTTAGGAGTTTTCTTCTTTTACGAGGCCTAATAAACATTAAAAAAACCTATGATATACATTTATTCATTCCTACATCACCTAGCCTCATAACTTGTGTTATTACATAGAGAATCTTGACTTTGACCAAGTCAGACTAGAAATTGGAAATTTTACATAGTGAAATTTTGCAAATAAAAACACAGAAAGTGTAGAAGGGCAGCGCTGACTTTGAGATGATGTTGAGGTGCCTTCCAACAGTCAAATTGAAAATATGGGAGAATGGTCAACTAGCCCTTCAAGTCCAGTTTCCACAACAGTTTGAATTCTTGAATTTGGAGCATGGGAAGACCTTCAAAAATCTATTATCCCAAGGTCACTCCAGAAGCGTAGCGCCTGTCAAAAAATGGTCCAAAATGCTAGTTTTTTGCCACTTTTTTACATTTTTCTCCAAAACTAAGCCACCTCTGAAAAATTTGGGCAAATGGGCTTTTAGAGGATGTCAAGACCTTTCCAAAAATTTAGACCTTTCCTCAAATGGAGGCCTAAGGAAAAAGCGCAGCGCCAAGGCGCTGTGCTTCTAGAAAGGCTAAAGTTCTGAATTTAGACCAAAATTTGCCAAAAAAATCAAAATGCCTAGAATTAGCTCAAAATTGGAGGGAAGGTGTAAAAATGAGTTTTTTATAGCTTCATGGATGCTTCAGCAAACATCTCCAGGTTTCCCTCATCCTTTTGATCTTTTTTGGCCTCCTTGAGCTTGTTTTTAAGTTGTTTCACTTTGACATTGGCGATCATGTTTTGAGCTTGATGATGATGCACCATGTGTCTGAGCATTTGATTATCTCTGTTTTCCTTCTCCAGGAGCTTCTCTAAGTGTTCATTTACCATGTTAAGCCAATATTATTTATCTTGATGTACCTCTAGGGCAATCCTTTCTTCTAGGTCAAGGTCTTCATTAAGCAATATTTGTTTTTGTTCCTCTTGCAAAGCTTCCTTGAGACCTCGAGTTCTTGGTCTTTTCCTTTTCCCTTTCACCTGTGATGCTTCAGGCTCACTTGATGTCACAATCTCCTTACCTTTGCCAATTTGCTGCATTGTCAATGAAGAAGGCTTGGCCCTTTTCTCTTTGTGAGAAGAAAACACAAGCCTCTGCCCTTTCTTATACACTTTGGTCACCTCTGGCTTAGGTAGTTGAATCTTCTCTGTTGTTTTTCTAGATGAACCCATCTCTGTTTTTTGTTTTGGTGCACTTGGGGACTAAGATGTTGCATTTTCCTCATGCCATTTTAAATCTGATTCTAAAAAGGCTTCCCAAGCCATACCCCTCTCTCCCAGCGGATGAAGGACAACAGTTTTGATGAGATTGTGATGAAACAAGCTTGGAGAGTGCTCTTTGTCCTTTAACTGTATCTTTTCATAAATTTTTTAAATGCTCCCGAACAGGTAATTGCACATGTTGAGCATTGTTTGAGATGTGAAGTGCATCAAGAGGTGAATATGATAGGCATACAACTTGGAGAATCTACCTTCACAGGTAAAGAACCTCAAGATGGTTTTCATTAAAGGGGCATACTTCTCAAGCAAATATCTGAAAGGCATGAGGTGAGTATGTGTATCTATGTATGGAGTCTTTAAGAAGGGCTTGTAGTTTTCAAGATCTAGACTCATTCCCTTGAACCAATATTCGCCATTGTCTGGTAAACCAGTTGCTAGTGAGATGGAGGCCACTGAGAAGCTAAACTCAATACCAGCAATGAAAACAATCTCTCCTTTCAGTTGTGTAGCTACCCAATCTGTCAGCTGCTCATAAAACCCTACTTCACTTACTCTTTTACAAAACTCCAAGCAGTGAACATCCTCAAAGCATTGCTTGATGAAAGGATAGGAGTTGATTTGGTTGCAATATGATGGTTCATATATGAGAATCCTCCCTCCTTTGTGTTGTCTCTTTCTTTCTGGTGAAGATTCAACCTCCATGATGACACAAAGTCCTAGCAGCAGGAAGTGAAAATAGATGTGAGGTGAGAATGAAAATGAAGTGACATGTGAGAGATTTTGACAAAATGATGGGAGGGGTTTTATGAAAGATGAGATGGATTTGAAAAACTGATGGAAATGAGTGAGGAAAATAGTGAACAAATGTGGTTTCTTGTAAGTGAGACCAAGAAGGTTTATGATGAGATTTGCCCAAAATAACTCTAGGAATGAGCTAGGGTTTTGTTTTTTTAGTGTTTAAACTTTGTTTGGAGGTGGATGAACTGGTCAAAATGACTCATCAGACATGTGTGCAGGTGTAGAATATCAATTTACATGTTTTGGAGATGAAAAGTTAACATGAAAAGTTATGATGACCATTTCTACCCTAGCATTTCCCATGGAAATTTTGCTACAAACCCTAGCTTGAGAAATTATGGACATGGAATGAAATTGGGAAAGAAAATAGAGAGGGAAATGATATACTTACTTGTTCCTTAGCTTTAGAAATCTATTTGACTGAGCTTGTAAGAAAAAATTTGGAATTTGGGAAAATTTGGGTGAGTTACGAGTACTTTGTCTTGCGCATAGCGCAGTTCACCTACGCTCAGAGCCTACCTCCTAAGCGCAACGCAGTGTATCTACATGCAACGCCTTCAATTTTTGGCCAATTTCTCCTAGGGAAACAAGTTTTTTGCTTTTTTGGGCGAGTGAGCTCGATGATGAGGAGTGAATGGGATATGAATGAAAAGGTTATGAGTCTTTTTGAGTTTATATAGGGATAATTTCTTCACTTTTTCAAAAAAGAGAAAAGAAACCAACCCTCCTTTGTGAACTGATTTCACTTTTTGAAGACAGATTTTACCTTTACCATTGCAAGTGTGCTTTTTCTTTCCTGAGTGTTGGAGCTTCCTTCTTCTGAAACCTTTGATGTCATGAAAATATGAAAAGTGTGTGAATAAATCATGATCAATTCATCAACAATTGCTTTATCATGTTTGACTTATTTCTGGTTTTTTTAATGGAAATGGTGGACCTTGGGGACCCTTGTGACCTAATGGATGAACTAAGACCTAATGGAATGATGATGATGACTTGACCCATTTTCATGGTGAAACCTTCATAAAATATGATAAGCAACTAGCATGAGTGAAATTTGAAACAATGAATCCATCTTTGGACTGACCATACAATGACCAAATTTGTTATGTAGACCTAGTAACATAAAAATTTGATGATGAAAGCCTGAGAAGAACATGGTAAAAGCATTTTTTGATCCAGGTGACTGGCTAACAAATTTGATACTAACACATCAGATGAGTTGGCATTTTTCTTTCCTTGGATACTTCTCAACATCTCAAATTTTTGTCTATATAACAAACTCATCATTGGATTATTAGCTAGTCTATTCCTCTTTGAATGAGCTACTTTTCTAAAACTAAATATGCTTTTGTAGAGATATGCCAAGCAACTAGAAGTTCCTCTCCTTATGGATCAACATGAATAATGGCTAGTACAATACTGATTTGTGCATACGTTGTTGTTTGCATGACTCTACAAGCTGGGAGGTATAAAACATGACTCTAAATCACCAACTTGCAGTGACTGTCTTGGAAAGCACCCGGTGCAACTTCAAAGTTCGAGGAAGCCATTGAGCCCACTGCACTGGTTTCGGTTCCATGTGACGTGTAAAGACCGATGAATTTTTGAATGAATTTGTTCCTGAATGATAGGATCGGAGGGTTGTGCATTTATGGCCAAGAATCACAGCAATCTGCGAAGAGTTTGAGGTTTTTAAGAATTTCGTTTGGAGGGGTATCAGGCAGAGGCCTCTTGAATTCCAGTAAATTTTAGTAGTTGAAATGTTGGAGGACAAAGTAGCGGACCTGTTACAGAAATACCTCGGAAATTACATGAGAGGACTGTCGAAGGAAGCTTTAAAGATCAGCGTATGGAGAGGAAAATAACTAATTTTCATTTTGGGGGTGTGGAAGAAATCATATCATTTAGGCAAAGCATTGCTTCCATAAATATTGTTACTTTTCACGGAATTTTGATTGATATTGCAGGAAGCATAGTCAATTTTTCTATTGAGAAAATCATACAATTCGGCAAAAATCTTTATTTAGATTCAGATCTTTTTTTATCCAAAATTTACGAATTGAAAGTAGATTTTTTATGGAGCTTTTTGGAGAGATAAGGTTATGAAAGCTTTTTTTATGTAATGGAGTGCTTTTGTGAAGTCATAAGTGATTTTTTTTTTTTTGGAGGGATAAGTGAATATTTTTATTTCTAAATGGTTGAGTCAGTCTTTTGAAGACAATTTACCTCCAAGGAGTTCTCAGTCTCTACTTGAGACGCCTCACTGAAGACATTTTCATGATGATATATCTCGAAGGTTAATAAAAACCTCTCTTTTTGTGGTGATCGTGTCCTATATTCACTCGAAATTGAATAAGGGGATCATAGGTACACTCTGTGTCGTGAATGTGCTTGCATGATTTTAGTTGAATTTGTAAAACACTCTCTTTATTATGCTTAAACAAAACAACTACATGCACATAAGAAAGTTTACCTATACAAGTCATCAATCAAGCTCCTAAAATCAAAGCTTCGATAATCAATTTAAGTTCATAAGCACAAAACGTCACATCATTAACTTGATAAAAGTAATATTCTGCAACAAAATTTCACACCATCAAGTTAAGGGCGCTACAAACCAAGCACGTCAAGCCTAACGACATCAACATCATCAACACTTTTTGTGTCACTTGCAGATAATTTTTTTTTGAATTGTACGAGTGCATTTTTGATAGTATTCGACACCCTTCTTTTTGATCAATCAAGAGTGTAAGTTCAAGCAAGTGCAAATCTCTCAACCTCAAGCGAGCCTAAAACTGATTGAAGAGAGCTTCAAGCAAGCCATCTAGCAAGCCATCATCATCAAACAAGTGTGAATTCTAGTATTCTATTCTTCAAGTGAGCAATAAGCGATAAATCAAGTGAGCGTGAAAGCAAGCAAATGTGAGCTCCAACAATCAATTGTTAAAACAACATCAAGTGAGCGTGAAACAATCATTCAAACATCAAGCGAGTGAGTTATACAAATCCAACAAGTATTAAAAGCAAGCAAGCGTGAGTTCCAACAAGTCACATGGCGAAAAGCATTCAGTTGTTAAAGGTTCTTAACAATTTGATTCTCTCAACTGCTAAAGACATGGTGCAAATCAGCAAAGAAACTCTTGTTGACATTTCAATGAATCTACAACATGCACATGAAACAATTGAGTTCCTTCAACTAGAGTCGCAACTGTAGAGAAATGAGTTGCAAGAGAAGTGTGTTGCTTCCAAGTCTTTGACCAATCTAGAGATAGTTGATCATTCGACTTCATTCATCCAACCAGCTTCAAGTTTTGAAGTTGTTCAAGTTCAAGTTTCTTCCAAACCCATCATCAAGCCATGGGAAGAAATTCAAAGTAATCGAAATCGACGCGGCTTAGGATATGTCAAAGATAATGACAACTTACATATCCCTAATTATTCATAGCCCATTCAGTTCATCAATGCCGGATTACTTGAACAAATCACCTCAACAATTTCTTAGCAACTTGCAGAACGACGTCAATGCACACAAACTCAAGTTGCAGACAAACCTATATGTTCTCATTGTCAAAGAACCAGTCATCTAGAAGATTAGTGTTTTGATCTCCATCCTTGTCACCATTGCGGCAAGTAGAATCATGCATCAGAGAAATGCTGCAAACAAGACCAATCTGCCAGATTGAAGATAAATTATTCAAGGATTGATCCATGGGAATGGTCATCCATAGCCAAAATATTGTACAAGTTTTACAATCGAATTCACTTACACATATTGCAGCCAATAGTCAAATGAAGATGGTACTCTCGTGCAGTTGAACGGGGGAGTACACCAGTGAACCACTCCTACACCTGAAGGGGGGAGTTCTGATATATTTTGGAGAAGATTGCCTCTCCTTTCCACTGACAAAGGGGGGAAAATGTCAATGAAATTGACAAGTGGTTTTCATACTGAAAGTCTCGACAACATCAGTGAAGTAGCTAGTGGGCATCTTCATCAACTAGTGGGTGATCATCATCAGAAAATACGCCAGTGGGCGTTCATCAAATTGTGTCAGTGGACACTGGATGTTGTTTTCAAGCAAAGGAAAGATGGCTCCGTTTGCAGCTTGGCAAGTGATAGAGTTGTCAAGCGACATTCATAAATGAATTAGACATGCATCTGATTCGTGTTCTCTTCAAATTTGAGTTTTTTTTCAACATCCAACTTTGACATTTTTTCAGGCAAATGTTTTTTGAGCATCAACTTGAGAACTTGGAAGATCGTTCCTTGTTCATTTTGGATTTATCATTGAGGGGGAGAATGTTAGCTTCACTCTCTTAAAAATCAATAATAAATCCAATTATTAAATTAAATAAATAAAATCATGAGAATTCCTGAAACTAAGGGGTCTAGTTTGGATGAGATATTCTCTCCAACTAGCTCTCCTAAATTAGTGTGTAAGCTGAGAAATTGTCTCAACCAAGTGAGTCTAAGATAGACGCACTATATTAAAACCACTTACTCATGTATTTAAATGTATTATTAAATTATTTAAATAAGAGATAATTACATGAGCATGAGAGACCACATGATGGCTCTCTGCCTTTTCCTTCAGTTTAATTTTTGTGTGTTAATTTGCTATGCATATGGTTATATGGCTTTGTGATTCTTCTTCAGATTGATCTGAGATCCAGATACCGTTAGGTACGCATCAAAGATGAGATCATTTACAAGACTGTGTTTTGGATCAGGTATGGGCATTATGAGTTCGTTGTTGTTCCATTTGGCTTAACTAATGCTTCAGCTACATTTATGTGTTTGATGAATAGTGTGTTGTGTCCATATTTGTATAAGTTTGTTATTATGTTCATCGATGATATATTGGTATATTCTAAAAATGAGGAGGAGCATGTCGAGCATTTAGTAGCAATGTTGAGGTTGTTGAGGGAGCATTAGTTGTATGCTAAGCTCAACAAGTGTAGTTTCTTTTAGAGTGAGGTACACTACTCGAGACATGTTGTCTCTAAGGAGGGAATAGCAATAGATCCAAAGAAGATAAGGGCCATCATGGAGTGGGTAGCTCCTAAGAGTGTAGATGAGGTGAGATCTTTCATGGGTCTGGTAGGCTATTACAAGAGGTTCATTAGGAAATTATCACAGATTGCTTATTCCATCACATCACTACAAAGGAATGGTAAGAAGTTTGAATGGACATAGGAGTGTGAGGCTAGCTTTGAGCAACTTCAGAAATTGTTAGCACATGCACCAGTGCTACAAATTGCATATTTGGACAAAGAGTTTGTGGTATGCATAGATAATTGCAAGTGAGGGCTTGGTGGAGTCCTTATGCAGGATGGACAGGTGGTATGCTATGAGTCCTGGAAACTAAACGAGCACGAGCAGAACTACCTGACACATGATCTTGAGTTAGCAGTGATCATACATGCGTTGAATATGTGGAGGTTTTATCTTCTTGGTAGGAGGTTTGTACTTATGAGTGATCACATTGGGTTGTTGTATTTGTTTGACCAACTGAATCTGAATGCCAGGAAGGCTAGATGGTTGGCCATGATCAGTGAGATTGATTTTGAGATCAGGTACATCAAAGGTAAATAGCATAGGTTGGCAGATGCTCTCAACAGATTGGTACATGTAAATCACTTGGAAGTTATGAGCTCCTATGGGACAGATTTACAGGATAGGATCTTGCAAGCAAGTCAGTAGGATGTCAAGTATATGGAGACTGTGCATAGGTTGCAACAGGGTGTTGGTACAGGACAGGTGATATTACAGGTACAAGTTCATAGGGTATGGATTATTGTCTTACCACGGATGGATTGGTCATATTCAGAGACAAGATATATGTACCAGATAATAGTGAGCTCAAGAAGGTGATCTTGAGGGATTTTCATGAAAAACCATATTTGGGTCACTCAAGTTATCAGAAGACATTGACACAAGTGAAGAGATTTTACTATTGGTCTAATTTGGAGAGGGATGTAGTAGAGTTTGTGGCGAGGTCTTTTGATTGTCAATGAGTGAAGGCAGAGTGTAAACTTCCAAGTGAACTGCTATAGCCAATCGTGATTCCATAATGGAAATGGGAGGTTATTTCCATGGATTTCATCACAAGGTTTCCGAAGACAATGAGACAACATGATTCCATCATGGTTATCATGGATAGGTTGACAAAGGTTGCACATTTCATTCCAGTGAAGTCTACATTCACAACTAGCGATGTAGCACAAGTAATCATCAGAGATGTGGTCAGGTTGCATGGTGTCCCAAAGAATATTGTTCCAGATAGGGATGAAAATCTCACTTAAAAGTTATGGAAAGAGTTATTTGTAATTTTGGCCACAAATTTGGCCTTCAGTACAACTTATCATCCGCAGATAGATGGACAGACAAAGAGGGTCAACAGGATATTGGAGGACATGTTGAGGATGTATGTGATGCATCAACAACGAAAGTGGGAAGAGTATATTCCTTTGGTAGAGTTTGCATACAACAATGGTTATCAAGAGTCATTGAGGATGAGTCCTTTTGAGGCATTGTATGGGTGGAGTTGTAACACTCCTATCAGTTGGAGTGATCCGGTTAGTAGGGTATTGATTGGACCAGATATGTTGGCAGACATGGAACATGAAATGCAGGTGATCAAGAAGAATCTAAAGGAAGCACAGGATAGGAAAAAGAGTTATGTAGATAGGAACAAGTTTTTCAAGGAGTTCCAGGTCGGGGAACATGTGTACTTGTGCATCAAACCGAAGAAGAGCTCCTTGCGGATTGGATCTTGTGCCAAGTTGGCACCACAGTTTTGTGGACCCTTTAGTATCATTGAGAGGATTGGGCCAGTAGCCTATTGACTTGCACTACCTCCGACAATGAAATTCCATGATGTTTTCTGTGTATCTTTGCTTAAGAAGTATGTTAAGGATGGTGATCATGTGATTGACTAGTATGTATTGTAGGTGGAACTAGATGGAGAATTCCAGCTGGAGCCTTAGAACTTTTAAAATTTGCAACTAGGGCCAAACTCCATGTGGGTCATATTATTCATGGCTGATAATATTTTTATCAGATTCCTCTCGATGAGAGGTGTATGATTTATCTAAAGATCATCCGATTTCAATAAGTATTTATGGAGATATGAATTTATTTTGATTATGGAATAATTATCAAGCTGACCAACAACTCATGTAGGCTAAGAAGCCCAACAATCGCATCTATTCAATCATCAACATTTGTGCATAAATATAGGAGTTCTTTTCCTCATTTGGACACACTCATCTCATCACATCTCTCTCTCTCCTGCGCAGAAAAGAGGCTCTTCTCCTACTGTGCAGAAAGAGACTTCTCTCACAGGTGTGGAAGGAAGGATGCAGAATTAGGGCTGCAACTGAAGATCGGAAGTTTAACCAACGTTGACCATCAGACTCCCTCTCAGAACTGTGTTGTAGGTGGAACTGACTCTCCTCAAAAGGCCGCATTTTTTGGTGAAGGAATCAAGCCGATCCGATGGTCGGTTTGCATGATATTGTCTGCCCTAGTTAAGGACTGATCTAAGGTTTGTTGCTGTTAATTTAAATCAGATTTATGTACTATTTCTCTATGCTAAATTATTGAATATAAAAGAAGATTTGATCAAAGGGTTTCCCCATATTGGGGTTTGTCCCTGGCTAGCCGCCACATCTTGTGTCTCTTGTCTTGGCTTGTTTTCTGTCGATCGTTTAATGTTATATCTGCACTTTACTTTATGTACATGTGATTGCTAATATGTGGATAATAATAATAAAAAGAAGTAAATTGCTCTAAGCATAGAACATACCATAACTTAACATGGTATCAGAGCTGAGGTGAAGACAAAGCCCAAGCAAGAGCAAGAGCAATCACAGAGGAGAAGATTGGCAAGGCTATCCTAAAAGAACTATGGGATCCTCAACACTCTTCCCTGCTAAAGACAAGCTCCGTGAGAAATCTGACTATCACGGATGGAAGTTGTCTCTCGATCTAACCTTAGAAGATCAAGGAGTGTTGGACCATGTGAGAGGTAATATTGTTGATCCTCCATCAAATGCACCTGCTGCTACTAGGAACAAATGGAAAACCAGTGAAGTCAAAACAAAGAATATCATCCGGGACTCTATCGACAAGCACTTGGTGGCCTATGCTTCTAAGCTGAACACCTCCAAGGAAATATACAATAGACTGGAGAGTTTATTTGAAGTTAATGATGCAAATCAAGTTTTGTTTCTTAGAAATAAGCAGAAGGAAATTAAGAAGAGAAAAGATGAGAGCATGCAAGAATATTTCTTAAGAATCATCGAGATCAAGAATGATCTCCTATCTATTGGGGAGATAATTACTGATAGGGAAATGGCACTCACGACTCTTGGAAGATTACCATCTGAACGGTACGTGTTCAGGACTACTCTCCTCAAAAATAACATAATTCCTAGATTCAAGGAATTAATGGCAAGATGCATTCAAGAAGAAACAAGGATAAGAGTAAGAAATTCCCATGCCTAAAGGTCTTCCTGTTGCCTTTTCTTCTCATGCTAAGAAAAGAAATAATTCCAAGACTAAATAAAAAAAAAGGCTGGACCTAAGGGTGGAAGAAAAGGACGATGTTACATTTGCGATAAAGCAAGTCACTATGAAAGGGAGTGCCTTGATAGAAGGGACTCACACCGGGATGATGATTAAAATCCCTCTCATGACAATCAAAGGAATGACAAATCTAATAGCAAGGGAAAAAGGAGTGCTGGAAATCAAGGAAGAGGACAACCATTCAAGAAGGCTAGAAATTCAAGGTATGAATCTAACACTGTTAAAAATAAATAGGATGAATATTATCTACCAGCTACTCTATCTACCTTTGCTTCTCCAGAATCGCTGGGAAATTGGCTTATTGATAGTGGTGCCTCAAGGCACTTCACTGGTTATAAAGAAGTTCTCCATAATCTGGTAGAGAAAGAAACTAACCTGGAAATTTTCCTTGGAGATAATATGAAATATCCTGTGAAAGGTGTAGGAAATGTATCTCTTAAATTGAATCAAGGTAATACGATCCACTTACAGGATGTATTATATGTACCTGACCTCAAAAAGAACCTGGTGTCCATCTTGGCAATGGAAGACAAAGGCTACAAGGTGATCTTCAGCGATGGCAAGGTACGCGTATGGAAAAACAATGATAAAGATGCCTTTACTCTTGGGTTTCAAGTTGATTCATTATATTAGGTCGGAATAAGACCGCTAGGTGTCATGTCTTGTGACACATCTCAAGCCTTGATCAAGAATCAAACCGAAACGAAGATCAAGATATTCAGGATTGATAATGGGACTGAATATGAATCTAATGAGTTTCATGACTTTTGTAAAGAGGCTGGCATTAAGAGGGAGACTACTACACCATATACTCCTGAACAAAATGGTGTGGTAGAAAGGAAGAACCGTACGATTGTGGAAGCTGTCTGTGCCATGCTCCATGATCAAAAAACTTCTGAAGTTTCTATGGGCCGAAGCTGCAAACACTGCCGTATATGTACAAAACCGATGCCCTCATCAAACATTGGGTTCCTAGACTCCTGAAGAAATGTTCACGGTAAGAAACCTGACGTATCTCATTTTAGAATTTTTGGAAGCCCTGTATATTATCATGTGCCGAAAGAGAAAGGAATAAATTGGGTGCTTCGTGGGCTATGGTGAAAATACTAAGGGATATAGAATCTATGTAGCCAGTCAAAGGGAAGTCGTGGATAGTCATGATGTCACCTTTGACAAAGATATGGCTCTCAGCAAGGTGAACAATCTTCCTACTTTAAGGAGCTCTCAAGAAGCTGACACCAGGGAACCAAAAGAAAAAGATGATGTAACAATGCCTGATGTGGATGAACCCATGGATCCTATTGATCCACCTGAGCCTTCCTCTTCTAGAAAGAGGCCCTCTTGGCTTAAGGGGCTACTCAATGATGCTGAAGGACACACCACACCTCAAGGAACCTTCCGTGAAAGTAAGAAACCTAACAAGTATCAGGGATACCTGACCATCATGAGCACGATCATGCAAAAGGAGCCTTCATCATTCTCAGATGCCGTCAAGCATCAAATATGGAAGGATGATATGACTGAAGATATGAGTCTATTATGAAGAATGATGTCTGGGAAGTAATTCCTAGACCCCAGGACAAGACAGTTGTCACT
This sequence comes from Pinus tabuliformis, assembly GCA_031772625.1. NCBI lineage: Eukaryota > Viridiplantae > Streptophyta > Pinopsida > Pinales > Pinaceae > Pinus > Pinus tabuliformis. The sequence goes on from CM062816.1 coordinate 60,433,243, forward strand.
TCTAAATGGCTTTACAAGATAAAGCATGCAGCAGATGGAAGTATGGAAAAGTATAAGGCTCGTTTTGTCGCTAGTGGCTTCTCCCAGAAGGAAGGTGTAGAATATGACGAGATATTTTCACTTGTTGCCATATATACCACCATTTTCTCAATCATAGCCCTTGCGGCTTCACAAGGATGGAACCTACATCAGATGGATGTCAAGACCGCGTTATTGCATGGTTCGATCAAAGAAGAGGTCTATGTGGAGCAACCTAAAGGATTTGAGATTTATGATCAAAAATCTCAAGTATGCAGGTTGAAGAAGACTCTCTATGGGTTGAAGCAAGCACCCCAAGAATGGTATGAGAGGATCGATAGCTACTTGATGAAGCTGGGATTCACTAGGAGTGACGTCGATCCTAACCTTTACTTTAAGGTTAAAGATGAAAAACCTCTCATACTGGTGTTATATGTGGATGACCTCTTTCTAACAAGTGCAGACCCTCTCATTCACAAATGTAAGAGGGAGTTGGCTTCTGAATTTGAAATGAAGGACCTAGGAATGTTGCACTATTTCCTAGGACTTGAAGTTTGGCAGAAGCCAGGGGAAATTTTCCTATCTCAAGGAAAATATGTGGTGAAGATATTGGAAAGATTCGGTATGGTGGACTGCAAGCCCGTAACTACCCTGATGGAGCTTGACTTCAAGAAGTTAAGTGGTATCGCTGCTAGACCTGTTTTACAAAATACCACCGAGTATCGTCAACTCGTCGGGGCATTAATGTTCTTAGTGAACTCCCGTCTAGATATATGCTTTCCAGTCAACACATTGAGTCAACATATGGTTGAACCTCACCACATACATTGTATTGGTGCCAAGAATCTGTTAAGATATCTTCGTGGCACAATCACGTATGGGTTAAGATACACTGCTGGAGATGTGAGTCTACTTGGATACACTGATGATGATTGGGTAGGCAATGTGGTGGACTGTAAGAGCACTTCTGAGTACTATTTCTCCTTGGGATCTACTTTGATATCTTGGATGAGCAGGAAGCAGAAGTCGGTGGCTTTGAGCACCGCTAAAGCAGAGTATATTGCTGCTAGCATGGCCTCCTGTGAGGCAGTCTGGTTGCGAAAGCTCTTCAGTGAGCTGTTTGGATTTACATTGGGTACCACCGTGATCCTATGTGACAACCAGAGTGGGATTCGTTTGTCAGAGAATCCCATATTTCATGATTGCTCCAATCATATCGATATTAGGTACCACTATATTCAAGATATGGTGCAGCGAGGAGCAATAAGGCTCCAACATATCGGTACAGATGAACAGGTCGCCAAAATTCTGACAAAGCCCCTAGGGAAGGTCAAGTTCCTGACTTTCCAAGAATGACTTGGTGTTGTTCAAAGACCCTCTGATGAGGGTCCTGTATGATGTATTGAGCTCTGGGAGCTCCGGGGGGGCGCGGGGTACTTCTTGGAGCGACATATGACCACAAGGTGACTCACCATCCCCTGGTGGTGCACCTTGTACAGGGTAAAAGGATAAAACTTTCCCTGTGACACCCCGTGGCGACTACGTAGCAGGATTATTAGTTCTCCTATGAGGTCTGGATGATGTGTTCTCCATGACGACTATGTAGCAGGATGATTAGTTCTCCTGTGAGGTCTGGATGATGTGTTCTCCATGACGATTGTGTAACAGGATGATTATTTCTCCTTTGAGGCCTAGATGATGTGTTCTCCATGGCGATTGTGGACATGATGATTTTCTCTCCTATGGACAGGATGATTCGCTCTCCTTGGGAAAAGATGATTCACTCTCTTATGGGAGAAGATGATTTGCTCTCTTGTGGGACAGGATGATTCGCTCTCCTGTGGACAGGATTGATTAATTCTCCTGTCAAGGCATCCTACCCATGCAGTCTGGGACTCATGGGAAGTACCTCTCATCTAATCAATGAGTAGGGAAATGAGGATAGGGACCATAGTAGTACCGATGGACGCATCGCTGTATCTACCGTACTCCCTATCCTAGGATGACCTTCATTGATCTGGGATCAATGGTACTGGTCCGGGACCAGTGGTAGGAATTGTACCCACTATGACACTGACTTCGGGTTGGTTGAGGACTGGTCTAGGATCAGTGGTACACACTCTAAGACTGACCTTGAGTCAGTGGAGGATGATACTGGTCTGGGACTAGTGGTAGGAGTTGTACCCACTATGACACTAACTTCGGGTCGGTTGAGGACTGGTCTGGGACCAATGGTACACACTTTGAGACTGACTTTGAGTCAGTGGAGGATGATACTGGTCTGGGACTAGTGGTAGGAGTTGTACTCACTATGACACTGACTTCGGGTCAGTTGAGGACTGGTCTGGGACCAGTGGTACACACTCTAAGACTAACTTTGAGTCAGTATGATACATCCTCTATCATTTCTTCTTCTTCATAATTCAGACAAAGCAAAGCAGAGCAGAACAGAGCAGAGCAGAGCAGATCAAAACAGGGTAGAACAGAACAGAGCAGAGCAGAGCAGATCAAAACAGGGTAGAACAAAACAGAGTAGAGCAAGAAGAATAGAGCAGAGCAGAGCAGGAGTCAAGTTGTACAGGGTGGTGCATTTGATGGATGAATAGTAGCGACCGACAGACGAATTGCAGATGGAGTTCTCCCTAGTTGAGAGGGAGTGTTAAAATTGGCAACTAGGGCCAAACTCCATGTGGGTCATCTTATTCATGGCTGATAATATTTTTATTAGATTCCTCTCGACAAGAGGTGTAGGATTGATCTAAAGATCATCCGATTCCGATAAGTATTTATGGAGATATAAATTTATTTTGATTATGGAATAATTATCAAGCCGGCCAGCAACTCATGTAGGCTCAGAAGCCCAACAGTCGCATCTATTCAATCATCAACATTTGTATATAAATATAGGAGTACTTTTCCTCATTTGGACGCACTCATCTCATCACATCTCTCTCTCTCTCTTTTGCACAGAAAAGAGGCTCTTCTCCTACTGCGCAGAAAGAGACTCTTCTCTCACATGTGTGGAAGGAAGGACGCAAAATTAGGGCTACAACTGCAGATCGAAAGTTTGACCAGTCTTGACCATCAAACTCTCTCTCAGAACTGCGTTGTAGGTGGAACTAACTCTCCTCAAAAGGCCACATTTTTTGGTGAAGGAATCAAGCCGATCTGACGGTCGGTTTGCAAGATATTTTCTGCTCTAGTTGAGGGCTGATCTAGGGTTTGCTGCTGCTGATGTAAATCAGATTTATGTACTATTTTTCTCTGTTGAATCATTGAAGATAAAAGAAGATTTGATCAAAGGGTTTCCTCATATTATGGTTTGTCCCTAGCTAGCGGCCACAGCTTGTGTCTCTTGTCTTGTCTTGTTTTCTGTTGATCTTTTAATGTTCTATCTACATTTTACTTTATGTACATGTGATTGCTAATTTGTGGATAATAATAATAAAAAGAAGTAAACTTCTCTAAGCATAGAACATACCATAACTTAACAAGAACCGAGAAATCGAGCAAGTTAAAGTGCAATGGAAGCACTTTGGGCCTGATGAAGCTACATGGGAGATGGTGGATCAGATGCGGGCTATGTATCCTTCCTTGTTTTCTGGTTGAGGCAAAGCAACTTTGATATGGTGTTTTGGGTATATGATTTGATATGGTGTTTTGGTATATGCTTTGGTATGGTGTTTTGGTATATACTTTAATATGGTGTTTTGGTATCTGTTTCGATATGATCTTTTGGTATGTGTTTTGGTACATGTTTTGGTATATATTTTGGTGATATTTCTCTATGTACATATGTATATGGATGTAAATACCACCATGAGCTATATTATAAAGCTCCACTAAGAGGCATGGGTGTCAAGTCATTATGATTATGTTGTCATGTTACTATGCTATCATGTGGTTATGTTATCATGATGTTATGATGTCATGTGGGTTGGAACTTAGTAGGATGATAATTGTAAATATTGTAATGAGTTATGTTATAAAGCTCCAGTATGCGGTATGTTGTCATGATGTTTTGCTTTTGAGTAGGTCCTTCATTGTAAATACTGCATCGAGCTATGTTATAAAGCTCCATGAGCAGTATATCTTCTTTTAGCAAGATGCTGAGGTATATGTGTGAATGAACACCGAGGACGGTGTCCCCCAAGGGGGAGGGTTCTATAACAGCCCTAGTGAAAATTCCATGTAATAAAAGTTAAAAACAATAACCATAGTTGATGGGACACTTATTCCAAGCTAAATGTTGGGCAAGACCCCCTAGGGGGTGTCCATTTGGTTATTTATGGCTAAGGAAATTGGCAGAAGTAATGCCTAAGGCTTTGGAAAGGAAAAATGGCATTTTTGGCACAATTCTTTATGAGAATAATGGAAATTAGGAGAAAAAGGAGGTGAAAGGTCATAGGTTGCACGTGAGGAGGAAAATGAAGGAAAATAATGGAAAATGAAGAATATTGAGGCCTCATTCATAAAAATGCTTATGAGGATCAGTTGGTAACCTTTTGTCATAGTAGCTTTGGAGCTCTCTCATTATTCTCTCTCTCTCTCTCTCTCTCTTGGACACACAGAGTTTCATGGAGAACTTTTGCATCGGAGCAAGAAAGGCAAAGAAGGTAAGACGAAGCAAAGATCAAGCAGGGAAGGGCAGGATCAAGGAGCTACAAAAGATTTCATTGCAGGTATCAAATTGCATGTGTAGTTTCCTTGCTAGATTTGGCATGCATGGTATTGCATGTGATTCTTTTCTATCATGGCATGGGTTTTTCCAAGTGTGACAATGTTCTTCATCCTAGCCATGCCATTTCCTGATAGATTTGATGAGATGGGTTTCTCATATTTGGTTAATGTGGGATGGCCAGATGGATTCGAAACTGAGTGGGGTGGATCTCCGAACTGACGAACACATGGCCTAGTGGTCCCTGAACTGGACTGTGGATCATGGTAAAGCTACTGGCCTAGTAACCCCTAAACCGGACTGTGGGTTGTGGTAAAGCTAGATTGTGTGCCTCAGTGGGCCTATGAATCCTTGTCGATGAATTGCAGGATATACAGTAAAGCCAAGAGGTGGATTTCTCTCCATTGGGCCTACTAGTCCCGAGATGAGATGTACGGTAAAGCCCGGAGAGTGTGTCTCATTGTAGGGCCTAATGATCCTTGGATCGAACTGTGGATTACCGTAAATCCTGAGAGATTAGGATGCACTCAAATTCCTCACGGTTTAGGTAGAGAACTCCAGTGGCATCCATGTTTGTTGGTGTTTTTTTGGTGTGTTCTATGAGTCCCACATTCATGCTTGGAATATGGCACGGGGGTGATTGGTTGAAGAGAGACTTGGCTCATCCAATCTATGGTCGGGTGGAACATGGTAGTTCCATCTTCGGTTGGTTTATTGCATTCATTAATGAGAAATTCATTCCCTTGATTTTCATGTGTAAATGCACTAATGTATATGTGGATTTTTATCCGATATGTTTATGATATTTTTGTCCCTGTTAAGTTGGTTATATGTATTTTTTGTGACTGTAGGTTTTAACCCCATACAGAAATTACCTACATACGAATTCTAAAACACAGAAAATAAACAATGTGAGAGCATAACACATAAAACACATATACACAAAGATTTTCCCCTAGATCCCAAACCAGGACTACCAGCTTGATTTTTCATTATGTTCCTTTCAATGTTATAATACATACTTATACATGTCGAAGCATCTAATACCATGGACCGAAAACCATCGCATCCAAAAACATGTGCTAAAATCATGCACAAAACCATAGGTGGGTTTGCCCATCCTAACAGAGGGCCCAAAACCAAAATTTTCCAGGACGTTGCCCCATACCCCATAAAGTGGGGTTATGGGTACATCTCAAACCCCCTGTGACCCCCCCCCCTACACAATTGGCGCAATGATATGGGGCTCCGCTTCCCCCTCTAACCCCCCAGTTAACTACGTGGGCTAGTCGTGGAAAGAATATAACACAACCCAAAATTCTCCCAATTGTTGTTTTCTTTCCACAGGGGGCCACAAGAGAGCTTAGTCATTTATCCAACCCTACAATGCCCATTTTTTCTCTACACCAAGAGAACTTCTCAGAGCTAACAAATTTTTTCAATGCATTTGCAATATTCTTCAAAGTGTCCAACTTTACCAGCAACAACTTTTTGTGTTCTATCATATCCCTCACAAAGTGATACTGAACATCAATGTGCTTTGTCTTTGAATGATATGCAAGGTTCTTTGCCAAGAAAATTGCACTTTGGCTATCACAGTCTATCCTTATAGCTCCCTGTACTAACCCCATATTTGAACGCAATCTCTGCAACCAAACTGCTTCCTTTCTTGCATGAGTGGCTGCCATGTATTCTGCCTCTGTATTTGATAGTGCCACTACAGATTATTTCTTACTCATCCAACTGACTGCACCTCCAAATAGGTTAAACACATACCCACTTGTAGATCTTCTCCAATCCAGATCTCTAGCCCAGTATGCATCAACATAACCATGAATATCCAACACTTTGTCCAATCCTGGTCTTCCTTGGTAGCACAAACCATAATCACTAGTGCCACGCAAATACCTAAAAACCTGCTTCACTGCTGTTTAGTGCTCCTTCCCTAGTTTTGACATAAACCTGCTCAATACTCCCATTGCATGTGAAATGTCTAATCTAGTATAGACCATTGCATAAATCAAGCTACCAACTGCACTTGCATATGGAACATGGGACATGTCCTCTTCCTCTGCAATATTGTCCCGACATACTTCCTCTGGTTTAACCAGAGCTTCCTCTTTGCCCGATATTTTTTATTTTCGATGCCCAAAATATAGTTTGCAGCACAAAGATCTTTCATGTCGAATTTGGAGGACAATTGGGTCTTCAAATACTGGATAATTTCTTTGTCATTTCCAACCAGCAACATATCATCCACATACAAGACTAGATAAATAACACAGTCACCAATTAATTTAAAATACACATAGTGATCTTCTTTGCTTCTAGTGAAGCCAAGTCCCTGTATAAATGTATCAAATTTCTGATACCACATCCTTGGTGACTATTTTAACCCATACAGAGACTTCTTTAACTTGCATACTAGTTCTTCCCTTCACCCCAAAGCCTTCAGGTTGCTTCATGTAGATCTCCTCTTCCAAATCCCCATGAAGAAATGTTGTCTTCACATCCATCTGTTCTACCTCAAAATCAAAAGTAGCAGCAACAGATAAAAGTAATCTAATAGAAGTTACCTTGGCAACAGGAGAAAAAATATCACCAAAATCAATTCCCGGCACCTGGGAATAACCTTTTTCTACCAACCGAGCTTTATATTTCTCCACCTTTCCTTCTGCATTTGTCTTCTTCTTGAACACCCATTTGCTGCCAATGGGTTTCCTTCCAGCCGGCAACTCCACCAGATCCAAAGCCTCATTTTTGTGCAAAGATGCCATTTCATCAACCATGGCCTCTTTCCAGAGTTTTCCATCCTCTGAATCCACTGCTTCCTTCACAGTTCTGGGATCATCATCAGTAACAAACAAAGCAAATTTTGAACAGAAAGCAGATGGACTATACCTTTCAGGCTGCCTTCTTTCTCAAACTAATCTTCTCATAGCTGGAGCTTGTGGCTCTTCATCTTCTGATTCCTCCTCTGCTGTAGAGTCTAATTCTTCCTCCTTTAGCTCAAACTCTATCTTCTCAGGTTCCTTTGGTTGGAATTCATGTTTAATAACATCTTTCACCTCTCTGAACACCACATCTCGGCTGTACACAACCTTCCTTGTTACCGGGTTCCAAAGCTTATAACCCTTTAAGCCATCCTTGTACCCAATAAAGATGCACTTTTCAGATTTACTATCCAACTTGGTTCTTTTCTCCTTTGGAACATGTACATATGCATCACATACAAATACCCTTAGATGTGAAAGAGAGGGTTTCTTACCAGTCCATACCTCTTGTGGAGTCTTATCCTCCAACGTTGATGAAGGTGACCTGTTGACCAGGTAACATGCAGTATCCACCGCCTCTGCCCAGAATTCTTGTCCTAACCTGGCACCACTGAGCATGCTTCTTGCCCTTTCCATCAATGTCTTGTTCATTCTTTCTGCAACTCCATTTTGCTGAGGTGTATATGGAGTAGTCTTTTTCCGTGCTATACCACACTTCTTATAGAATTCTTCAAATTCCTTGCTGCAACACTCTCCACCATTATCTGTCCTCAACAACTTTATCTTCTTCTCTGTTTGATTTTCCACAAGAGCCTTAAATTCTTTAAACCTGTCAAAGACTTCAGATTTCTTCTTAAGGAAATATATCCATGTATTCCTTGAGAAGTCATCTATAAATGATACATAGTAGATAGACTTACCCAGTGATGGAACCTTCACAGGTCCAAACACATCACTGTGCACAAGTTCTAACATCTCTTTCACCCTCTCACCACCAGAGGGGAAACTCACCCGATTCTGCTTCCCATATACACAATTTTCACAGAAATCAAAATCAAGGAGCTATTACTCATACCTTCTACCATACCTTTACCATGAAGTATTCGAAGGCCCTTCTCTCCAATATGTCCAAGCCTTTGATGCCACAGCATGGTCTTCTCTCCAGAGACCACTAGATTTTCTGTTCCACTTTCAGGAACCACAAAACTATTGCACCCATCAATAACAGTGTTACCTTGCATCTTGTACAGAGTTCCAATTCGAACTCCCTGCATCAATACCTGTGCTTCCTGAACCATTTTGCAGGTATCCTTCTCGAACACTATTTTTAAACCTGCATCATCTAGCTTGCTTACAGAAATCAGATTTCTGGCCAATGCAAGAATATGCAGAACACCTAGAAGTGTTCTAACCCTTCCACCTTGCAACTTCAACTTTACTTTTCCGCGACCAATGATTCTAGCCTTCCTATCATCCCCTAAGAAGACATCACCACCATCATATTTATCATACTTTTAGAACCACTCTCTATGGGGAGTGAAGTGAAAGGATGCACCTGAGCCAATCAACCATGCCGCATGATCTACATGTGTACTTAAAGAAGCCAAGTACACATCCCCGCCTTCATCTGAGGTGGTTTTCACCTCTGCAAAAGGAGCATCATCAAATCCATTTCCTTTATTAGGAGCTTTAGATTTACAGTCCCTTTTGTAGGGCCCTTCCTTTCCGCATTTCTAGCACACCACCTTTACAGGTTTTCCTGGAGATTTAGATCTCCCACTCGATGACTTATTTTTGTTTCTGTTCTTGGGTCGTCCTCGTACAGACAAGGCATCACCATTCTGGATCTCCATATTTTTCCATCTCATCTCCTCCGTCAACAAGGATGAGACTATTTCATCAAACTGCAAGGCAGTTGGATTACTACATATTGCAATAACCAAACTATCCCACGAATCTGGTAGAGAACACAACAAACTGATGCACTTATCTTCATCTGAAATTTTAATATCAACAAATGCTAACTGACTTACCACAGTATTAAATGTGTTCATATGCTTTGTCACCGAGTCTCCATCTTTCATCCGCAGGTTATACAACTTTTACCGCAGGAACAATTTATTCACCAGAGACTTGGATTGGTACAAAGTCCCTAACTTGTCCCACAAAGCCTTTGCCATACCTTCCCCTGATACATTCAACAATACTGAATCTGAAACACACAATCATATTGTGCTCTTTTCCTTTCAATCCAACTTCTTCCATTCTTCATTGGACACTCTCGTTGGTTTAGTACCCGGATCTACAGCGATCCACTGATCTTTATCCACCAACAGATCCTCCATCTTCAGTTTCCACAACTCAAAACTCTGACCATTAAATTTCTTGATCTCTATCTTTCCACTGCTCGCCATCTTCTTTCACCACCAAAATCGATCTCGCAGATCTCCCACTGAACAGGGTCCACCACAGGCATGAGCGAAACCCCTCAATAACACAGGTGTCCCCTTGAAGCCAGAACTGCTCCGATACCAAATGTAGGTTTTAACCCCCTAAAGAAATTACCTGCATACAAATTCTAAAACACAAAATTGGGACTGCCAGCTTGATTTTTCATTATGTTCCTTTCAATGTTATAATACATATTTATACATGCTAAAACATCCTATACCATGGACCGAAAACCATCGCGTCCAAAAACATGTGCAAAAATCATGCACAAAACCATTGGTGGGTTCGCCCATCCTAACATAGGGTCCAAAACCAAAATTTTCTGGGGCACTGCCCTGGACCCCATAAAGTGGGGTTACAGGTACACCTCAAACCCCCTGTAACCCCCCCCCCCGCTACACAATCAGTACAACGAAAGGGGGCTCCACCCCCCCCGCCCCCCGCCGTAACCCCCCAGTTAACTACGTGGGCTAGTCATGGAAAGAATATAACACAACCCCACAGTGCCAACAACTATGTATGGCTCTCAACATGTTTTTTCTTGTAAATGAATATATAATGTATCTATGGCCTAATTGATGATAATGCAGCAAATGACATGAGGGAAAAAGGTTCATAGCTATTCTCATATAAGTATGAGATCCGTACACTTAATTCTATTGTTTACACCTGCAGGTTACATGTTGATGATATGTTTGATGAAATGCCTATCATGGCTAGTAGGGGTTTGGTTAAGGTCTTGTTCAAATTATTTCTTTGGCATCATTGTTTTCTTGTTCTTTTACTGATCTTAAGCTATCATTCCATTCTGGGCAGTGACCTGGGATATGGGCCTTAAAAAAGTGGCTTAAATCCTGAGGTCACTGGCACAGAATAGGCAAATTGGGTCCCTAGACGCTGACACATAACCTTGTGAGAGTGAATTTGGGTTTCTAGACACTGTCATGCCTATAGCATGAGAGCGACTGAGGCTTAAGATGGTCAAAACTTCAGCAGGACCCAAGGGCAAGTTGTTTGAAGTGTTGGATTGGTTTCTATGGGTCCTGAAGCTAATGTTGGATGATTGTGTGTGATGTTTCCATTGATTCCACTTCCTTAAGGCTGCATAGGAGGTCGAATCCAATCATAGTAGCCTCTCATCGCATGTTTACCTCGGTTGGCTATTTACTTGGGTAGATGTGGGAGGAGGGTGTTACATTTGAGCATAGGGGTCTCATACTTATCTGAGAATCTCTAAGAAACATTGTTCCCTTATAGTATTAGTTGCATTATCATATATTAGGTCATAGATATATTGTTCATTCATTTACAAATAAAAACATGAGGAAAGCCATACATCATCACTGTCATAATACATGCTTATAACCAACATAATAACAACAAAAATATCAAGGATACATCAGCGATAAAATCCACATATGAACCAATACATTTATACATAAGATATCAAGGAAAGAACCTATTATTATTGAATGCAAAATCCAACACAAGATGGGACTACCACGTTCCACCCGACCATAAAATGGCTAAGACAAATCTCTCTCCAGCCATTCACCCTTGTGCCATATTCCAAGCATGATTGTGGGACTCAAACCAAAAGAACCAACCAGGGAATCTCAAGGCTAAACCACCTCACCCTCATTGATATAAACCAGGCTTTACCGTAATCCATCATGGATCACTAGGCCAACACAATATACATGTAATAATAGGATTTACCATGATCTCCACCAGATCACTAGGCAAAAATAAGCATGAATGCCACTGGATTTCTCCACCTACACTATGAGGAATTTTCCTATCTCCTAATATCTCAGGCTTTATCGCAATCCACACCGGATCACTAGACCCTAAACCAAGACCCACTCTCTAGGATTTACCGGATATCCCATCCGAGGATTACTAGGCTTGATGGAGAGCACCCACCTCTAAGCTTTATCGTATATTTTGTTATTCACTAATCGAGGATTCGTAAGCCCACTGAGGAAAGACAAAATCTGGATTTACCACAACCCACAATCCGGTTCAGGGGTCACTAGGCCATGTGTTCTATCATTCAGCAATCCACCTCACTCATCTTTGAATCCAACCAACAATCCATCTCAACTAAAACATGAGAACCCCATCACTCCATGGCTATCTAGAAATGGCAAGGCTAGGATGAAAACATTGTCACACCTAGAAAAACCCATGCCATAGCTGGAAAATAACCACATGTAATAACATGCATGCCAAATCTAGCAAGGAAAACATACATGCAAATCGATACTTGCAAAGAATCGTGGTGTAGCTGCTTGATCCCGCTCTTCCTTACTTGCTCCTTCTTTCCTCTTGTATTTTTTTCCTTTCTTGATCCAATTCCCATGTGCTCCAAGAAAAACTCTAAGTGTCCAAGAGTGTGAGATAGAGAGATAATAATGAGAGTGCTCCAAAATTGAACTGAAAAAAGGTTACAAACTGATCCTCAAAATCCTTTTTATCAATTAGGCCTCTATTTTCTTCATTTTCCATTATTTTCCTTCATTTTCCTCCTCACATGCAACCTGTGACCTTTCACCTTCATTTTCTCCTAATTTCCATTATTTTCATAAAGAAATGTGCCAAAAACGCCATTTTTCCTTTCCAAAGCCTTATCCATTGCCTTTGCTAATTTCCTTAGCCATAATAAACCAAATGAACACCCACACTAGGATGTATTGCCCAACATTAAGCTTGGAATAAGTGTCCCATCAATCATGGTTATTATTTTTCCTTTATTAACTTTTATTACATGGAATTTTCACTAGGGTTGTTACACCTGCACTGTAAACCTGTTCTCCTGCTAACTGTCCTACTTTGGACAACACTTATCCAATTCAAGCCTCCAACTTCCTCCTATTTCCTTTCGAAATCCTTGAGGAAATTAGATCCTAAAAGATAGGAATTTCCTCCTATTTTCTTGCACAATTCCCAAGGAATTATTCGCATGCTTAAGTGCCAAGATTGTACACTTAACTAGTATACAATTGATAATTACAATGTGCCTTTTCCTCCACTCTATCTAGGAAATTCGAATTCCATGCATGTCTGGGTTATTTTCTGTTGATTGGCTAGTTTAACTGAGAGATCATTGAGTTAACAACATTTCTACTACTTGACTAACCTTCAACTAACTCAACTAATGACTTGAGCTCAGCTATCTGAGTGCAACTGAAAATAACTGAACTAGATTGCTAAATTTTAGCAATTACTACATGCACAACTCTACTTCTAGCCTATAATTTGAATTTACTGAGTTAAATAGTAGACAAGGCCATTTCACTCTAGCTAACTGCCATCCAAGTCATCTTGTTGATGTGGAAAATCAAATTACTCAATTTGACTAAGGCAAAAGTCAAATTGAGCCTTTCTTACCACAATTTCTAACACTCCCTCTTAGCAAGAAAGGGATTTTGCACCACCCCTATCTTGCACCTATGGAATTCGTATTTGCCTCTTGATAATTCCTTTATCAATATATTTGCATCATTTTCCTCAGTTGGAATGCATTGTAGCATCATAATTCTCCTCTGCACACCCTGGTGCCTTATATTAATGTGCTTAGACCTGTCATGAAATACTGGATTCTCAGAGAGTTTAATACAACTCTGATTATCACAATAAATGACTGTTGGATCCATCTCCTAACTGAAAAGGTCCACAAGTAGTTCCTCATCTATATGGCCTCACATGTTGCTTGACATGCAACCATGTATTCAACCTTTGTTGAGCTGAGTACCACAAACCTTTGTTTCCTTCTATACCAGGAAATAGTTGCAGACCGAACATTGAAGATAGCACCTGGAATACTTTTCCTATTTGATGGACTTCCTGCCCTATCTACATCAGCGAAGCATTGGAGCTTCACTCCCTCTGTCCTCCTGTACCATAACTCATACTCAGTTGTGTCTAAGAAGTACCTCAACAAATGCTTTGTTGCCTTCCAATAAAGTTTGGTAGGCTTCACCATGGCTTGACTCAATTGATTAACTGCATAGCATATGTCGAGCCTTGTGTTCACCAAATACATCAAGGATCCCACAAGTTGTTTGTAGATGGTAGCATCTACTATGATTCAAATGGATCCAAGAGAACTCTCTAAGTCTTCATAAACTCTTTAAGAATAATGCCAAATATCAAAATCTTTTAAAAGGTCAAAGTTAACGCAGAGGAAACACCCTTAGTAGGGCGGAGAAACACTATCGGAAGGCCCAAAACCCAACAAATCATGAATAAAATAGAGTATGGAGGCGTGGAACAAGTGATGCACAGTAACCATCCGATCTGGCCGGTCAACGGTCTAGATCGGATCGGTAATCACAATCAGCAGTAACCTTTGGGCAGAGTTCGGTGGGATCCACATAAGACTGGCGACAGTAAACAATGATATCGGTGCTTTGTATACATATATGGTGACGGTGATTGGCAGAGTTAATATGGACCGTCGATCAAGCACGCAGATCGACAACCCATATTAACTCGCAGGATCGCTATCGGGGGATTGCAGAAGTGCTTACCACAGTGAAAGGGTTCCTGCGATGAGTGATTGCGATATATCGCATCGCTGCATTGCATCAGAACTGTGCAGAGGGGTCGATATCCATACACCATGCGATAGCCAGACCCGATAGCATTCTAAAGGAAATTTGATATAATTTCAAGTCCGTAACAGGGCCATTTTAATGTATTTTCGCGCTTTTCGTGTATTTCCAAAATACAAAGGGACAGAGCCTTCTTGACATGCGATGGCGATCGATAGGCGGACCCGATAGGTGATTGAACCATATTTAAAGGACTTTGAAGTCCAACATATCATATTTTGGCAGATTTTCTCTGTTAAACTATGTTTTCTCTGTAAATATAGAGCGCAGCCATTACAGATGTTTCAGAGGCTCAAAGCACTCTAGCGATGTGGAATGGGTGGCCACCTCCTCTCCATGCGTTGAGCAATGATTGTATAACACTAGAGAGGGATTCAAAGCGTTCAAGAGACAGGGGAGACCGAGAGACATGACCATGAAATGAACAGACAGCCTAGAATGGCTTTAAAAGCCACAAACAGAGCGCAAATAGGCAGGCGGTGTTGCAAGCAAATGCGAGAGAGAGTTAGCATAGAGATTGAGAGCTATGAGGGAGTCTGTGTACTGAGTGGAAGCTTGAGGGATTCAAGTGAGGCTCTTGTAAATGAATCTGTTGTGTGTGAGGCTCAAACTAAGCTCACTATTGTAAAAACTTTGTTTGAAGACTTAATAGAGAGGCCACCACTGAAGGCTGGACCAAGAGATGTAGCCCAAGAGTATTGGGTGAACTCCTTATTAAATCTGTTGTGTTTCTATGTGTTTGTCTATTATAGTCTTTTACTGCTTCAAAGTCTATGTATTTCGCAATCTGATTGATCCATTGCATATAATGACATAGACTAATCCATTCACATAAGTCTGTAGTACCTTATTAATTATCTTAGATCTCATTACAGATCAAGTGGTATCAGAGCTTTGGGTTGCTAAGGTTAGACAAGATTGTGCTGGATGGTTTGTGAATGCTAACTAGGTTAAAGCTTAAATTAGGAGAAGGAGAATTGGTTGAAACTAACCAGAAATTGGTAGTCTATCCTAAGAGGAAAATGACAGAAGAAATTCCCTTGGAATCAGACTCTCAGTTCATGGACAACTTCATGACCATTAGAGCCATGGTAGAGGAAATGTACCGAGAATTTAAGAAAGGTCGAAGTGAAGATTCTTCTACTTCTAAACAAGACAAAAGAATAGAAGAATCGTTTATAGATGGCCTTTCTGAAGGCAAAGGGGAAGGAAAAGAGATTCCTCTATCCACACCTCCTGATAGCCCTAAAAATAAAAAGAAGAAAACATCTTTGATTAAACTAGATGTTAAATTTGATTTTCCAATATATGATGGAGAGTTAAATGCAGAGAAGTTAGATAACTGGATTAGGCAGATTGATGTGTATTGCAGGGTGAAAAATATTGACTCAGATAGAAGTAAGATTCAGTTGGCCAGCCTACGCCTTGGAGGAACTGCCTTGGTATGGTGGGAAGGCAGAACACAAGCTGACTTGAAGAAGCATGGTAAAATTCTTTCTGTCTAGAGTGAATTTGTTTCTGCAATTAAAAAAACGATTCTATCCACTAGCTTATATGCAGCAAGCTATGATGAGTTGACAAACTCTTCGCCAATTAAAATGGCAAAGTGTACAAAGCTACACCCAATAATTTAGAAAAAGAGCTTTGATTCTAGGTATTTCTTTAGACTCACCTGAAACTTTGCTGAAGTATATAGGTGGTCTACACAGTTATTTGAGACATACCATTCTCATGTTTAACCGTACTAGCATAGATGAGGTATCTCTTTAGGCTACCCATCTAGAGGCTAGAGGCAAGAATGTGGTCTCAAAGATTGTGGGACCATCAAAACCCATTGCAAGCAAGAATAAGGAAAAGAGGAAGCAAAAATGGAAAGACAAGAAGGCCAATACTGTACAAAAGGCCAAACCTTCATGCACTCATTGCAAGAAGGATGGACATGATGATGAACATTGTTGGTCTATGCATCCGGAGCTGAAACCCAAGAAGTTCGATGGCAAGAAGAAGAAGGTTGTTGCTGCTGTTTAGAGAGATTTGGGGTCAGACTCAGGTGATGAAACAACCATCATAGCCACATGTATAAAAGGTAAAAATTTTGAAGCATCTAGTAATAATTCTGCCCAAACTATCGATAGTGAAGAAAATGAGAGAAGAAGACATGAGCTTTTTCATATTAGAGTTATTTCAAAG
The DNA here is from genome assembly GCA_031772625.1 of Pinus tabuliformis. NCBI lineage: Eukaryota > Viridiplantae > Streptophyta > Pinopsida > Pinales > Pinaceae > Pinus > Pinus tabuliformis. The sequence continues at coordinate 60,449,973 of CM062816.1, forward strand.
CATCAAAAGATTGATACTTTGTTGATAGTGGCTCACAAGTAAATTTAATTTCTGAAGCAATTGTAAAGAAAATGGGACTACTAACCACACCTTACAAGAAGCCATATCCATTAGGTTGGGTATGTGATAAAGCAAAACTACAAGTGACTAGACAATGTAAACTTAGGTTTTATTTTGGGTCAGCGTTTGTGGATGAGGTTGAGTTAGATATTGTTCCCTTGGATATATGTGGAATTGTTTTAGGAAGTCCTTACTTGTATGATAGAAAAGCCATATTCTATAGAGCTGAAAATAAGTATCAACTCGTTAAAGATGGAATCGAATATGTTGTAAGAGCTCACAAACTCAAGAATAATTATACTCTCATAAACTCAGGGCATATGAAAAGAATTGTAAATTAATGCAAGCAATTTTTACTGATGGTTGTAAAGGAAAAGAAACTTGATAAGACCAATGTATTTGAAGGCTGTGATGCTAAACAAAAAGCTGATTTAGAAAGAGTTGTTTTAGAATATGATATCTTATTTCAAGAACCTAAAGGTCTGCCACCCAAAAGGGAAATTGTACATGATATTAATTTACAGCAAGATGCTCCATTGCCTAACATCGAAATGTACAGGTTATCCGCTTTAGAGAATGCAGAAATCAAGAAGCAGGTACAGGAGCTGCTCGAGAAAGGGTTCATAAGACCAAGTACATCGCCATGTGGATCCCCAATAGTGTTGGTGACAAAGAAGGACGATTCATGGAGGATGTGCATTGATTACCGAGCACTGAATAAAATAACGATCAAGAATCATTATCCCCTTCCTTGCATTGATGATCTATTGGATCAGCTGAAAGAGGCTGTTTACTTTTCCAAGTTGGACCTACGTAGTGGTTACCATCAGGTCAAAGTAGCAGAACAAGATGCATGGAAGACTGCTTTCAAAACAAAGCAAGGGTTGTATGAGTGTCTAGTTATGCCTTTCGGCTTAACTAATGCTCCTTCCACTTTCATGAGAATAATGAATGATGTACTCAAGCCTTTTATTGATGATTTTGTAGTTGTATATTTGGATGACATTCTTGTATTTAGTAAAACATGGGAAGAACATTTAAAGCATGTGAAGTAGACTCTAGATGTTTTGAAAAAGGAAAATCTCTATGTTAAATTATCAAAATGTGAATTTGGTAAAACGTCTTTGAATTATTTGGGTCATATTGTAGGGGGTGGTGAATTGAAGATAGATCCCTCTAAGATGGCAGTCATTGTAAACTAGCCTAAACCCAAGTCTATTACAGAAGTTAGAAGCTTCCTAGGGGCAACACAATATTGGAGAAAGTTTATTGCTAAGTTTTCCTTAATTGTAGCTCCCTTACATGCTTTGACAGGATTGAACAAGGTGTTTCAGTGGGGAGGCAAACAACAGAAAGCCTTCGACACCTTGAAAGAAAAAATCAGTACAACACCAGTACTAGGATTTTCAAATCTTCAACAACCATTTGAGATCGAAACAGATGCCACCGATTATGCCATGGGAGCAGTGTTGATACAACATGGTAAACCCATATGCTACCATTCTGAGACTTTTAATTCTGCACTACTTAATTAACCTACATATGATAAGGAATTGTATGCACTAGTTTAGAGTGTGAAGAAGTGGAAACATTACTTAATGGGCAAAGAAACATTTATACATACTGATCATCAGCCACTTCAGTACTTGCACTCACAAACTAAGTTGCAACAATCAAGACACTATAGGTGGATGGGTTTCCTGCAGCAGCTTCATTTAGTCATCAGATATAAAAAGGGCATACAAAATAAAGTTGCAGATATGTTGTCCAGACCAATCATAAATGCATCTAGTATACTTAAGCATAACTCAGTAATGCATGAAAGCTACATTGAACAATTTTCTCAAGATATAGACTTTAAAGATGTATATGCAGCTTTAAGTAATGGCAAAAAGGTAGAAGAATTGGATTACTATATTAAGGACCAACTCTTGTATCATTTGGGGAAGCTATGCATTCCACAAACATAGAGAATTAACTTAATTAGGGAGGCACATACTTCTCTGATATCAGGTCATTTTGGGGTAAGAAAAACAATTTCACAACTACAAAGATACTGCTATTAGCCAAAAACGCATGAAACAATTTCTAGATATGTAAGAGGGTGTACCATGTGTGCTAAAAGTAAGCCCAACAATAGAAAACTAGGCTTGTACTCCACTACCAATACGTTCCTGTCCTTGGGAAAGTGTTTCCATGGACTTTGTTGGAGGACTGCCAAAATCTAGAAAAGGTCATGACTATTTGTATGTTATTGTGGATAGGTTCAGCAAAATGTGTATTTTAATACCTTGTAATAAGCATATTACAGTTGAACAAATAGTGAAATTGTTCTTTCAGCATGTCTGGGTGCATTTTGGGTTACCCACTTCCACAGTATCTGATCAAGACTCCCAATTTGTTGGGAATTTTTGGTCAAGTCTATGGAAATTAATGGACACCAGATTGAAGAAAAGCACAGCCTTTCGTCCATAAACAGATGGCCAAACAGAGGTAGTCGACAGGATAGTGATCCAGTTGCTTAGGGGTTATTGCAGCAAGCATCCCAAGCTTTAGGATGAAAATTTATGTTATGTGCAACATGCTTACAACTGTGCTAGACATTCTTCTACACAGAGATCTCCTTTTGAGACCTGTTTTGGTTTTATACCAAGGTCTCCCTTGGATTTTGTCTTTGAAAAAGAAATAGCAGTTGCTAGACACAGTGATGTGGAAAAAACAACCAGATTCATTAAACATATCCAATAAATTCACCAAGCAGTGTAGGGACAACTAGAAAAGAGCCAAGCCAAATACAAGGCAAGGCATGATAAACATCAGCTGGAACAGAACTTCTAGGTTGGTGACCAAGTCTAGCTGTATATCAGCAAAGATAGAATGCAAGGTGAAGGAAAGAAGCTGAAGCCAATAAGGTATGGGCCTTTTAAAGTACTTTAGAAAATTGGTGAGAATGCTTTCTGCCTTGATTTGCCAGCATACATGCACATCTATTCAATAGTAAATGCAGAAAATTTAAGACTGTTTGAACCTTCATTAATTGAAGATCTTGAAGAGCAAGGTCAATTGCCTTCCATTGATGATATGTTGCCTGAATACCTCAATAAGCTATAGGAAGATACAGTTCTGGATAGGAAGGTGAGGACAACGTGCAGAGAAGATGTCGAGTACCTAAGAGTACAACTTAGAGGTTCAAAAACCAATAGTGCAAAATGGATAGAGATTGGGCAAGTGAGGCAGTTGTATCCTCACTTAAACAATGCTTGAAACCCAACTTTTGGTGGTCCAAAAGCCTTTTTCAGTGGGGAGGTGTGATCCAAATGGATCTGAGAGAACTCTCTAAGTCTTCATAAACTCTTTAAGAATAATTCCAAAGATCAAAATATTTTAAAAGATCAAAGTTAACGCAGAGGAAACACCCTTAGCAGGGCGGAGAAACATTATCAGAAGGCCCAAAACCCACGAAATCATGAATAAAACAGAGTATGGAGGCTTGGAGCAAGTAATGCACAGTAACCGTCTGATCTGGCCAATAAACGGTCTAGATCAGATCGGTAATCGCAATCGGCAGTAACCTTTGGGTAGAGTTCGACGAGATCCACATAAAACTAGCGACAATGAACAACGATATCGACACTTTGTATACATATATGGAAGCGACGATTGGCAGAGTTAATATGGACCATCGATCAAGCACATAGATCAACGGACCATATTAACTTGCATGAACGCTATCGGGGGATTGCAGAAGTGCTTACCACAGCGAAAGGGTTCATGCGATGAGCAATTGTGATATATCGCATCACCGCATCACATCAGAACTGTGCAGAGGGGCCGATATCCATACACCATGTGACAGCCGGACCCGATAGCATTCTAAAGGAAATTTGATATAATTTCAAGTCCGTAACAGGGCCATTTTAATGTATTTTGGCGCTTTTCATGTATTTCCAAAATACAAAGGGGCAGAGCCTTCTCGATATGTGATGGCGATCGATAGGCGAACCCAATAGGTGATTGAACCATATTTAAAGGACTTTGAAGTCCAACATATCATATTTTGGCAGATTTTCTCTGTTAAACTGTGTTTTCTCTGTAAAAATAGAGCGCGGCCATTACAGGCGTTTCAAAGGCCCGAAGCACTCTAGCACTGCAGAATGGGTGGCCACCTCCTCTCCATGCATTGAGAAATGATTGTATAACACTGGAAAGGGATTCAAAGTGTTCAAGAGGCCAGGGAGACCGAGAGACAAGACCATGAAATGAACAAATAGCCCATAATGGCTTTAAAAGCCACAGATAGAGAGCAAATAGGCAGGCAGTGTTGCAAGCAAATGCGAGACAGAGTTAGCACAGAGATTGAGAGCTGTGAGGGAGTCTGTGTACTCAGAGGAAGCTTGAGGGATTCAAGTGAGGCTCTTGTAAATGCATCTGTTGTGTGTGAGGCTCAAACTGAGCTCACTATTGTAAAAACTCTGTTTGAAGACTTAATAGAGAGGCCACCACTGAAGGCTGGACTAGGAGATGTAGCCCAGGAGTATTGGGTGAACTCCTTATTAAATCTGTTGTGTTTTTATGTGTTTGTCTATTATAGTCTTTTACTGCTTCAAAGTCTATGTATTTCGCAATCTGATCGATCCATTGCATAAAATAACATAGGCACATCCATGCACATAAGTCTATAATACCTTATTATTGTCTTAGATCTCATTACAGATCATACTACCTATCTTGAAGAGGCACTCTCCTTCCTCCAGTTTGTAGCTAGAGGTGTGTCCATAGGCTTGTGGTTCTCCATGTGAAATATTTTAAGTATTTTAGAGTAATACTTCCCCTGACTCATAAACAACTCACCGTCACCCTACCATACTTCCAACCCAAGGAAGTAATTCATGAAACCCATGTCTTTCATCTCGAATTCTCTTTCAAGGTTCTCCTTACAAGAGAAAATCAATTGCTCATCCCCAATAAGTATCAACTCATAAACATACAATACCAAGATAAGCAACTTTCTATCTACCACAATATGATAGAGATTGGAATCTGCTTCAATTTTGGTGAAGCCAAATCTACTGAGGTATGTGTCAATCCAATTATACCATGCTTGGGGCACCTGTTTGAGACCATACAGGGCTCTCCTGAGTCTACATACATGTGTCTCCTCGTTACATGTCTCAAATCCCTCTGGCTACTCTATGTAAATTTCTTCCTCAACAACACCATTGACAAAGGAGGTTTTCACATCCATCTGATGGATCTTCCACTCCATCTACGTAACTAATGCTAGAATGTTTATGATCGAGGAATATCTTTCCACTGGGGAAAATATTTCATCATAGTCCAATCCCTGTAACTGTGAGAAGCCTTTGGACAAAAATTTGGCCTTTTAGTTCTCAATGTTCCCATCAACTGCATACTTCACTTTACACATCCATTTGGAACCAACCACTAATTTGTTCTCTGGTCTCGGCACCACCTCACATACATTGTTCTTCATGATGGATTCATACTCCTCCACAATGGCATCAACCCACACTAGTTGAGAAATTTCTTCCTCAAATGAAGAAGGATTTGACTCAATGAATTATGTCATGAGAACCATATATCTAGTGTATTTTTCTGGTGACCTCCTCTTCCTATGTTGAGATATAGGAGCTCCCACATGATCTCGTGAATCTTATACCAATTTGTCAGCTTCTCTAGTTCTCTTCCTCCCCTATCTAGGATATTTTGGTTGGGTGGGTTCCTCCACTCGACCTCTTGTATTTGTGGCTGCTCCACAACATCCTGAAGCTCTACATGAGACTCCTCCTTTGGATGTAGAAGCTCCTCCTCTGGCGGGTTGCTCAACTCTCACTCTAAAGAGCATCCCATAGCCTTCTCCTCATCAAATTTGACATCTCTCCTCACTACTATCACCCTAAGAGAGGGAAAATACACCCAGTAATTATGTGGTGTCTTTGTGTATCTTACAAATAATCCCATCTCAGATGTAGGCTCAAGTTTATTCCTTCTATCCTTGGATACATGACCATACACAGTAGCTCCAAAAATTAAAAAATGAGATACATCTGGCTTCCTCCCAGAAAAAGATTCTTTAGGTGTGATCATGCCAAGTATTCTATGAGGGCTCCTATTCTAAAATAAATTACAGTGTTGCGTGCTTCTTCCCATAGATGTAATGGTAGGCCTTGATCATGCAACATGGCTCTTGTTTCTCCCATTATTATTTTGTTCTTCCTTTTAGCCACCCCATTTTGTTTTGGGTTATGGGGTGTTATCGGTTCTCTTATAATACCCTCTTTGGCACAAAATTCCTTGAAGGTGCTAGAAACAAATTCTCCTCCATTATCAATTCTCAGGGCTTTCAGTTTCTAACTAGTCTCCTTTTCAACCAATGCTTTGAGTTCACCAATTTTTTAGAAAACTTCATCCTTCTTCAACATGAAGAAGATCTAGTATTTTCTAGAAAAGTCGTTAACAAAAATCACAGAATATATGTTCTTTTTTGTAGAGGTTGTAGAAAATGGTCCACGTACATTAGAGTGGACTCACTCCAAGATTGATCTAGCTCTTCTATCTCGGGCTTGGATGGTGGATTTGACATTTTTCCCTAATGTGCATCCCTTGTAGACATCATGTTGGCCAAGGGTGCATTTATAGAGCTCAGTGGTAATCTACCACGTGATTTTTAAGGCCCCATGGTGTAAGTGTCCCATGCGCCTATGCCAGAATTCTCCAACATCTCAAATCTGCACATTCTCTGCTTTGCTACTCAGTGAAACACAAACCTCCACCTCAAGTTTGTAGATATTTTTCACTCTAACTCTAATTTGTTTCACTTTCTCAGTAGCTACATGTCTCAGAAAGGATTTCCCCTTACTAAAAACAACATCATAGCCTCTATCCTATAATACATATACACAGATCAAGTTCTTCTTTAACCCAAGTACATACATAACATCTTTTATATGAAGATGGGAGCCTGACTCCCTCTTGAAGGCTATAGTTCCAATTCCTTTGTTATTGTACCTCCCATCATCTCCATGTTCTGTGTGCATCTAGAGATCCTTCTCCTCTAGGCTACTAAAGAATTCTTTACATATTGTCATATGGAACGAGGCACCTGAATCTAGGTACCACACACTCCCCATTACAGTGTTGTCCATGCATGCAATCAAGGTGAATTCTAATTCAAATTGTGAGGCAAGGTCTTCGCCTCCTACTCCTCTTGATTGCTTCTTGTTATATGTCTTATGTAGACACTTTGTTGCATAGTGCCCATATTTGTAGCAGTGAAAACATTTTATCTTGCATAGGTCCTTCTTCTTGCCATTGTTTTGGTTGTACTCTATCTTACTTTGGTAATTCTTACCCTTATCTTTCTTTCCCTTCCAAACCAAGGAAAAATTCTCTTCCTCCTCAGATTTAGATGTTACTCCACCTCTAGTGTTCCTTCAAATTTCTTCCTGCACCAAATCATACCAAAGTCTCTCCCAATTTGGAAATTTGTCCCTTCCATTTATAGAGTCCTAGTAACTGTGCCAGGATTTTGGAAGGCCTAGGAAAGCTAGGTTCACTAGCTCCAAAGATGGTATATTTTCTCCAACTCCTCCAAGCTCATCTGGACATAGAATGAATATGGAGCGGTAATGTGGAAAGGTTTCATTTTTCTACATGCAGATGTTTCTGAGCTTGTCCCTCAATGCCAATTTCATGGCATCACTACCATTTTCGAATAACTCAATGAGGGTCTTCCACATAGCAAACAAAGTCTCCTTGCCATGTAAATTCAAGACTATGTGGTATCTCACACCCTCTAGGATGATTCTCCTGGCTTTTGTGGTATCCTTCTTCCACTGGGCTATCTTTTGTGCATCTGATACTATTGGTTTTGGAATGTCAGTTTTGGTATACTCCAACACTCCATTATCATTGAGTACAACTTCCATCCTATCCTTCCAAGCTATGAAATTCAAGGTTCCCTCTTGGGCACACTCCAATCTCAACCCATTGAAACACATTTTCCTGAATGGAAGAGCACCTACCTCACTGAATCTACAAACCGAAATCTTTGAAGGAGAAGATATACTAACTAGTTTCTAGTGTGATTTATACTCTAATACCATGTAGAAATTAACAGAAATTTGCTAATACTGATGAAATCAAATTGAAATCAAGATATTATAATTTTCCTCTACTATTCTAGGGAATGGAAATCACAATATAGAAACACTTGCAATGACATGCAAACATTAAAAACACAAGAACACGATGATTTTAAAGGGGAACCCAACTAGGGAAAACCCCTCTATTGCTTTTCATTAATAATATGAGAATGAGAAACAATTACAGTGTCTTGCTTCGATCCTGAAGCACACCCTGCACTGTAAACCTATTCTCTTGCTAATTGTCCTGCTCTGGCCAACACTTAGCCAATTCAAGCCTCCATCTTCCTCCTATTTCCTTGTACAATCCTTGAGGAAATTAGCTCCTAAAATATAGGAGTTTTCTCCTATTTTCTTGCATTATTCCCAAGGAGTGATTCACCAGCTTAACTGCCAAGCCTATACACTCAACTAGTATACAATTGATAATGACAATGTGCCTTTCCCTCCACTCCAGCTAGGAGGTTCAAATTCCATGCATGTCTGGGCTATTTTTAGTTGATTGGCTAGTTTAACTGAGAGATCATTGAGTTAACAACAATTCTACTATTAAACCGACTCAACTAATGACTTGAGCTCAATTAATTGAGTTCAACCAAAAGTAACTGATCTAGATTGCTAAATTTTAGCAATCACTACATGCACAACTCTACTTCTAGCCTATACTAAGTTAATTAGTAGAAAAGGTCATGTCACTCTAGCTAACTGCCATCTAAGTCATCCTGCTGACGTGGAAAATCGAATTACTCAATTTCATTAAGGCCATAGTCAAATTGATCCTTTCTTTCTACAATCTATAACATGACATACAAGATGTCGATGGAAATAATCATTACTCCCAATAAGAACTAGAGAAGGTTGCAAGGGCTCACTTCTCAAGTCTTTTCAAGTATCCAGGTGAAAATCTGATTCAATAACATCTTAAGATTATCCAACATTTTCCTTGACTCTTTTAGAAGAAGACTTTACTAGTTTGGGTGGACCTGTCTCTTGGGAAGAGATTAAAAATGTACTCATTTATTTTGCCAAGGACAAGAGTCCTAGTCCAGATGGATAGGAAGTCAATTTTTTCCTTGCTTTTTTCGAATTGATTGGGAATGATATCCTGCAAGTTGTGGAGGAGACCAGAATTTCGGGGAAGGTTTAAAGGGCTATCAATGCCACTTTCATCGCTCTTATTCCAAAAAATTTCCAAACCTCTTACCTTCAATGACTATAGCTCGATATATCTTTGTAATCTCCTCTATAAGGTCATTACAAAGGTCCCATCTAACAGATTGAAAAGTTTTCTCTCTTCCTCTTTATCTCATGAACAATTTAGTTTTCTTCTAGGTCGTCTAATCCATGATGCCATCAGGGTGGCTCAAGAGGCTTTGCACTCCATTCAGACCAAAAAGCATAGTGCTCTGATCCTTAAAATTGACATGGTCAAAGCCTATGATAAAGTGAATTGGAGCTTTCGAAGGCTTCTCCTCCTCCATATTGTTTTAGACATAAACGTTACAAACTAAATCATGGGGTACATAACATCTACCAACTTCACAGTGCTTGTCAATGGAAGCGCTGATTTCCTTGCTATTTTTGGCATGCATGGAATATGCATGTGGTTATTTGGTTATGATCTGTCATTGGCATGGAGTATTTCCTGGATTGACAGAGGTTTTGCCTAACCTTTCCATTCGTTGGAGAGCCACGGTGTTGTAGATTTTACTTTTGTTTTTTGGTTGGTTCTCATATTCCTTTGGCTATGGGTTGATTTATTAATTCCTAGAGCCTTGGTTGGACAAATGCTTTGGATCCATGTAACAACTTGGGTTGAGTTACTAGTCTTGGATGCCCTATTTTGAACAAATGCTCTAGATCCCTAGACAACTTAGGTAGAGACCAATATAGTGATGGTTAGTGATGTCCAACCATGAGGTGGAATAATTGGTTGAGGGTTGAGGTGGTTTTTCCTCTGGAAGCCCTAGTTTTGTTTTGTTGGATGTGTTCCAAGAGATACCACATTCATGCTTGGAATATGACACGGGGGTGACTAGTTGAAAGAGAGCTTTGGTTCAGCCTAGTCTATGGTCGGGTGGTTCATAGAAGTCCCATAACTTGTTGCATTTTTCATATGTTAATAAGAGCTTCTTTCTTCTTGTATTTGATGGGTAAATATAGTTATTTATATGTGGTTTTATGGTTGTTATATCCTTGTTATTTATGTTGGTTATATGCTAGTTATGAGCGTATTTTGTGACAGTGATGATATATGGCTCTCATCATGTTTTGATTTGCAAATGAATGAACAATGAATATATTACCTAATAGATGATAATGAAACTAATGTGATAAGGCATCAATGCTTCTTAGTGATTCTCAGATAAGTATGAGACCCCTATGCTCAGATATGTTTTTATGACATGTAGAATGCATATTTGTGACATGTTTGACAAAATGCCTATCATGGCTAGTAGGGGTCCAATTAAGTCTTTGTTCAAGTATTTACATCTGTATCATTATTTTGATGTTACTTTTTATTTATGTGAGTTTCATGAAGTTTTGGGTAGTGGATTGAGTCATGTCCCTGAAAAGTGGCACAAAATCTGGGGTTGTTGGCTCTGAACTAGATGAAAATGCCCCTAGTCACTTGCATGTCCTTTCTATGAGAGCAATTGGAGGGTCCCATTTTAATGCATGCCCATGTCATGGGAGAGACTGAGGCTCAAGGGCATTCGAATGTCAAGTTGTCTCATGGGTTGAACAACTAGAAAGGTTGGTTGGATCCTGGAGGTTCTGTGACATGTGTAGAAGGTCAAATTGGTTGTGTTGTGTAAGTTCCACTTCCTTAGCTATACATGGGGGGTTGAATCAGATCATAGTATCCTCTCATCACATGTTTACCCCAACAGACCAATTAACTTGGGTAAATGTGGGAGGAGGGTGTTACACACATGTGTGACTTCTATATATCATGCACTTTCATATCTACAGGTATATAAAGAAGTTGTGCATGTATAGAAGCCTACATATACGGAAGCCATCATTTGCATATGTCTAGCTTTTGTATATTCCCGTAGATAAGGAAGCATGCATATATGAAAAGATGGTTTACAGATATCTATGACTTTCAAATATGTACGCTTCCATATCTATGTGCATATACAAAATTGTACATATACTAAAGTGATTAACTTTTATATTCTTTAAGCAATATTCTTTTAGTATATACTTGATAATTTATAACTAATACCCAGGATTTCATGTTTCTTCATTCCCTTTAAGAATTACCTTATAGTATGTTCCAAGAGTGACATGTTTTTGCATACCCTTCAAGCATCCAAATTTCCTGGTGGAGGAAATGGTTCAACTATTGAGACATTTTTAACTCAACATTTTTCTTCCTTGTTGACAAAATAATGGTCACTGAGAAATAAAATTACCACCTTATCACATGAACCTTAGACAAACTTCATGAGTGACCAAATATGCATCCTAATTTTATGATAGTATGTGCCTACAAGTATTTAACCATCACCATTTTCCAACCCCGGTCATGGAAGAAGAATGATTATATGAAAAAAATGAGAATGTTGTCCCCACTCTCCTTATGGTACCCCTTCACTTTTGTAAAACCCCATTATAAATATGTCCAGATCAAATGATAAGCATGTCCCTTATGTTTACACACACCACAATCAATTGAAAAGATAATTCCATAATCACAATCAAAGCATAGCATTAATCATATAACAATTTTGAGTAGCTAGCCTCAATCAGAAATCTAGTATAATGTTGATTTATTCCCATGGCAATAACTATGGTTTTCTACCATAGTAGGTAAATCATCAATAGCCTTCGCAAGTTAATGTATGCAACATTTTCAAGTTAATGCATAATAATCACATGAATTAACAATATTAATTAAGATGCTTACTGAAGGAGTTGGGCAACCCTAGCCATCAATCACAGCAAGAAGCACGCAGCAACTCGTAGCTACCCCTCAGCGGCCTCCTACTACTGGGGCCTAAGCTCCATGGACACATTAGAGGACGGAGAGCCTCTTTCAGATCAACAGTAAGAAAATGAAGGAACAACAAAAGCTTTTGCCTCCCTCATTTCTGCAATGGGCCTGGCAAAGAATAGACCACCAGCCACCAAGTTTGTTAAAAGATTGTAAGATATTCCTGAAATCTCACTCCCTCTTGCCCTTCCCCATAGAGCAGCACTTTCTCTGGCAGAGTGTGGATTAGTGGGGAAGTTCACTAGGTTATGGCCATCGCCCAAAACTGTGAAAAAATGAGTATAAAGGAACTGGACTGTGTCAATAGATGGGAAAATCTCAATCAAGTTTTGTGTAAGAGGTTGCTTCACCTTCCACTTTGAAACCAAGGAGGATCGCGATCTGATATTTAGGAATGGACCTTATTTTATAGATACTAGTTTGTATCTAAACAGATGGATGTCGGATTTCAACCCTGAAATGGATGTTCCCAACGCCATCCCCGTTTAGGTCAGACTGCCACACCTTCCCCTTCATTATTGGGGGGATGATTCAGTCAAAGAAATAGGAAATGCAGTTGGGAAATATATATATATATATATATATATATATATATATATATATATATATATATATATATATATATAGGTGCGCTCCAAAGGAAAATATGCATGCATGCGCCAGAATCTGTGTAGAAGTGGATCTTGGGAAAGGGATACCCGAAGCCATCAAAATCAAAGTGGACCAGTTGACGCACATACAATAGCTGGATTATGAAAAAAATCCCTTCAAATGTAAGGTATGTCACGAATACAGTCATTTTGCAAATAGATGTACAAAAAAAAAGAAAATGAAAATGAAAATAGTGAAGACCCGGAAAACAAATGGGAATAGGTTAAAAGAAAGAAGACAATCCACAAACAACAAAATCTAACTTCCTCGCAGCCCTCCACATCCTCTAATCTCCATCCTCCATCACCAAAAGTTAATAACCTTCTTGCTAGCCCTAACCCTTTTGAGCCTTTGGATCCTTTAGCCCCCCCATCCCCTGGACCAAGATCCAGATCCAGATCCAGATCCCCACAACATACCCCCAATCCCCCCTCATCCCCTCTGGTTTCAAACACTCATACCCCTCCCCCCCCCCCAGTAGGAAGAATCCTAACCAGAAAGCAGTCAAAGGAAGTATCCCCAAATGTAGAATACCAAAAAAAATTAGGAAGAAAGACAAATAAAGAAATCATGGATGGAGTAGTAGCAAAGGAAATGGCATTAGGAACACAACAACCTATACAAACCTTCCGAGGAAGGAGTACAGGAAACAATGAAAAAATCCAGCAAAGAGGGAAAGGATCCATGCACCACCCAACAAGCAAATAATGATAGTGGTCTCCTGGAATTGTAGAGGAATGAGATCGTCCATCAAAGAAAATGCCACAAGAGACATTCTGGCAAAAGAAAACCTAGACATCCTTATGATTCAGGAGACAAAAACAAACAACCAAGAAATTAAAAATATCAAAAACAAATTTAGAAATTATGAAGGGGAAGCAATATAGGCAATAGGAGCGTCAGGATGCATATGCACAATATGGAAAAAAAGGAACTTGGGAACTAATAAAATACAAAAAATATCAGTACTGGATCCAAACAAATCTAATGCAAATCAATACAAAAGAGAAGTACAGTGTCATAAATATATATGCCCCAAATCACTACAAGGAAAAAGAGCAATGCTGGGACACCTTAAAAGAAGCACTAAAAGAAGTGCAAGCTAGGAAAATAATACTAGGAGGAAATTTAAATTTGGTAAGAAGAATAGAAGAAAAGTTTGGAAGAACATATCACACAGACCCATCCAGGGATATTATAGAAGAAATAATGGAATAACACAACTTGATAGATATCCCGCCAAACAACGAGAAATACACTTGAAGCAATAAAAGAGTGGGTAAAAGTAACATAAAAGAAAGGCTGGATAGAATTCTGATACAAGAAAATATAGCAGCAGTACACAACTCCATAAAATAAAAAAATTTACATACCACAGCATCTGACCATAAATCGGTGATAAGAATCATGGGCAAAATGGAAAACCAGGGTCCGCTCCCATTTAGATACAACTCAATTTGGGACATCAATGGAGAAATCAGTGAATTAGTCTAGGAAGCATGGGAGAAAAGAATAATAGGATCACCTAAGTATATTTCGGAAACAAAATTAAAAACTGCAAGAATCAAATTAAATGAATGGGCAAGAGCAAATGAAAAAAAAAAAGAGTTACAGCAGAAAATGGACAGCATGCAAAATAAAAAAGAAAAAAAGAAGAAAGCGAGTAGGATTATCTAAGAGAGAAGGAAATCTTTTGGGAAATATATAGGGAAAACAGGAAAGAAGAAGAAGAGGCAAGATTGAAATCCAGAAGTTTGTGGCTCAAGGCAGGGGACAAGAACACATCATTTTTCCATAACACAATGAAGATAAGAAGAGCAACAAACCAAATAGAAAGCCAAGAGGTCAAAGGAGCAGAGGAACTAAAAAAAACAACCTATCAGCTCTTTAAAAACTTACTTTCAGCCAACGAAGAAATGGCTAAAAGTGAATATTTCTTAAAGCACACAAATTCTTTTTTTTTAAAGAACAAAATGCAGCAATGTGCAAGGATCCCACAAAAGAAGAGCTAGTGGTGGCCATATGGAGCCTGCATCTAGACAAAGCCCTAGGGCCAAATGGCTTCACAATAGCATTCTTCAGATTTCATTGGTATACCATCAGAAATAATTTCTTAAGAATGGTGAAGAATGTTTTCAAAAAAAAATAGGAGGCAACACCAAATCCTCCTATCTTTCTCTAATCCCAAAGGAAGCAAACCCCTCAACTTTCAATAGGCTTTGCCCTATCTCTCACTGCAATTCATCATATAAGATAATAACAAAAATAATTGCAAATATAATCAAGGAAGTACTTCCAATAATCATATCTGAAAATCAAGGAGGATTTGTGCCCAACAGGCAAATCATAGATAATGTAATTATTGTACAGGAAGCGGTTCACTCCAGTATGCTAAGGCAAGAAAAAGGCCTCATAATCAAACTAGATATGGCAAATGCATTTGACAGGGTCAGTCATCCATATCTAATGGTTGTCCTCCAGAAACTTGGTTTCTCAAGAGAAATAGTGGAAGTTATACAGGCATGCATTTCTACTCCATGGATTTCCCCCCTCATAAATGGAAGGCCTAGTGAATTTTTTCAAAGCACAAGAGGCCTTAGGCAAGGTTGTCCTCTTTCCTATATATTATAATGGCGGAAACATTAAGTAGGGCTCTGGAAAATCAAAGAAAGGAAAGAAATATCACAGGGATCAGAATAGCAAAAGGATTAAAAACAAGAAACCACTCACTCTTTGTTGATGACACATTGCTGCTAGGAGGGGCATCAACAATAGTAGCAAGGAGGTTCAAAAAAGTTATGGATGATTTTTTACAGGTTTCAGGTGGGCTATTAAATAATACAAAATGCAGGATATATGGATGGAATACCCCTCCTAGAACTATGCAAATGATCTCACAATCTTAACCATCCCTGTACAGGAAAAATGGACACACTTCTTCTATCTGGGATTCCCAATCTCAAAAGAGAACATGAAGACAGAAATATGGACTAAACAAATTGAAAAAATAAAAAACAAAATACAAAGATGGGGTATGATGTGGCTGAATATGGAAGGAAGGGTAATTCTAATCAAAGCACTCCTTGCAGCACTACCTATCTACCAATATGTCATAATCATGGCCCCAGCAAGTGCTCACAAACAAATGGAGCTAATCTTAAGAAGCTTTCTGTGGTGGGGGGGAAGCAAGAAAACAAAAAAATTAGCCTGGTCAGGTGGGAGCAAGTGGTACTACCTTATGAACAAGGATGCATATCAATACGGATACCTGGCTTATGAATGAAGCACTAGGAATGAAAATAGTATGGAGACTAATTACAGGAAAAGGGAGCTAGTGGAAAAAGACTCTTATAACAAAATATATGGATGGCACCAGGAAAAGACTGCTTAATGGAAATATCCCAATAAGACAATGTACCCAAGTATAGAAGCTGGTTAAAAAAACAATTCCACTAATGAGCAGATATATTTCCAAAATCCCAGGTAATGGAAAAACAATTTCAATTTGGGAGGATAGAATCATGTGAAAAGAACCACTATAGACTCATCCAGAAATTGAAGACATACAAGAGTGAATGAAAGATAAAGGTTTCAATACTTTACACTCTATCTATCTTTGGAATCAGAAGGAGTGGCAAGATTGGAAAATATTAGCAATTCCGACAGATCTGGAAGGGCAATGGAGCAAAATCAAGCAACTCTTGAAAGGGGCAGCGCCAATCCACTTTGATGATGAATATTCTTATCTCTGGGATCCAAGCGGTGGACACTACACAGTTAGGACTAGATATAAAATCCTTTAGGAACAACCCAATCAACAAGACTGGGATTCTTGGAAAATAGCATGGAAATCAGAAACTCTGCCTAAGATCAAAATGTTCATCTGGACTCTTTTAAAAGGGAGAATATTGACCAGTGACAACTTAAAAAAAAAGGGCTTTCAAGGCCCAACATGATGCCCGTTATGCATGTAGGCTGAAGAAAATATTTAGCACTTATTCCAAGAATGCACCTTTGCCAAAGAATGTTGGCAGCAGCTGATAAGTCCATTGGAAATAAGAATAAATTTTGAAAAGCCCTTATTAGATTTTCTTCAGACCCTTGAGAAGGCCTATCCATACACAACAAAGAAGAAAGTCACAATTCAGAGAATATGTGTTATCGGGAAATCTAGTGTCTATGCAGAGCTGCTAGTCCCACTAAGATGGGTAGCTATCTTAGAAACAAACAGATTAAAGTCACTTGTTTTTCCTTTACGAGAGAGAGATGGGAAAGAAGCAGAGAGTACCAACCACAATCTTCCGCTTGGCTCCTTGCTTGTTTCCTTTCCCCTTTGATAGAATCTCGCCACTGCTTGCTTACTTGTACAACTTCAAAGAGCACCTGTAGATTCACAGCAGCATAATACCATCAAAGCATAGAGATCTTTCACTGTAAACAATATAGGATCATATATATATATTGGCCATACAAATGCATATAACAACATAGTATTCAAAGATACACAAGAATATGGAGGAAAACTCAAATAGCTTTATTAGTAAAAGACATAGAAGAGAGGATTACAACCACTTGGTCTAACCCAGCGCCATCCTACCAGCTTGAAAGCCCTCTTCACCTCACACAAAGCAAGATCGCCCAATAATATCTTCAAAGAGAAACCAACAACACCTCTTTGCAAATTACCAAATTCCAACCTTTGGATCTCTTGGATGAGGGATCCATTTATAGATATTTGCAGGGGAGTGAGTTAGCTTCTGGGATTTTGATTAGTGTCATCTCTCTGATAGTTCCTGGTTCCATATGGAGATTTTATATCTCTTACTCATCCCTGGGCGAACTCAGAGAGGCAAGTGTCAAATGAGCAGTTTCTAGAAGATTCTCTGGGTTTCCACCTAGCAAACTGCTTGTGCCATTTGTCTACTCTCGCTCATCGCACCCTATGAAAGGGATTTCCAGTATGCATCACACTTTTTGCATGTGGCAGGTGAGATGCATCACACCTTTAGCACTGGGCAGTCTGTATGGTCCTGCTTTGACTAGTTCTGAGTAGATTTTCATGGAAAACTTCTGGGAGGTGATGTAATCAGCTGACCTTGCTCCTTTAGGGTATGAAACAACACTTTTAGGGACTTAGAAGCCCTTGGTTTATGGACATATGTGATTGGGGTTGTAGTGCCCAAATATGTCTATAATAGTTGCCCCCTAAAGCATGAGGTCGTAAATCCTTTGATGTCGAGTGAAATGCTTTATAGTGAGGATCCGAGGTTTTTCACACTGGAAGGTGACCTGTAACAAGATACAATACAATACATTATCTTCATAATATTTTCATGATTTGGCTGAGGCGGGCATTCCCATGCTTAGCTTGATAAATTCATTTTCATGTACATAGGACAAACAACTGTCTGCGTGCAGACTGATGATTCTAGTAGAGCCATCATCCCTTAGTTTGGATGATTATTTGTGTAGCAATGATGTACATTTGATGTCTTTATTTTCCTGATTATATCGCAGCCCGAATGGATGAAACTAGATCCGGGGTCTTCAAAACTCATTCAATCTTCGCCCGAAAGTACAAGTCAATCTATGTGAATAGATGTCCTGATGTCGAACGTGGAAAGACATCGCCTGATTACCAGCCAATGATGTAAGCTGTTAACAGACGCGAGAGGAATCAACAATAATGATGATGACCCTCAAGGTACTGCAGTACAATTCATGTGGTGTGAATACATGAGTTGATGTTGAACACCACGAAAAATCTTTCGGTCAAAGGCCATTAGTGTAAACCTGTCGCTGGAGGTGAGAAACTTGCCATTGAGGCATGCAAGCTTCAAAGTACTGGAAGGGTTGTCCCTAGGTCAGCTTCTTGGATAATGAGCTGATGTCGACAAGAAGTGACCCGTCGTAGGAGGGCATTAATGGATCCCACATCTATGACATGGAATGGAGCAAATGATTTGTAGAGGTGAAAACGATCTGATGATACAAGGTTCAAGGTGGCGGTCATGAAATAATGAAGCGGGAAGGTATTGTAGCGGATGAGACACAAGTTGGGTAGGTGAATTCTCTGAGCGAATTCTCTTGAACATATTGGCGACACTGAAATGGATTGGTAGCATTAAACCCAAAAGTGGATGGTATGGTGGACCAATGGTGATATGACTGGTGAACGGAATAACCCAACCCGACTCAATCATGGTGATGGAGTGAAAGTGTCATGTTCAAGAGCGACCTGCTACCAATAAAGTTTCTTCAAGTTTTCTTCCCAATTTTCCCCAGTGGAGTCGCCATTTTGTTATCGGGAAATCTAGTGTCTATGCAAAGCTACTAGTCCCATTAAGACAGGTAGCTATCTTAGAAACAAACAGATTAAAGTCACTTGTTTTTCCTTTACGAGAGAGAGATGGGAAAGAAGCAGAGAGTACCAACCTCAGTCTTCCGCTTGGCTCCTTGCTTGTTTCCTTTCCCCTTTGACAGAATCTCACCACTACTTCCTTACTTGTCCAGCTTCAAAGAGCACCTGTAGATTCACAGTAGCATAATACCATCAAAGCATAGAGATCTTTCACTGTAAACAATATAGGATCAGATATATATTGTCCATACAAATGCATATAACAAACATAATATTTAGAGATACACAAGAATATGGAGGAAAACTCAAATAACTTTATTAGTAAAAGATAGCCCCAAGGGATAGCTCAAATGGTCGAGTTCCCGTTGCTAAGCACTTTCCCAGTTGGGAGGTCACGGGGTCAAATCTCCTCGACGCCCTCGGGGTTAGGCCTGATATGGCCGACCGGCAGATCCCTTCGGGTGGAACTGCCCCGCTTCTCTACGTGGATGTAGTGGCCACTCATTGAGTGCCCGTGAACCACATTGAAAAAAAAAAAAAAAACTTTATTAGTAAAAGACATAGAAGAGAGGATTACAACCACTTGGTCTGACCCAGCGCCATCCTCCCAACTTGAAAGCCCTCTTCACCTCACACAAAGCAAGATCACCCAACAATGTCTTCAAAGAGAAACCAACAACACCTCTTTTCAAATTACCAATTCCAACCTTTGGATCTCTTGGATGAGGGATCCATTTATAGATATTTGCAGGGGGTTGAGTCAACTTCTGGGATTTTGATTAGTGTCATCTCTCTGATAGTTCCTGGTTCCACATGGAGATTTTAGATCTCTTACTCATCCCTAGGTGAACTCAGAGAGGCAAGTGTCAAATGAGCAGTTTCTAGAAGATTCTCTGGGTTTCCACCTAGCAAATTACTTGTGCCATTTGTCTGCTCTCGCTCATCACACCCTATGAAAGGGCTTTCCAGTATGCATCACACTTTTTGCATGTGGTAGGTGAGATGCATCACACCTTTAGCACTGGGCAGTCTGTATGGTCCTGCTTTGACCAGTTCTGAGTAGATTTTCATGGAAAACTTCTGGGAGGTGATGTAATCAGCTGACCTTACTCCTTTAGGGTATGAAACAACACTTTTAGGGACTTAGAAGCCCTTGGTTTATGGACATATGTGATTGGGGTTGCAGTGCCCAAATATGTCTATAACAATATGGAAGTGCATTCCAGTAGTTCTATGTTGGCAAATTTGGTTAACACGAAATAAGTGCATTTTCAAAAATTAAATTCCAAGGATAGGGAAGACCCTCTCAAAAACGTGGGGTTTAACTTCTGAAATCCTCAATGTCAAAGGAACAACGCCAAAAAATTATAACACTCTTCAGCAAGAAGAGCGAGATTGGCTCAACAAAGCCATAATAAATAATAATGGACAAAAAGGACACAGGAAGACAAACACAGGAAATATATGGAAAATAAGAATGAGTGAAGAGGAACTGACAAACTGGAGGAAAAATTAGAATAGATATTGTCTATACTTTGATGGGGCCTCAAAGCATAACCCGGGAAAGGCAGGGGCAGGGGGAATAATCCTAGATCCTGATGGGAAAGAAAATGTCACATATGAATGGGGATTGGGACAAATCTCAAATAATAAGGCAAAAGCATACAACTTGCTGATGGGAACAAGAATAATAAAAAAAAGAGAAATTCAAAATCCTATCATAATAGGAGACTCAGCCATAATAATAGAGGCAATGGCAAGAAACAAAAACCCAAGCAATGAGTTCATGAACAAAATTCTTAGAAGAATCAAGAAGAACTTGGAAGGCTCTGGCAATGTAATCTTCAAATATGTCTTGAGAATTCACAATCAACAGGCGGATTATTTTGCAAACCAAGCAGTGGAAAAACATGAAGGGAATGTTCATGAAAACCAGGAAGAATATCATGACTCTGTTCCTTAATGAGCAGCAAAAAGCACAAGTACAAAGCTCACCAAAATCAAGGAAAAACCACAAGGATAAAAGCAATAAATCAAAAAACAACAGCTAAAAAGAAACAAAGGACACATCATTGCAATAACAGAGAGGAAATCATGGAAATGCAAAGGAAAATATAGTGCCTCTTTGGTCTCAAAGCCCCTTCATGCCTTATATAATAGCCCGTAGTGTTACCTCTACTAAGTGTGCAGACTACATATTAAGTCCCCTCCCCTCATCTTACCCAGCTCGCTCACCCCATATCCCTTCAGTCCCTTCACTCCCTCCACTCAGCGACCCTTTGCAACATAAAGCCTCTGTTATGTCCAGATTTCAGTCCTTTCTCCGAGACCTCATTTCTATCGAAATACAAAGGAATAACATGACTGAGTGTTTAATTCGAACTTCAAAAAAGCATACATTCACATCTTTATCTATCACCGAGTCCGCTCCCCCAAGTCTTTCCCGTAGCGCTTTTCTCTCCTCTCTCTGATCTCCGATCAAATCTGGATCGTTAATCTGGTGCTTGATCCGACGGCTGTCAATTAGCTCGCCCAACCAAACTTGTGCGACTCTCCCCCATCATCGATCTGTACTCATTGGATCTGACGGTTCACATCGATATCGGACCGACAACAAGCTCAGAGATTACCTGCCCGAAAAGTGGTTTTCTCTCTCTCCTCCGCCGCCTGTCGCCTGGTCAGTGGAATCAGTCGAACCCCCCTCTTTACCACTCACAGTTTTTTCTCTGCCCGAAATACCATCTTCTTTTATAAACCCGCCTCTCCCCTTGGTTATCGTTCGGACTTTTTCGCGCCCGATGACCGTTGATTTTAATCATCGACGGCTACGACGGTTCCTCCGGACTCCTCTTTCACCATCGCCCCTAGTTAATCTCCACCGCCCATCCCATGATTCCGAACTTTGCGACTTAATCTTAGCCGTTATTAATCTGATAACCCCGTTCGTTGATTCCAATGGTTCCCGTGTCTGACAAAAGGAAATCGATCAACATCAACAGAAGAAAAAGTACCTCAGGCAATACAAATTCAAGGAAGCACAACAAAACAAGGAGCAGAATGCAAAGCCAAAGGAAGAACAAGAAAACAACTCAAATGGAATCACAGTGGCATATTACAAAAACAATAGCACAAGCATTGAAGGAGAGAACTCGGTCAAATATGAAAAGAAGAACTAGCCAACTCTGGAGCAAACAATCTATAAGCCATGAAAATCTGTCAGAGAATCCATGATATGTAAATTTCTCTTTCTAGCAGGTCAGTTTGTTAGGCAGTACACTAGAATACTCATAAAAATACATGAAGTCTTGAACACCAGCCTAGGAGAAGAGACTACGTTCCTATCGCATGGCTTAGATGTTTATCATTTTGCAGTCGTTTGTAATAAAAGCTTGCTCCAACAAAGCTTTTAATAATATATCAACTACCCGACCTTGTTAAAAAAAAACAATATTAATTATATCATATTAGTGCACATATAATTAAATAAATAAAATCATTCAAAATCATAGTTTAAAACCAATAAGATAATTAAATGTTTGAGTTACAGTATTAGAGTACAAATCCATAAATTGAGTCATTGGTAAACAAATTCTCTCAAATAATATTAATATTAATGTTGCATTCCCATGTCAATAAATATGTTTCCTATTAGAGTAAATCATCAATAACTTTTACAAATTAATGTATCCAAAATTCCATTTTAATGTGATATAACCATATTATGAATTTACAATATTAGTTACATCATATCAATGTATATATAATTTATACATGTAAACCTATTCGAAATCATAGTTAAAAACAATAAGATGATTAAATCTTCGAGTTCCATTATCGAAGTACAAGTCGATAAGTGTCATTTAAATAAAATTTCATTAAATAATAATATCTAGTTTTTCAAGCAGGTGGAAAACAAACGGGGCACTACATTTCCATGCAAAAAATCGCCATGTGTAGGTAGGTAAGCATGATATATGAAAAACATTGTTGTCCACTAAGGAAATTAGGAATGTTGATGATTGCTTATTTGTGACCTAGACATGGTTATCAATGATTGGTTACATAGGAACATGGTCACTATTATCCACACTAGTTGTTGGGTATGCCATCGACATGATTATATTGTCCCTTTTGAAAATTTGTGGGTAGAAGTTTTTCAGAGCCCCAATAATTGTAATTATTCTTGTTTATAGAGGATTTTATATTTGGGGTGGATCCATCCCTTTGTGAAGTCCATCCTAGTAGGGGAAATCTTAGTGCTTTGTGGGAATTTTTTTTTTTCCTCTAGAAATGAATTCCCATATTGGTACACTTGGAAAATGAGAAAATCGGTGACCAAATCTTGTGAGTCTTGGAAAAAAGGTCATTGGTGGTCCATTCCTCGTAATTAAAATACAATCTATGGTGTATGATGTCATTGTCATGAAATTGTATGATCTCATTAATGATGCTCATTTGTTGGAAACTAATAAACTTTCTTATTTTAATGGCATTCTACCTCAATCGTTATAATATTTAATGGTAAAAAGTATTACAATATTTTCTTTGTCTTCTATGTTTTAGTAGTGACTAAGTTGCCCACACCTTTTTTTGAATTCCTTTTTTAATTCTCTCGTTAATTTCATTGGAGAGTATCTTATTGACATATTTATTTTAGTATTATTGAATGGAAAGCTTGACCATGAAAAACCTAGAGTTGGATTTTGGCAGTGGAAGTTAATATATTTTTCTTATACATATATTTATAAAAGGTATTTTCTTGTATATATTATTCATAGGGGCTTCACTTATTAACCAATATTCTATCATGTTTATTTATTAAGAAGGTTTTTTAAATTGTGAAAAATAGAATCAATATATTACAAGTATAGAGAAAGAGATGTGAGGGAAGGGGAAATTATATGTATTGGGGTATAAAAGGAATATTTGGTAAAAGTAATGAATATCTATAAAAATAAAGGTTATTTATATAATAAATAATAGGGGATACCTACAACATATAGTAAAAATAGGGTTATTTTAACATTGGATAGATGTATCAAGAGGATGGTTCAATAAAAAGGTTTGGGGAGGTATTAGAAATTTGGGGTCTTCTTTAATATCTTATGAATAAATATGTTGTTAGAAGTTCACTTAATGAGTGAAGTTCACGTAATATTATTCCAATATCATTTTTTTTAAATTTATAATGATAATTGACACCTTAATATCATGGATTAAGGTCCAATTTAATAAATTCTATCTCTAAAATATAATTAAAATTGAGATTGAAAAATTATATATCTAAAGTCCATACTTCAAAAATATGACATTTGTTGATTTAGTGATCCTAGCAAGCAAGATTAATTTACCAAGAACATTGTAGAAACTTCAACCAATAGCTAGGTTTAAGGTACACATAAATGATTAGCAAAGGAGGTTATACATTTTCATGTTTATCTTGGTACCCCATCGAACACTTCTTTGAAGCATAGGAAAACCTTCACATAATATTTTAGAATATTCTTAGTAGTATGCGCAAACCAAAGGTTGAGATTTATCTCCAAAGTAGTAATGTGTTTTTTGCTCTTTTAATTAAACCAGTTAATTAAAAAATGTCATATGAAGTGAATTATGTTTTTCTTGGCATGTGGTATTGATATATCATGGTACATTTCCTTGGTTAAGAATCTTTTTCCATGTTTTATTAAATATACATATGTTTAACTTATATATTATTTCTTTTTATAATTAATAATAATAATTTAAAATAAAGTTATAATTTAATTAGTTTTATGACCTATTTTAATTTTAGCAAGATGAGATATATCATGGAGTAAATGTACTTATTATGGATTGATTCATATAAGCCTTTATGAACCATCAAAATTTAGTGCAACACTTAACATACATATTATAAATAATATGGAAAGATGCAAAGAATCAATAAACATTATAAGTGTTGTTGACAATGGAATACTTAATATACACGTGACTGAGCAATTCTTGGGAGATCTTGAATATACTCATCACTCAACAACAGTAAGGAGATATTGGCATGCTCATTGTTCTTACACTCAAAAATACCTTGGAGTGTGGAGATCAAATATTGATTATCAAATATGTGCTCAAACATAGCATTTAGTATAGGGTCAAATTCTAACCATGGAAGTTGCCCAAAATCAACATAAAATACACTTTTGATCCACAAAATCCACTCTAAGAGACAACATGGTTTGGTTATTTCTCAAGTTTAGGAATGTAATTAGTTATGAATTTCCTATGGGGCTTCGGATATCACAATTGTAGAGCTATAAAAAGGGTCTCTTTCACCTCTAGTTACCTCACATTAGAATGTCAATCCGGGAACGTCTTGCTATTTCAAAAGAGTGTCTCAGTCTGAGGCTTAGCACTTGTCAGAGTAATGCTCGTAGTACAGCTACTTAAAGGCTACAAAAGTAAATGGTTGCATGTCTATAACTTAACTACTTCAAAAGGCTAAATCACACCAAGCATTGCATCAGTCAAAGGTTCGGTAGCAATAACCCATCCTTTTCATAACTGATGAGAACAAATCCGAGGTCTGGGAGCTAGGTAGCAGATGCTGGGGCTCACTACAGCCTGAGATCATCCTTGATGAATATAAATGAAACGGCAAGTAAAGGAAATAACGATGAAATAGAACAGCACATCAGCCAAGGGTTTGGTGGCAATAACCTATCCCTTTCATAACTGATGGGAGCAGATCAGAGGTCTGGGAGCCAAATAGCAGAAGCTGACACTCACTACAGCCTGAGTCTGTCCTTAAGAAATGACAAGTAAATGAAACAACAAATCAGCAATCTTGAAATAGACCAGCAATTGAAATGGAACAACAATTCAGAAATGGAACAACAACTAAATGGAACAGCAATTCGGAAATGGAACAGCAACTGGAATAATCAATAACCAAGTTCATCAAGCTGCGATTCTATCTAACCACTCCAATCAAAACATCAATCCTGCAGTCTTAAAGGAATTACAACCCTAGAAACACAACGTGCTCAATCTGCTTCCGTTATTGGTCTAATATAAATAAACGTATGTGATTGCATCTCAAGATATAAACAGTAACATTCAATAATCATATGAAATCAGACTTCTCAAGATAACTGTCATAACACAATCACCATGAACTCTGTACAGGAGTGATAATATCCTATAGAGATTAATCAACACTTTAATGAATTGGTAACATAATGCAGTGTCAATATAAAACTTCAATTTGCAGGAACATTAAACAAGTTAAACATCACAGAGCGTGCAATATAACGTTCACAACAGATTACTAGATTACGCCTATGAACAAACCACATAGACACCACGCGTAATGGTACAAGAGCAAGTGTCCTCTAGGGCCAGGCCCTTAGCCTCCAGGGGTACACCGCTTAAAGTTGATCCAGGATCAAAGATAAAAGAGTAACCAAGTCTGTATTAATGCATGAAATAAACTTACAGCAAATCGAGTCTTAACAGAACATAAAGATCATAGTTTCGATCTGGTAAAAAGGAATTACAACAGAACCTCCCCTTATAGCCAACAATGCTATCTCTTATATAAGGATGATGACGGAGATATCTAGATACAAAAATAGATAGAATAGCGATCCCTCAGGATCTAAGATCCTGAGGGATTCGCAGAATCATTAACCCTGAGTCACTTCTTTCCTTTTCTGCTCCGAACTGGTATCTCCGCTTCCTCTTCTGGGTTGGTCCGTTTTGATCTGGTCTGTTTGCGGTTCCCCGTCAAAGGGACAGCAGTTAGCTCCTCTTTGTCTTTCCCTTTGAGATGGCTAATTTCTGCTTTTCCTCCTTCCTGCACGTAAGAACGACAATTATCAGTTTTGCCTATTAACCTCACGTGTCTCGTTATTATCTAAGTTTAAAATGCAGAAAGGCTTATATATCCTAATGAAAAAGATACTGAAATAACCATCAAAACATACCTTCTTTGAGACTCTACCACAATAATATCACAATTTAGAATATAATTCAAAAGCTAAGATAATGGATGCAATCCTCCAACAATAGCCTTGGCTGAATAGAATCCAAAATACATTAGTCATTCAAGCTACATGAATAATGAATATTTCAAAATAAAGCTATTGCCAACTAATTTGTTTACTCAAATTGAGAGAATATCATACAAAATACCTCGTAATCAAATTCCAATATTTTTGTTTCCAGAAAAGAGTAAACACTTTTTCATTAGAGTGAAAAAGAAGTACAAAGTGCAACATGTAACTAATAGATCTCCACGATTTTTTCCAAAAATAGACAAAATGACTTTAGAAGCTTTTAGAAACTAACATAGAAACTAGTAAAATCAAGCATCAGATTGTAATGTCCCTTCCTAATTGTTTTCCCAAGATGAGGAGAAACCATTTTTGGCAATTTTTTTGTTTTTGGCTTAATGCAATTTTGATGGAAGAACTTAGGAGAAATGGGATCGGTGTGCCTTTTAGTGGATTGTGGGGGCCACTCACCCACCCAAAATACACACCCCTTGGAGGCAGCTCGATTTTCCTAAGTGGGGGATCTAAATATTTAACGGGACCCACGTGGGGCCCAAGGGAGCAATAATAAATAGAAGGAAGTGAGAAGAATTTGGGCCTTTTGATCATTTGAGAATTTCATTGTTTCTTTGGCTATTTAACTAAGCTACAAAGTGTTGTTTAGCACAACAACTTCCCGAGTGAAGCTCATCCCTCTCTTCGGTGGACTTTGAGTGCCACCCTAGGAGAGATTCCATTGCCCACATCGAATTGTCATCTTGTGGAGGAGACTTTGCAGCAATATAGTCAGTCATACACCCAATTCGAACTACAGATTGGAGGGATGGCATCATCCCCACTAAGGACTACGTAGTTACTAGAGGGAGACTCTTGGTTGGAGGTTTAGCCGGAGGATTTGGGAGCTAGGTTGCGAAGAGATTGTTGGGACTCCAATTTGGGGAAGTTTCCTAAATTTGTGGCAGCAAGTTATAGCAGTTACAATTATAAGCATTGAGTTACAGTATTGGAGGAGGGCCAATCCCCAAAGGGTCGAATTTGGAGGGTCAAAACCAGAGCAAAACCTTTTGGGTTTTTTCTGGGTTTTTGACAAGGATCACAACCTTAAATTTACAGAATTTTTTGTGCAGTGTTGAGGGGCCAAATCAAGGGGCCAAGTCAGCGAGCAGTGTAGAAAAACTGGGCCAATCCCCAAGGGAACGAATTTGGCAGGTCAAAACTAGGGAAAATCCTTTCTGGGTTTTTATGGGTTTCTAGAGAGGAGCACATACCAAAGTTGCATAAATTTATGTGTTGTTTTGAGGGGGTAAATCAGAGCTTGAAGTCAGCCAACAATGTAGTTTTGAGCGAACACCGCAATATTTTGGAGGCAACAAAGATTACAACAGCTAGGCACTATTGTATCATCCACCTAAGGCTTGTAGATTGCCTTGTGCAAGCCGAGGTTCACTCCTTCCATCTTATATTGTACTCCAACAATTATAATTAATGAAAATTGGCCAATTTGGTGTTCCAGGCAAAATTTTTGTTTACATGTGTGTTTACTAAGTAAATTTTTGTGTTGTAATTGTTGCATGTATTTGTTATCTCTGTAAATTTCTACTTTGGAATATTACAGTGGTATCAGAGCATGATCTTGGCCAGCTGTGAAGAGGCTAGCAAGATCATGGAGGAGTTGTTGAGGCAGAGCCAACAATTGGTGAGGCAGAACCAACAGATTCTAGAGGGGATGCAACGACTAATACATAACCAACACAGAAGCCAAGTACATACATGCGCATCCTAGCAGTACAACACCCACATGTATGGTCAGTCTGACCATCCTACCATGCCTCATTCCTTGGATGAACAGGAGAAGGAGAAGTATAGTTCAAGGGTTGGAGCATCATGTAGAGGTGGGCAATTAGAGGATGATACCCGAAGGTGATTTTGTTGGTGGAGACCTAGTTTTAGACATCATGAGACATATGAGGAGGCCGAACATGAGGTTGAGGATATGAAGGGTTCTGAAGAGCACGTAGATGCACACATCGTGACACAGGAGCCACCCTTGTGGGAGTTTCCTTTGGTAGACCCAATTGACACATTGGTAGAGACCGTTGGGCACACACCCATATTGATGAGGTGCCAATAGACACAAAGGTACCCATAGTTGTGACAAAGTTCTTAGATGATAGCTACATCCAACAACATGGAGAGCACCATGAGAAGCATGAGTTAGATGAGGATGTTATGCTTGAGGAGGTACCTATGGTGGGGCAACTTGAAACTATGGTTGAGCACATGATGGAGGAGGATGGGAAGTCATATTTTGGGTTTGCTATCAACGAGGAGCAAATAGATGCGTAGGCAACTAGCAAAGTTGCATTACTTACATTCAATAGCTTTCTTCAGGCTTATGTAGATGGGGCCTGTAGTACTATTAGGTTACCTCTGCACCTTGGAGGGAGAGTGCCTAAGTTACCTACACAGATTGTATATGATGTCTAAGCCAGTGCAGGAGGCGACATGAGTTGCGGAGTGAGCAACACTTGCATGATGGATTTACTACGTACTTAGGGACTCTTGAATTTGATCCCCCTCATGGGGTTGGGTGGAAAGAGGTATTGAGTTGGTACTTGATAGGGCTAACTAGAATTTTGGATACATCCATGGTCAGGGGCATAGTTCAACATGGGCCATGGTTTGCCAGAGGGGCTCGAGGGTTGGATCATCATTGGGATCCAGGTGGGACTCCCCATCACTCCATGGATTGGGTTAGTCATGGTGTTAGCAGGATGGTGGATCCGGTGATTGGATTCACCCCCATTTTCATATTCCCATCACAGTTGTGGATAGCACCAGTGATAGGTTGGGCTGACAGGGGCATAGGCAGATTTCATGAGTTGTCATTACATGTTGGGTGTACATGGGATTGTATGATGATTAACCTACTTTGGCAGGGGTTGGTAAGAGGTGGCTTCCGTCAGCCACCAGATAGGGTATTGTATGGAGACGGTGCTCTCTCACTAGGATATTGGACACCAGAGCTACTAAGGATAGGCTCAATAGTGTTATTCATGTTAGCATGTGAGGAGTTAGGCCGCTTAGGTCTATCTAGGTAGATGAGGATATATAGATCACACCATGGAGTGCTTACGAGTAGAATGGTAGTAGAGATGGCGGCCTTAACAGGATGCAAGACGATGCCTACGGACTCAGTCTTAGACCTTGATATCCATGGTTGTATATGGGTATGCAACGGTGCACAACTGTGTGCGGAGGAGCATAAAGGTGTGTAGTGGTGTGCAGGGTTGCATCGTGGTGTAGGAGGAGCGGTTCACATCTTAGTGCATTCCCTCATAGAGTGACAGACACATCGATACAGGAGGGGTACCAGTTGATTCGGGATGATGCAGTAGCATGTAGCAGGGTCCGAAAATGCATAGAGATGTGTGATTGGGTGCAGTTGTATGCCAGGAGACATGAGGATACATGGGCATATGCAGTAGTGTGTGGGGTTGCACTATGGACAGGGGGAGTGCTACCAGTAGGGATGTTCCTTGACGAGGATGTCAAACATATCATTGGGGTGGAGATACCCAAGTTGGGAGAGTGGATCGGTCATGGGACGGCTCGGGAGAATCCACATGGGTTCTTGATCATACCCATTGGAACCCATGCATCTTCCACTCGTTGGCACCACAGACAGTTGAGGGGAGGCTTGTTGTGCTCAATCCAAACCCATAGTGTGGATAACAGGACTTAGGGGATTTTCTTGAGACGATGTTATGAGATTCAGTGCCTCAGGGGAACGATAAATATTCTACATTAGAGGAGCATGGTCGATGTGCGAGTTGACAGCCACATGTTGGGAGATGAGGTGATCTTTTGAAAGGGTGGCATATCTCTCATCACTGAGCCTACACCTTGGGATTTGGTCATGGAGGATACATGTGCCACTCTTTCCACAGGGCATGTTAGGATCATGCATGAGCAGAGGACAACATGTATGATTGAGGCAACTTTCCAATGGGTGTTCGGGCTGCAGACATTGTATTGGCACATTATCGAGAGGGTGGATGGTAGACTTAGTGGTGATGGTTGGCAGGAGCAGGATGGATCCACATACATTGAGTCGATTGTGAGTATCAGAAACCCATCTATTAGCTGCATTCAGGGGATAGTTATTTGGCACATGTGGTTTCCAATGATCATTAGTACTATGCAGTGGCAGGCACAAGGAAGTTTAGCATGCATAAGATTAGTTCATGATATATGGAGCATATATATTGATTGCATGTGGGGACTAGAAACGAGGTACGAATGGATTCCAACAACTATTAGAGCTATGTCACAGTAGGTCTGGAAATTTTATTATTTTTGGCTTAATGCAATTTTGATGGAAGAACTTAGGAGAAAGGGGGTTGATGTGCCTTTTAGTGGATTGTGGGGGCTACTTACCCACCCAAAATATGCACCCCTTGGAGGCATCTCGATTTTCCTAAGTGGGGGATCGAAATATTTGATGGGACCCACGTGGGGCCTAAGGGAGCAATAATAAATAGAAGGAAGTGAGAAAATTTTGGGGCTTTTTGATCATTTGAGAAATTCATTATTGTTTTGGTTGTTTAGCTAAGCTACAAATTGTTGTTCAGCACAAGAGCTTCCCAAGGAGTGAAGCTCATCCCTCTCTTCGGTGGACTTCGAGTGCCACCCTAGGAGGGATTCCATTGCCCACATCAAATTGTCATCTTGTGGAGGAGAATTTGCAGTAGTATAGTCAGTCATACACCCAGTTCGAACGCAGATTGGAGGGACGACGTCATCCCCACTCGGGACTACGTAGTCACTAGAGGGGGACTCTTGGTTGGAAGTTTAGCCGGAGGATTTGGGAGCTGGGTTGTGAAGATATTGTTGGGAATCCGATTTGGGGAGGTTTCCTAACTTTGTGGCAGAAAGTTATAGCATTTCTGGTTACAAGCAGTGAGTTAGAGTATTGGAGGAGGGCCAATCCCCAAGGGGTCAAATTTGGAGGATCGAAACCAAAGCAAACCCTTTCTGGGTTTTTATGGGTTTTTGACAAGGATCACAACCCTAAATTTATAGAATTTTTTGGGTAATATTGAGTGTCCAAATCAAGGGGTCAAGTCAGCTAGCAGTGTAGAAAAACTCAACCAATCCCCAAAGGGTCGAATTTTGTAGGTCAAAACCAGGGAAAACCATTTTTGGGTTTTTAGAGAGGAGCACATCCCCAAAGTTGCAGAAATTTATGGGTTGTTTTGAGGGGATTAATCAGAGCTTGAAGTTAGCTAGCAGTGTAGTTTTGAGGGAACAACGCAGTATTTTGGAGGCAACAAAGATTACAACAGTTGGGCACTATTGTATTATCCACCCGAGGCTTGTAGCTTTCCTTGTGCAAGCCCAGGTGCACTCCTTCCATTTTATATTGCACTCCAACAATTATAATTAATGAAAATTGGTCAATTTGGTGTTCTGGGAAAAATTTCCATTTACATGTGTGTTTACCAGTAGATTTCTGTGTTGTAATTGTTGCATTTCTTTTTTATCTCTATAAATTTCTACTTCGTAATATTACACAGACTCTATAAAGTTCTAATATACATACAAAACAATAAGTAGTCTATCCATCTCCATTTTACTAATCATAAAAAATAGAAATAAAAGACTCCAACTGAAACTAAGCCCTATCAAGAGCAAAATGACATAGTATAAGGAAATTAAGTCCGGTCATCAATAAGTTGATGCCCCAATGACATCCTTAGTTTTCCATCCCTTACAACTTCGTGACCACGCCTTTCTTGAAAGTGGATAAATCCAACTTGATTTGTAAGTGCTTTCTTAGACAAAGAATCAACCTTCTGATTCCATTATCTGTAAATATGCTTAAAATTGAGTTCCACAAAATTCCTTCTCAAACCTACTATTCTGTCCCTCCAATGTTTTAATTCTAGGCCATTCAATTTTGAAACACCATTTAACCAATTGATTACAACATTTGAGTCCCCATATATTTGTAATCTTTCAATTTTGAAGGAGGTTGCCGTTAAAAGGAGAATCGAGCACACAATGATTTCTTCTTTTGTATTTTATCCTCTCCTCTATGCAACTAGAAGTATAGGTGTGAATCACCTTTACGACATATCGCTGCCCCTCCTCCACAAATCCCTTCCTACTATGCTTCGTCAAAAAAATCCAACTGATTCATAATTTGAGAAAGGAGGCAGATTGATCTGACGACAGGAGAGTATCTTCTCATTCTCAATAAATTCTGCAGCAAAATCAATAATCCCATAACAAATCATTGAAATTGAAAAAACAATATCCTCAAAAATGATTTTAATTCTAGCCTTTCATATGCCCTGGGCCACAAAAACTGGAAGGGCCTTCCAAATTCCTTTACCTTTAATCCACCAATAGATATTGCCTTCTAAACTACCTAAAGGACCAACATTCTTGATATTTAGAATATAACAAATATGATTCCACAGTCATTCTGAGAAAGGGCATTGAAAAAATAAATGGTGTGAAGATTCAAGCTCTTTAATGCAAAGCATACAAATATTCAGACCCGAGAAACCACATTTGATTAAATTGTTCCAAATTAAAATTTTATAATGCTAAATAGCAGAAGCACTTAAGCTTAGGAGGGATTGACCAGAAGCACTTAAGCTTAGTGGGGATTGACTAGTTCCATAATTTACTAGACCACCATTTCCTCTTGCCAACACCGAAAGAATCCCCTAAAAAATGATAAGTTATCTTAGCAGTAATTTGGCATGTAGAGGAGTTTCCTCTCCAAACCAACTGATCCACTGAACTCAAGAGCAACAAACCTGATAAAACTAGTGAATGTGTGAAAGCATCCCACTCAAAATCCAGAGAATGACTTAAACCTAACTCATAAGCAAACATCCATATTTTTTCAAAAGAGTCCGATGAATCCCCTTTGAACACTTGAGCTAAGTTTATAATACCTCTATCCTTTAGGTAATAAATCAACTAAGCTGACATAATGTAAAAAGAAGATCCACCAATAAAAGGGACCCTACCAAGAGGGATATTGTTTCCATTTCCCAGTTTCCAAGCAACATCCTTCCTGATGAAATGTAACACTTCCACTACACCCTTCCACATCTTTGAACTAGCACTTCGAGGCCCCGAACAATCTCCCCAAAGGAATTCTACAAAACTTTTATTTTTTAAATACTTCGTTAAAACAATTTGACTCCATAGGCCGATTATGTTGATGATTCTCTAGCATTCTTCATTTTCAGAGCAGTTCCAAACCACTCAAGGTTTTAGGCCCCATCCACCAAGATTCTTCGGTAAAGTTAAAGACTCCCATCTAGCAAGGTGAAAACTAACTAAAATTTTTGTTCCTATGCATAAGAAGTGAAATATTTTTTGACACAACTTAAAAAATATGTATTTTGGAACCTTAGATATTGAAATCCAATAAAGAAATACACTTTCTAAAATATATTTTATCAATGTCAATCTTCCCCAAAGATAACCACCTATGACCCAAGAGGTTTATCCTTTTAACCGCTCAGTTGAGAAGCCAGAGACCAATCAGCTATTTTGTAACAATTTGTCTTAAGAAAAAAAATCCAAGATAGGAAAAACATTGATCCAAACTTTCCTCTTTGAAAAGCAAGATAGTGGTAATAGAATCTACTGATTTCTTTGGAACATTTAAATGATTAAAAAAAACTTTGAATCATTGATTGTCAAGCCAGAAGCAACACATAATACCTTAAAGATCTCCTTATATGGAATCCAGTATGAGGTCGAGTCAATTCCAAAAATGAGGACATCATCCACAAACAAAAGATAAGAAATAAAGAGGGAAGATGAGACTTTAATTCCTGTAACATTTTTTTCCAGCTTGGCCTATGAAATCACACTACTTAATACTTCAAAACCCAAAAGAAAAAGAAATAGCAACGGGGATAGAGGACATCCCTGACAAAATATGTACCGTGGTACTTTACAGTACCCATAACAAATAATCAAATTCCAATATATGAATTCTTAAGTGAAGGCCAAGGACGCAAAAATATGGTTACATAAAAACAAAATGGTGGAACTTTCGTTGTGCATGAAATGTTACATTAAAATTTTAATGGTAAATATTGATGGTGGGAGCTAATTTAATTTTGCTTGTAAGTTAATTTTGGAGAAACTCCTTGAACTTCCAACTATTTTGGTGACAATATCTGACAATCGAACTGAGCAAATCGTTCTTGTTCATCTAATATGTGGATTTCATGAACAGTTAAAAAGAAGTGTGGAAATAGTTTTATAAATTGGCCTGGGTTTCCCTCATCGATCCATTGTCTAGATTATGCGATAACTAATTGAATCTGAGCGAGTAGTTCTTTTATTTTATATTTCATATATATTATTGACGATATTTATTTAATTTTTAAATTTTTTATTTTCAGCCAATAAAAATAATATCCATAGTTTTTACCTTCTTATTATAATTTTATATTTATATAAATTGATATTTATTTTATTTCTTCCATGATATTCAAGGTTTCTTTTTATTAAATGTTTGCACACATATTATATCAGAAGATGAGGTTGATATATTATTGACTAAAATTCAAATTTAAATCTAGAATTTGAATGCCCACATAAGTATATTTATTGGGTTTCTTATAATGTGGGTATTATGGTTTATCTTTCAACATATGAATGTAGGGTAGTTTGTAACCAAACAAATATTCGATGGATCTGATAATTTTATAGCAGTGGATCACTGGAAGAAGAAGTGATTGTAATGAGTCCACAAGTGATTTATTGAATTATGTATGGTTTTAACTGATATATTATAGTAAATATATTAATTTGGAGATGTGTATAGATCATAATAAACATAATAATTTGGAAATATGATTAAACATTTTTGTAAAGAGAATGATCTGCTCTAATGTTATGTAAAATGGGAAACAAATCAAAGCAGACCAAGAGAGAATATTTCTAAACGTACACATAATACTAATTTGAAAAAATCCTTTTCTGTGTAGATTTTTATCTACACACTTTTGCTTGTATTGATAGCAAACAACAATCCAAATGCTTTGTCAAATATACTGCCGATGATATTGAAACTTGTTGACGGTGTTGGACCCACCAACATTCAGGGGGATCTCCTCGGTATGAAGTCCCATCTAGACCTCAAACTATTTGGTGTAGGAGTCTCATCCGGTATGATGGCTTGGTTGCCATTATCTTAAAGATATGCCTTAGCTTTTGCTTGTCAGCACATGAGAGTGGTATACTTAGTCTTCAAACAATGAGGTTCATGTGCCTGGTGAGTGCTTAGTGTAACTTGTGTCTAAGTTCTTTCACTGCAGAGGGAGAGGGTGAGAGTGAGTCTCAAGTCGAAATGGAATAGTCCCAACTCTGTTAGAGACACAAAACACATTAGGACATGCACAACTTCCGACAAAGTAGTCCACATGGATGCGACAATCACAAACACAAAGTGCACAGATAGCAAGTACAACACCTAGCGAATAGTCCACATGAGTGTGATGAGCGTTATAACAAGTTTACAAGAATGAATTTGTCGAGTGTCCGACGAAATAGTCCACACGGGCAAGACAATGTTAACAACTGATACAAAACAGTTCCAACAGCATATGCACTAAAACAACTGAAATAGTTCAACTATCTTAGTATAGGTTAAAGAAACATGCATTACAAGCATCCAAAGAATAATCTTACAAACGAATACAATACATATGTGAAAACGTGCTGGCCTATCAACAGACTTCTGAATTAAGCAAAATTTCCAAGACACATTCGTACACCGTACATCACTAACCCTAATAACGATGTGTTGGAGCCACTACTCACTCCTCAAAGAAAAGGACTACAGACTCTCAAAGGCTATGTGGGAGGAGCCAAGGTGAAAAGTCTTTTGCATGTACAAATTAGGGGTATATATAGCCAAGAGTGAAACTGGCCCTTGTGACTGTTTGAATTCCCTCATGATTGTTTGACTTACATGACTCTTTGACTTCATCTGTGGGTCTCTTGGACTTCCACGTTACATTACATTGATTACACAGTTATGACCTAAAGTAGTGATGTGGCTGAGGCGACTCATGACACAACTTGACATGACACTACTGGTATGCACATGTTGGTTGTGTTGTTTGTGTCAAGATGTTGTGTTGCTGAGTGATGAGTGTGCTCGTGGTGTACCATAGCTTCACCTTTGCATGGAAAAGTGTGTGAAGTCTTCAATGGTCTTGGTGTTCGCTTGATGGTTCATGCATGTGCATGTGTCTCCTTTGCTTGCTACTTGGTATGCTTCATGTATTCATCCAATCATGAGAAAGTCTTTTAGCATGTGCTCCTTGTTCATCCCATTCGTCGTCGCGCCATGTCTCATCCATGTACTTGTTTCTGCAATCACTCATGATGAGACAATATAAAATCCAGAAATCCCCTAGTTTACCATGATGCATTGTCTTTTATTTTCGGGTGCAGGTGACTGGGAGAGAGGACAAGGCTCTGAAACATCGCAGAGCACATGTTAGGCCAGGATGTGAGGCTCCGAGACACTGTCGGGAAAAATTGCGTAGATGTCACTGAGAGGCTGCATTGAGCAGTCTAGGACATCAGTGACATCTGCGGGATCTGGATCAGCTGGGAGGCAGAACTGCGCATTTTTTTTGTGGAAGCCAGTGCAGGCAATAGGAGGCACTGGCAGTGAAAACTGCAGAGATTTTTAGACGAGGCTGGGAGAGGGCTGCGGGAGCTTGCTGGCCAAAAATGCATTGAACTGGGAGGAAGTCATGTAGGACATGTCTGTGCAGTTTCCGGGCTGAGCAGGGTGTTGGCCAGTTGGTGGACTATCCAAGAAAACTGCGTAATTTTCAGAGACAATGTAGTGACAGGCAACAAGTACATGTCACTCTTTTCTGCGCAATTTCTTTACTCAGTGCAGGTAGTCAAGCTAACAACTTCTGCGAAATTTTTGGGAGTGAAGCCCTGGTCGCTGCCCAATCAAATTCTCGGGTTGACCAACGGGAGGCTTGATGAATAGGCTTGCGAGAAGCGCAGACTAAGATAGCTTCTTGGGAAACTTCTGTGGTGTTCTAGGTGACAATCAATCGAGTTTATTCCAGAATTGCGCAGTGCCAACTGCCTGGAGGGTAGCCTCAAGCTCTATGCAGTTCTAGGCAACAATGCTTAGTCACTAAGGGTTGATACTGCGTAGTGCAACTCAATGGGGGTTTGGCTGATGGAGGGTGGTCCGGTCGACAGATTTTCATAAAAAATGGCTAAGTGTGTGGGCAAGTGAACTCGTGAATACATGACCTTGCGAACACACACTCAACATGACTTGACAATAAGATACATCAAACCAACAAGATAACATGTCTGTGTGACTGACTGCGAGACTGTCTAATGGTGAAAGCGACAAGTGTGACACTTCGGATAGACCTTCAGATGACCATGTTGACACTTGCATGACAATGCTTACAACATCGCGTGTGAGTGCGATAAATGTTTACATAGCGAACACAACTCAAACACAAACCTTCAACATCACGAGAACAAGGTCGCAAGCATGACATAGTGATCAACATGCTGAAGACCACAATTGGTCAAACAAGAAAAAAGGAAGCAAGACATGTAGATGAAACACATGAAATGACTTTTTGGTGTTTGCACACAAGCATGTTACTAAAGACATGATGATACGAAAATGACAAGTAGTCTTGCAAATTCAACTAAGATATGTACTTAGAAAGGTTTCCTTTACTTACCATACTTACCCTCAAGATGATCATGCATCCGATGGAGTTTGCATGCGGTCTTGACCTTTACCATCACTCAGTCTCTTGGTCCTTATCCTCAACTCCTTCGGGTTGATCTTAGCATTCCACCTTTTCCTGTAGTCATTGAGAGGTAGAGCAGTGCAACTTCAGTGGGCAGTGACTGTTGTTGGGATGAGGCCCTGGGAGGCCCATCTGCGCAGTTTCTGCATGCAATCTCAACAGGAAAACTTGGACAACACTGCACAATTTTGAGGCACAGAACACTGTTACGGGATCGGGGTCCTGGGAGGACACCTCTGTGTAGTTTCTGAATGCAGGGCAGCCAGATTGCACTATGCATTTCTGGAGAGCAATGTTGACTGCCTAACTGCTCTGCGCATTTATGGAGAGCAGTGCTGGTTGCTTGATTGCTCTGCACATTTCTGGAGAGCAGTGTTGGTTGGGGTCTTTGTGCACTACGGAGTTTCAACAGGTAAGGAAGGAAATTTGATGGTTGCAGAAGCAAAGTGCATAGTTCTGGGAGGCTGGATGAGGCTAAGCTGCTTGGAAAATTAGCTAAGTGTGAGATCGATGAAACATATGTAAACATTTATAATACTTGACTGTGATCGCACACCAACAATTAGTGATACAATCGTAGAACATCCAGAATGTATAAACATACTCTATGTGATGCAACAACCTTCGCGACAAGAGTGTGTGTAGTGAGTGTGAAACATGTCTATGTGATGATAGAAACTCATGAGCACATGCTTTCCCTTGAAGCAAAACAACATCCCCTTTGCATGACAAACAACAACCCCTATGCCCAAAGATGACACATGCTGCATAAAGATGAGAACACGGACAACTCTTAAGATCAAGGAGGGGAGATTGAAATCATCAGCTTACCAACAAGTGACCAAGGATGATTGATCGTAGGATCCAAGGTAGGCTCCGAAAATTGCATGCGAGCCAAAATTTTGGAGGGTGGTGATGGGCTCCAGTATTGTAGCAATAATGCTACAACTCCTGGAACTCCCTTCTTTAATTTTATCAACCCGGTAGTTCATAACAAACTTGGAAGCGACGGTGCTGTATGCACAAGTACTAGCTCTTGCCGCAGCTGTCACTTGGTCAGCTGGCACAAGTCCGCTAGGGGCTTAAGCCAACTTCTATGAGTTCTTAGAAGAAGCTTTTTAACTGATGGATGAAAGCTAACTCAAAGGAAGCTAATCTACTTGCGGAAAGAAACTGAAAGCCAAAAAGAAACGCAAACCCTAGCAAACCCTAATTCTACAAGCTAGTCCTATTGATGCAAAGATGAGAATGCAAACTACTGAAAGAGATGCCATTACTTCTATGAAGGTAAGATACATGTGTCTAGACTACCTCTACCTGAAGAAAACATCTTTTTGTATTTTTGAATAAGTTATTAGAATTATCATGCATGTGCTTTTAACTGACTTTTTACTGTGCAGAGGTGGATCAAGGAGGAGAAATAGTTGGAAGAGGTCGGGAAGGTTCAGAGAGGGTCTAAGGAGTCCCTAACACCCTTCCAGAGAGTTTCACAAAGTTTGGCTGCCAAGAAACCGCGTTTATGAGCTTCTACAGGAAGTCTGCAGGGGTTCTACAGGATGTTTATGATTTCTACAGGATGTTCTGTAATTTTTCTACAGGATGTTTAAAAATTGGATTTTGGAGGATGGGTGAGTGAGGTAAGGTGCATGAATGGATAGGGAGGCAGGGTAGGGGCCTGAAATGACCCAAGGACTGGTGGATAGAGTTGAGGAGAAGGTGTAGATGGCTAGACTTGTTCCAAGAAGACTAAAGTAATGCTGCACAAAAGGTAGGGTTATGAGGGCAGTATGGCAACGTGAGGCAAGAAACCAAGTTAGGAGATGGAGAAGATGGGTTTGAGGGAGTCTAGGTAGACAGAGAAGTGGTACAGGTGCTCTGCAATTTGTGTTTCCAACTGAACCAACAAAGACATGCAAGAAAACAAAGATCTAGTTATGCTACCTTAATATGATCTAGCTAACAGTAACAAGAATGGACAACAGCTTTATTTGCAAGGAAACCATGTATATTAACTATGCAATGAAGCATTCAAAGATCTGAACATGTAACCAACCTCTGCAAATGAAAACCAAACACTAATGATTGCATGGCAAAGCAAAGTTAGTGTTTTTGTGGGCAGCAAAGTCATCCTAGTCACAGCTCCTGATCCCACTGAGGGAGAGGTGAAACCATAGATGTTTGTTGGCCCTTTTCTTGAAGCTTTTTCTGTTAACAACCTATCAACTAAATCTGAGCATGAAAAGTTATTTTACTCATCAAAAAACAAACTAAATAACAAAACAAGATTTAGATCTAAATAGCAGATTTTATTCTAAGAATGCAGCAAAAACACATAAATATAATCAAAGGAGGTATTGGGCACTTGAGATGGGCCCAACCCCAAGAGCT
The DNA here is from genome assembly GCA_031772625.1 of Pinus tabuliformis. Classification (NCBI taxonomy): domain Eukaryota; kingdom Viridiplantae; phylum Streptophyta; class Pinopsida; order Pinales; family Pinaceae; genus Pinus; species Pinus tabuliformis. Next base: position 60,491,504 of record CM062816.1, read on the forward strand.
ATAGCCTCCTAAGAGAGATTTAGAGCTGGTGCAAAGCTGGATTCATCTTTATTGAGCAAGAAAAGAAGAGTTACATCAAAACTGTCCACAAGGAGAACTTGAAAATGAGCTGAAAGCAAAGCTAATCTATTGCCTAAAAATCGAAATACAAACTAGCTAACTTCTGCCTACAAAATGACTAACCATTGGCTACAAAATGACTAACCACCAGCTAACCAAAATGACTAACTACTGGCTAACTACTAGCTAACCCAAATGAGGCCCTAAGCCTTCTTATTTATTAGTCCTCCTAAACTTTAGGGACTCGGCTACCCAAAACTTGTAGTTAACAGCAGTCCTACTTGACTTGCTTGGCTACCCTTGTGCTAATTGATTTGGTGGCCCTTGAACTCCGAGCTGATGGTGGAGAATTCGAGGTAAGGGCCCATAAATGAAGGGAACACCTTCCTAAAAATACTCTCCACGAATTTGGCTGCCAAGTGCTCATTTCAACCATTGATTTTGTCTCCAAATTGACCAAAAAGGCTACACAAAGCACACATTAGACTTGTTGGCATAATGACTAACCCAATTCACTCTATTAGCATAAATATAATAAAAAACATGCAATAAACTAATGAGAATGGTGGATTAAGTCGAATTAGGAGGTTGAATGAGCCCAAATAATTATCCATTTTTTGGGGCTCATCAGGTGGTTTTAGCCGCTACAATAGAACTGCATTGAACCTTGATGATGTGGGAAATGTAACAACCCTGGGTTAAAAGTTCATTTAATAAAAGTTAATAAAGGAAAAATAAGACCACGGTCAAGGGACACTTCCAAGTTGAATGTTGGGTAGAATATCCTAGTGGGCATCACTTGTTGTGTTTATGGCTAATGGGAAATTGGCAAAGGCAATGACAAAGGCTTTGAAAAGAAAAAGTGGCATTAATTGGCATTTTATTTATGAAAATAAAGGAAATTAGGAGAAAATGAAGGTGAAAGGTCACAGGGTGCATGTGAGGAGGAAATTGAAGGAAAATAATGGAAATTTGAAGAAATTAGAGGCATTAAGAATAAAAAGACATCAAAGCATCAGTTGGTAGCATTTTGTCAGTTATATTTTGGAATTAGTCTTAGAGAGGAGAAGAGCACCAAGAGGAGAAGGAAAGAAAGCAAGCAAATGAAGGACAAGGAAAGCAAAGGAAGGACAAGGAAACCAAAGGAAGTAAGGATCAAGTAAGGAAAAATTGGATCAAGCAACTTCAACTGGAATACTGGCAGGTAACAGGTTGCATGTATGATTTCCTAGTTGTCTTTTACATGCATGGTATGTGAATGTTGGTATTTGGTTTTTTTTTTTTCATTGACATAGATTTTGTCGGGTTCAGCAATGGATTTTAGCCTTTCCATTCCATTTTCGGATAGCCATGGTGTGATGGGACTTTCCATTCCATTTTCAGATAGCCATGGTGTGATGGGAATTTTCCAAAAGATTTTGGATCCAATTGAGGTGGTCTTAGGAAAATTACCAAATGCCTAGTAATCCCTTGACCAGTAATGGCAGGATACACAAAAAAGCTTGAGGGTGGAGATGGGAAAATTCCTCAAGGTATTGGAGAAAAAATTCTGAGGCATCCAAGCTCGGTTTGGTTTTATAATATTGACACTAGTTTCGGTGAGATCATGGTACGGTGAGGGTGGAGGTGGTTTAACTTCTGGATTCCCTTGCTTGTTTATGGATTGGTTTATCCCATGAGATCCCACATTCATGATTGGAATTTGGCATGGGGGTGATTGGTTGAAATAAATATTTGGTTCAACCAATCTATGGTTAGGTGGTACATGAAAGTTCCAAACCTGTTTGAATTATGCCTATGTTTAATAAGAGCTAAATTTCTCTTGCTTTTGATGAGTAAATGTAATTATTATTATGTGTCTTTAATGGATGTTCTCTCATTGTTATTTATCTGATTATATGTTGGTTATAAGCATGGTTATTTGACAGTTCTTAGTCATGACTCTTTCCATGGTTTTACTTGTAACTGAATGAATAATTAATGCAATACCTAATTGATGATATGATAGCTAATGTGAGAAGGAAATGATCCTTCTTATTAAACCTTAGACAAGTTTTTAGCTCCTTATGTTCAGACTTGCATTCATGACCTGTAGGTTGTATGTTTACCAAGTGTTTGAGAGAATGTCAGTGTTAGTTGGGGAAGGTCCAGTCAAGTCCTTGATCAAGTTTGTTACAAAAAGAATTGTCTTCATGTCTTTTATGAGTTCTGGAAGCTTCATGGAGTTCTGGGAAGTGACTAGGACCTAGCCTTGGAAAATAGCCTTAAATCTCACAGTCGTTGAGATAGCACTAGCAGAAAAAGGTTACATTCATATGGAGGCACACTCATCAGTGTGACTACAGGGCTATAGTCACTGGCATGCCTTGTCAAGGGAGCAATTGGGGCTTTAGGTTAGTGAAATAGAGAGTCTTCTCGGGAGTTGGACACCTATAGGGTTTTGGTTTCTCTTGGAGGTCTTGTATCACCTGAAGGAAGTCAGTAAGGTTTTAAGTGGTCACCTCCATTTCCTTAAGGTCATTTAGGAGGTTGAGTCTTATCATAGTGATCCTCAACTCATGTTTACCCCGGGGAAACTGGTGAAAGTGGGTAAATGTGGGAGGAGGTAGTTACAGGGTGGTATCAGAGCAGGTTGTGCTCTCTTTGGGTAAAGTATGATGTTGTCAAGGTTATGGTTGTCATGCATGGGGTCATGGTATACATTTGATATGGTCATGCATGATGTTTTTATGTTTTTATGATGTTGACGTGTTGATATGATTATGTGGATATGCTTATGATTATATAAGTACATGCTAATGTGGAATGAACTTGCAAATGAGATAAGCCTCCCATGAACACCAATGAGGTATGGATTTGATTTTGGTTTATCTGACATGCTATACTTGTAGAAAGAAGAGACTCCAAGATGACAAGAAAAATGGTAGACTACAGTTCCTGTGACTCTCCCTACGGATCAGTTGCGCTGCAAGGAGAAGAGTATTCTCCTGGTATAGAAGATACATTGAGGAGCTTGAGGACAAAGATCGAAAGTTGAAAAGAAGAAAATGACAAGTTGGTTAAGGCTCAGGAAAGACTTATGAGGGCTTAGGAGAAGTAGGTAGATTTTAATGCAGCGATCCTTTAGAGCTTGTCAGAGTTGCAGAAACAAAGACAATTGAGAATCAATCAAGAATAGGAAGAGAAAACTAATGGAGCCTATGGTAGTAGATCTCAGTCTGGATACAAGTTGGATAGAGGGGTTATAGTTAGAGGTGGAAAATCATTGGGTAAGAGCTTGTGCATTCGAGTTTAATGGTATGCCTACATTATCACATTTCAATGTACTACCATTAGGATCGTATAGTATGCTTTTGGGTATGGATTACATGTATATTCACAAGACCAAAGTAGATTGTTATGACAAGGCTATTGATTGCATGGATGATAATGGGGAAAAGTGCATATTTCAGGGAAAGAAGAAGCCTACATCAGTGAGGATGGTGACAACTATGCAGGCTAAGCATAGTTTCAGGAAAGGGTGTGTAATTCTTGCAGTTCATATTTCCATTAACAAGGGTAAGGATGTTAAGGATGCCAAAATATTCGAGAGGTACCCTGTACTACAACAGTTTCAGGATGTGTTTCTAGCAGAGATTCCAAAGTTTCCTCCCCACAGGGAAGTGGAATTTTTTATTGAGTTGGTACCAGGGGCAGTGCCATCATCAAAGGCACCTTAGAAAATAAGCACAGTAGAGTTATTAGAGTTGAAGTTGTAGCTGACGGAAATGATTGATAAGGGATACATTAGGCCAAGTGTATCACCTTGGGGTGCACTAGTATTGTTCATGAATAAGGATGGTACTCTCAGGTTGTGTATTTATTACAGGCAACTAAACAAGGTGATGATCAAGAACAGGTACCCATTGACGAGGATTGATGACTTGTTTGATCAATTGAAGGGAGAAGCAGTGTTTTCGAAGATTGACTTGAGATCAAGATACCATCAACTATGCATTAAAGAAGAGGACATCTATAATACTGCCTTAAGGACCAGGTATGGGCATTATGAGTGTGTTGTAGTTCCATTCAGTTTGACTAATGCTCCAAATACTTTTATATGTTTGATGAATAATGTGTTGTGTCCTTATCTGAACAAGTTTCTTATTGTATTCATTGATGACATCTTGATATATTCTAAGAATGAGGAAGAGCATGTCGAGAATTTAGAAGTAGTGTTGAGGTTGCTAAGAGAGCATCAGTTGTATGCCAAGCTCAGAAAGTGTAGTTTCTGTTATCACTAGGAACTATAGTTCATGTATATGAGATTGTCCATAAGTTTTTATAAAGTCTTGAGGTCTTGTAAATAGGTTTGTTAGTTTATGTCAATTTCAAATTTGAAATTCAAGAGTTGTGGATGAGAATTCGTGTAAAGGCAAGATCATTAGACACCCTCCATCATTGTTAGTTATGTCATGTCATGTCATTGGTACTTTGCGCAGTTTCGCAGCGCAGGTATGATGTCTTTGGTACTTGCGCAGTTTCGCAGCGCGGGTGTGATTGGTCAGTTTTGCTGCGAAATAATGTTTGCGTGTTTTCGTAGCGCTCTGTTTGTCAGCAATTTCGTAGCGCATCCTCTTAAATTTGAACTGCCCGCGCTACGAAATCGGAGTTTCAGGGTTTTTTGCAGCGTTTTTCTCTGAATGTCTAATCCGAGAGTAGTGAGTCACAAATCCGGTCATGATTGTCTTTTCACACCCTTTCTATGTCATGATTAGCCATTATTTTGCCATAAGGTCCGAAGTCATATAGTTGTGTGTCAGTTTGAAGGACGTTATAGGAGATGGTCATTTCATAATGAGTCCTTTATATCATATGAATGTTTTTGCTATATGAAAAGCCTGAGCTTTGTTTTAAACGGACTACTGCAAGCGAGCCTGCTCTCTACAGCTAAAGATTGTTTTCGCGCTGCAAACCACCATCATTCCCTTGTGTAAAAATACTTAAAGAAGCATGGAAAGAAATGAGCACTGTTCTGGTAAATGTGTGAGAACAGAGCCGGAGGGGTTAGATGTAACTCTCAGGGATGAGGAGGTAGCAAAGGCATTTCGAAGTGCTGGTTGTTGGCGATTTTGTGAAAAATTAAAGGGTGGACATGCAGAAGTGACCAAGGCATTTGCATTGAACTTCACTGGACTGAATTCGAAGGTGGCCATGTTGGAGTTTCCGGTGTCCCCTGAAGTCATTTCTACTGTCACAGAAATCCCGAGGGGTGGCCAAGAGTGGTTCAAGAATTTCAAGTTTGACATGGGTCCGTGTAAGGAGTTCTTGAAGGCACCTTATGTAGATGAAGATCTCACTAAAGCTGTCCCAAGGAGCTATCTAAAGGAGAATTATGCTATGCTATTGACATGTATCCAGAAGTACCTGACATGTGAGGGTAGGTACAACAAAGTTTACTCATACCACTTCAAGCTGTTGTTACACTTCACTGGTAAGAGTTCAATAGACATACCTTTTTACTTGTTCAGGAGTATTAGCAAGATGTGTGATAAGATTCAGTTAAAGAAAGATGCTTATGAAACATCTCTTTTTCATCATGGTCTGGTTAAATTGCTGGTGTTGGATAGCCTACATAAAATTGGTAAAGACTGGGATTCATTTGTGTTTATGGCCGGTTTCCCAAGTAAAACGGGCCTCACTCCATTACCTGTAAGAGAAAGAGAAGAAAGGAGTGAGGAAACTACTTTGGCTGAAATTAGGAGAGAAATAACAGACCATAAGAAGCCCAAAGCTAAAACAAAGAAATCAGAGAGGTCTGTAACAGTTAAAGAAACACCTGAAGCATCAATGAAGAAAACTCCTAAGCCAGCAGTTAAAGAGATACTTGAAGCATCAGTAGATAAAACTCCAAAATCATCTAGAGTATCTGAAAAGGAAACCTCTAAGTCATCTCCTAAGGAAACACCTCAGTCATCAAAACAGAAGACTCACAAAAGAAAAGATGAAACTAAATCCAGTGAAGTTGAAAGGGTTTCAAGGGTGAGAACTAGAGGCCAGCTAAGCAAAGAAAAAGGAAAGTCAGCCCCTGTGGAAGAAAGTCCTATTTCAAAGGGTAGTTTAAATGACTTACTTGAAGCCATTGAATTAGAGCAAGATCATCCAATCCAAATTGAACCACTTGAACTTGAGCAAGATCAATTGGTATCACCAATGCATATTGATCTAACACAATCCTCACCTGAAAGTTCTAAGAAGTCAAAGGCTTCTAAAAGGTTAAAGTTTGAAGAACCAAGTGAAGAGTATGCCTTTAAACCACGCAGACCAATGACTAGAAGGCAAATGAAAGAAGTGGAAAAAGCTCAGAAAGAGAAAGCACCTTCAGAGATGCCTAGGACAGAGGCACTTGAAATCTTCTCTGAAATAGTCCAAGCAGCTAAAAACAAGAACAAGGATAATAAGGTTGTTATCAGTCAAAGTGGAAATGTGATTGCCATTAAGAAACAAGCTGGAGCAAGTAAGGAAATACCTCAGGTTCAAAATGTTTTTAAAGAAAAGGCAGTAAGATATACAAGCTATAAGAAAGCTGTAATGAAAGGTAAAACAAGTTTGATCAGTCAAGCTAGCTCAGTATCTGATGCCTATGTATGGACAGTGCCAGCTCTGAAGCAGGCAAAGATTATGAAACAAATGAATGCAAGTCTAAGAGCAGAGAACAAGAAGTTGAAGGAAGAAGTCATCAGCCTGAAAGAAAAGCTAGACAAACTAGCTAAATGATTCAAGGAGGAATGTGTTTTCCAAATTTTGATATATTTTGGCCATCGTCTTTTTAAAGCTTTTTGAGACTTTTTGATGTCCTTACACCTGTATAGAATGACTGAAGAAATCACAGACTTGAGTTATTGTTGCTTTAAGGTTCATGTATTTAATTTTGATGACCTACAGCAGTTTCGTAGCGCGCTACGAAACTGCTGTAGATGACTGTTTATATTGAAAACTTGAGTTTGAATGCTGAGGTCAGCAAATGTTTAAAGAGATGACTTAATGCCAGCGTGGAGACTATAGAAAGTCAGTCAGATGTTTAAAAAAGGATGCCAGGTGTAAGTATTCGAAGAAAAGGTGAAGTTTTATCTTTTGTTGAAAGTTTCACTTTATGTCCGAGTTTTTAGGGTTATGATAGAGCTGCTGAGGTGTTAAGTGATACACTTGTCTAGTTATGGGATGGCCAGATCATGAGTTTTCTTCAGTCACACGGGACTATCCAAGGATTAAATGGCTTGAAACTGGATCATTAATACATGAACACCGATGGGAGGCAGCAACCGTGAATATAGGCTTCATTTTCTTATTGGTTAATGAATCATCTATGCATCAGGCATCCGAAGTTGTTCATACATTGAATCTGCTGTCAGTTTGGTTTGGTTATTATTGTAATACTATAGGTGGCAAGCTCCAAGAACGCAGCAAAGTATACGAGGAGAAAGACTTAAAGTGCCAATGTGATGGAGTCCTCTGTTTTCGTAGCACCATATCTCTTGTAATCAATTAGTTTGTTTATGATATAGTTAAGGTCATTAATGTCAAAATTCCGAGCTCCCTTCATGCTTGTTGAGGAGTCTCATGCAGTAGTGTTTTGATTGGCTATATATAGGAATAACTTTTATGTAAAAAAGGTTGGATACTTTATAGAAAAACAGTGTTGTTTTGGGCCATTGTAAGACCTTTTTTAACAGTAATAGTAAAACAGAGTTATTCTCTTCTCAAGATTCTCGAAGGATTGTCATGTTCAAATGTAGTGATGGTGTTTTATACTTTATGTTCTTTTATAGTCTTGTTGTAATGCAATCACTCAGAATTCATAATTATATGCTCTGACTTCATGTGTATTCAGCAAGCTATGTTTTGGTGGAGTATGTTTGACATGTAATGCTAAGAGCCTTGATTTCCATGAGATCACTGTGTTTTCCTTGTTTACTTAATATTATAGACTCCATAGCCCAATGAGAACCAGTTTGATGTGTTTCCAACCAGTTATGCTTTCATAAGTGAATAAAGAGTTAGCCATCTAGTGTTTGAAGGATTTTATCAAGAGTTGTGAGAGAGCCCTCTCTGATCAAAGAGGCTAATCTTTGGTCTAAAGATAGGTTGAAATAGTTACATGAAATCTCGCTTGGTTGCAGCCCTCAGTAGTGATTTTGTGATAACAGTTTCTTTCATACAGAGGTGAATTACTTAGGACATGTTGTCTCCAAGGAAGGCATAGCAATAGATTCAAAAAAGATAAGAGATGTCATGGAATGGGAAAGTCCTAGCAATGTGGATGAATTCAGATCATTCATGGGGTTAGCAAGTTACTATAGGAGGTTAATTAGGCACTTGTCATGCATTTCCTATCATATTACATAATTGCAAAGGAAAGGTAAGAAGTTCGAATGGACAGAGGAGTGTGCATCCGGTTTTGAACAGTTAAAACAATTGTTGATGAATGCTCCAGTCTTATAGATTGAAGATCCGGATAAAGAGTTCATAGTGTGTGTCTACTGAATTTAACGTCTTAAATTGCTCTACATAAATTATCAATCCGGGTATCGTAAACTGATGAAGTGTGGTGCACCATATGTGCTTAGTTAACATTTTTCTTACTTCGTTGTTTTATAGATTTTATTTTGTTTTGGGGTTTTGTTCTTGTTGATCTCCTAAAGTATCTAATGCAAATGGAAATATTATTCTAAGGTCTTAAGAATACTTTTAAACTTCAAGTATGGATGTAGATTTCAAGACAAGGTCTATGTCCCTAATGGTAACTTCCAAAACTTAGCACTTCAAGAGATCTTAAAACATGTTATTGATGGAATTAGTATTTAAACAAAAGTGTAAGTATGCAGCTACTTTAATCAAGCAAAATATGAAATACTGATCATGAAATCACTGTCTCTGCTGCTTGTCTGAATATGGAAATAAAAGTTAAGCTATTGCACTCAAACAAATCAAAAACTGCAAACCAATAAAAAGTAAAATCAAATCACATCATTCATAGTCTGATTCCTCGCCAGGTAGTCTAAGCTATGGCTTTCGAAGATAATCATCAATAACATGAGCAATCTGATATCTAATTGCAGAAAAGTAAAACTAAAATCAGATCACATCAATTCATAGTCTGACCCCTCGCCAGTTAGTCTCGCTATGGCTTTCGGAGGTAATCATCAACAACTTGAGAAATCTGATATCTAATTATAGAAAAGTAAACTTAAAATCAAATCACATCAATTCATAGTCTGACCCCTCACCAGTTAGCCTCGCTATGGCTTTCGGAGGTAATCATCAACAACTTGAGAAATCTGATATCTAATTGCAGAAAAGTAAACTTAATATCAAATCACATCAATTCATAGTCTGACCCCTCGCAAGTTAGTCTCACTATGGCTTTCGGAGGTAATCATCAACAACTTGAGCAATATGATATCTAATTGCATAAAAGTAAACTTAAAACCAAATCACATCAATTCATAGTCTGACCCCTCGCCAGTTAGTCTCGCTATGGCTTTTGGAGGTAATCATCAACAACTTGAGCAATCTGATATCTAATTGCAGAAAAGTAAACTTAAAATCAAATCACATCAATTCATAGTCTGACCCCTCGCCAGTTAGTCTCGCTATGGCATTCAGAGGTAATCATCAATAACTTGAGCAATATGATATCTAAACTAACTAACAAAGCAAATGAATAAGACTGAAATCAAAGCATAACTTAAATTGAAAAGCTAAAAAAAAACAAAGTCAGCAGAGAGGTAAATCTCATGTCACTATTTGATGCAAAAACATGTAAATAAAAACTAATCTACAATCAACCGGTTGAACACACTTACATGAATTAAAGTTGCATGAATGGAAAATCTAAACTATCAAACTTGAAAGCAATCAAATAACATAATGAAATCAAAGCAAAATTACAAAATAAAATATACTCTAACTTACATTCTAATATGCTCCATGGCATCTACTTCACATCTCCTTCCATGTTGAGAACATCAAAGCTTTATTCAAATTCTTAAAAATTACAAAGTACAACAAAGCTCTCCAAAGCTTTCCAAATCCATCTCACAAGCTAACAAGCTTAAGAACTAACAAGCTAAGACTCAAAAGCTAAAAAAGACTAACAAATGAAGGAGAGAGATCTCCTATTTATACAAAAAGATGAGAAGCCATCTCATTAATGAGAGTCCATGAATCTCTCCCTCTACCTCTAGAGTCCTAATCAAAATAGGAACTGATAAGACACGTCTTCTTAGAGTTACAATATAATTAGGAGATGTGACACATATCCTCATGATCCCATGATTCTTTCCACTCAAATTCGAATTTGGCCTTAGAGTGCCACATAAGGGTCTTCTAGAAGCCTCCTTTTAACCTACACATGTCAAAAATCTCAACCCATTTGTTAGGTATAAGCATATGCACATTATTTTCTAATTTTTAACCACAAATTCACTTAAAAGGCTTAGAATTAATAAATATTGGAAAAACATAAATGTGGCCCAATGATAATGAGAGTGGGATGAATGTGGTGATGTAGTAGTGAAATGGAGGTGATATAATGGAGATAATAGTGAAAGTGTAATGGAAATGAATGACATTTTCAAGACTCAACAATGTGTACAAATGCTTACAAGAGAGGTCTAGGTGGATTCCTTATGTAGTAGGGATAGGTGATATGCTATGAGTCTAGGAAACTGAATGAGCATGAGAAGAACTGCGTGACTAATGATCTTGAGTGGTAGTTATTATTCATGCCTTGAAGATGTGGAGACATTATCTTCTTAGCAGGAGGTTTATGTTGATGAGTGATGACAGTGGGTTGAGATATCTGTTTGACCAACTGAATTTTGAATGTCAGGCAAGCTAGATGGTAGGCTACCCTTAGTGAATTTTACTTCAAGATCAGATACATCAAGGGTAAGGAGAATAAGGTTGCAGACGCTCTCAGTAGGAAAGTGCAGTTGAAACATGTTGCAGTAGTGAGTTCATATGGGACATATTTATAGGATCATATCTTACAGGTAGGATAATAGGATGACAGGTACATGGAACTAATGCACAGGTTACAATAGGGTACACGTGATCAGGATGTGGACTATCGTCTCATGGCAGATGGCTTGGTGAGATTCAAGGACATGATCTATGTGTCAGATGACAGTGAACTCAAGAATCTTATCTTGAGGGAGTTTCATGTAAAGCCATATTCAGGTCACCTGGGATATTAGAAGACATTGAAAACATTCTACTACTGGGTGAATCTGAAGAAGGAAGTGGCAGAGTTCGTTGATCCATGTGGATGTTGGTGGCCATCCACCTATCCCATTTGGACCCCCACAACTGTATCTTTCAGTTTTCCAGTTTCCTAAATTGTAGCACAATTTACTATTTTTAGCAGTTTTTCGGGTCCTGAACTTCCGGAGCCGTTTTGAGGCCCTAAATGACGTTTTTTTGGGAAATATGGGGGCAACATGGGTCCATGGACTGATGTTTCCCCTCTCAAATTTCTAGTGCTCGAATAGATCTTTCTAACGAGCTATTATATGCATTAAACGGAGATCGTATGCCAAAGTTACGACCTCAGGAAATTGATGTACCAATTTACCCAAACGGGGCCCACAATTTGGCATTTCATCTTCTAGGGTTAGGTTTTGGGATGTGAAGGGTTTTACATTGTTTCTCAACAACAAATAGGCCTTTGAGCCTCATTGTAACACAGTTCAGAGGCATGTAGCCACCACATCTCTTCTAAGAGATAAGCTACCATCGCCCTAGCTGTTTATTTCCATTTTCTGTTTGTAAGCATATCTCAATATTTTACATTAATGAAATGAAGTATTATTTCGACTGCATCTTTGTGTTTATGGTTATCTCTATATTTTATTGCATTCCTGTTTAAATCTGGATCAGTGGTATCAGAGCGGTCTGCTTTTTTCTCGGTTTTTCTTTGCATGTCCCCAACGAAGTCGGGATATAAGGAGTTAGGGCTTGAACTGGTCAAACCTTTGCAAGACTAGCCCTGCAAATCTCGACGACCTACCATGGCGGATGAGAAGAAAGACAAGGGGGCAGGAGATCCTATCAAAATCTTGCTCGAAGAAGCCCTCGAGTGGCAAAGGAACACGATGATGGATAGCTTTGTGCAGATCCTTCAGCGGCTACCCAGAGGCGATGCATTAGCTTCCAACAGCTACTCTGGAAATGCCACACCGTTTAAGGTACAAGTTAATTTTGAAATCCCCATCTTCGAGGGTCAAATAGATGCAGATGCCGTAGATAAATGGTTAAATCTGCTAGATGGGTATTTTTCTGTTCATGAATTTTCAAGTCGGGAAAAGATTGTTTTCACTCTTCTCAAAGCAGCCCCCCACGTCAAGGACTAGTGGGAAACCTACTGCGAGCAGAAGAATGAAAGTACGGGTTCACTATTTTCAGCCGCACCCACTTGGGATTCATTCCGGGATGCTGTCAAGGAGCAGTACTACCCTGTCAAAAGCTATGAGGACAAATACATCAAATGGACCACATTGTTGTGTGTGGAGCATGATTGTTCAGAGGTCTTTGTTTCAGCCGGATGTATACCCCAGAAAGTTTGTACACCCCTCCACGCGGGGGGGACTTGTCCCCCCGCGGGGATCCGGGGGGGCCGATCCCCCCCGGCTAGGGGGTCCGAGGGCCAGCGGTCCCCCGGCGGGGGCTCGGGGGTAGCGCCCCTAAAGCTAAAAACAAATGTAAAATTGCCTTGTAAAAGTATAGTAATTTCTAGTCAATCTGGGTCGTTCATTAGGCAGATGATCTGACAGTAGAACTTATGTTTAGTTTAGGGTTTTTTGCCCTAGAAGGCAACCCCCTCTCTTTGTATGAGGGCATTGTATTTTAGGCTGAGATATAGATGTGTATTCTGTGAGCGAGAAATAGAGAGGTGAGACTGTGAGAGAAAACAGAGGATATTACAGCGAATTTGCTGTAGGTTGTGTCTCTTCATTTTGCTGGATAATAGAAAGGAAGGACTGGCTGTTCGGGGTGGACGTAGCCCAAACTGGGTGAACCACGTATATCTGTGTCTCTCTTGTTTTGTGCGTTTTCTGTGTTTATATTTCTGCAATATTTTATGTGTTCCATTGCTCCGTAATATATAATTTTCTAACAATTGGTATCAGAGCCGAAGGTCTATTTGGCTGATAAACTCGCAGGAAAGAAGGGTTCCTGGTTCGAGTGGGAGCAATGGCGGAAGATGGTAAGTTTAGGGTTTAGAAATTTAACGGCCAAAACTTCTCGATGTGGAAGATGCAGATGGAAGATTATCTGTTTCAGAAAGATCTATACCTACCATTGGGCGGAAAAACAAAGATGCCGACGGGTATGAAAGACAAAGAATGGAACCTTCTCTATAGAAAGGCACTCGGAACAATACGGTTGTGCCTTGTTGCGTCAGTCACCTTCAACATTTCGAAGGAAACCACTACAGAGGGTTTGATCCAAACGTTTTCGAAACTATATGAAAAACCCTCGGCCTCAAACAAGGTATTTCTTATGAAACGGTTATTTAATATGAATATGTCGGAAGGTGCATCTGTTGCAAACCATTTAAATGATTTTAATACAATTACAAGTCAGTTAAGTTCTGTAGGGGTAAACTTTGATGATGAAGTTAGAGCTCTGTTATTCTTGTGCTCATTACCAGAAAGTTGGAATGGTTTGGTAATGGCCATTAGTAACTCCGTTTCTGGCTCTAGTACTTTAAAGTTTGATGATGTTGTCGGTGCTATCCTTAGCGAGGAAATGCGACGAAAAAGCTCCGGTGAGACATCAGGAAATGCTTTGAGTGCAGAGTCTAGAGGAAGAAAAATGGAAAGAGGAAAGAGCTCAGGATATCGTAGTAAATCAAGGAAAGGCAGATCCAAGTCTAGATCGGGGATAGTGTGCTAGAAATGTGGAAAGAAAAGACACCTAAAGAAAGACTGTAGATCTCGGAAGGGAAAAGAAGGAGATGCACAACAAGAAAACAATCATGAAGCAAATGTGACAAGTGAGGTGTTACAAGATGCTCTGATTCTTTCTTTCGAAAATATTACTGATTCCTGGGTGGTAGATTCAGGGGCTTCATTCCATGCCACACCTGATAAGAAATACTTTCATGACTATGTTCAAGGAGATTTTGGACAAGTTCGTCTGGGTGATGATAAACCCTGTAAAATCGTTGGAATGGGTAAGGTTATTGTAAAACAGCAGAATGGAAACCAATGGCTACTAAAGGAGGTAAGGCATGTTCCAAATCTAAAGAAAAATCTGATTTCAACAGGGCAGTTAGGTGGTGAAGGTTGTGTGACAACTTTCACAGATAAAGCTTGGAAAGTCACCAAAGGAGCCCTGGTAATAGCAAAAGGTGAAAAGGTTGGTACATTGTATTTATGCAATGGTATTTCTAACTCTGTTAATGCTTTAACTTCCAAAGGAGCAGATGCAGCATTATGGCATCATAGGCTCGGACACATGAGTGAAAAGGGGATGAAGATTCTTCACTCAAGGAATTTGTTGCCAGGTTTGAAGAATGTTGATTTGGACTTCTGTGAGAATTGCATTTATGGAAAACAGAAGAGAGTCAGATTTCTCAGGGTTGGGAAAGAAAAGAAGAATGAAAAATTAGAGTTTGTGCATAAAGATGTATGGGGACCTTCTCAGGTATCATCTCTCGGTGGCTCTCGTTATTATGTTACTTTTATTGATGATGCAACTAGAAAAACTTGGATTTATTGTATTAAGAATAAATCTGATGTATTTGATACTTTCAAGAAATGGAAAGCTTTGGTTGAGATTGAGACAGGAAAGAAATTGAAGTGTCTTAGATTAGACAATGGAGGTGAATATTGCAGCAAAGAGTTTGATAGGTACTGTTCAGAGCATGGAATTCGCAGGGAGAAGACAGTTCCAAGAACACCACAAGAAAATGGTGTGTCAGAAAGGATGAACAGAACAATCATGGAGCGTGCAAGGTGCATGAGATTGCATGCAGGATTGCCTTTACAGTTTTGGGTAGATGCTGTAGATACTGTTGTTTATCTGATAAACAGAGGGCCTTCAAGTTCCTTGGATGGTGGTGTTCCAGAGGAAGCATGGACAGGTAAAAAGGTAAACTACTCTATTTTAAAGCCTTTTGGTTGTGAGGCCTTTGTCCATATTGATAAAGAAAATAAAACAAAGCTTGAGGCAAAGTCAAAGAAATGTACCTTTATTGGATATGGTGTTAATGATTTTGGTTATTGCTTATATGATTACGAAAATCACAAAATAATTAGGAGCAAAGACTTAATATTCAATGAAAAGATCTTGTATAAGAATCAGTTGCAGGAAAAGAAACAGGAAAAGGAAAACAAGGAATACGCAGTTCTTGATGAAATCACTGAAAAAGTAAAGGTGCCTGAAAATAATAATAATCAACAACCACAACAACAGCAACCACCACAACAACAACAGGCACCCCAAACACCTGAAAGTGGTGTTAGAAGATCTACCAGGATAAGTAGACCCCCTGAACGGTACTCTCCTTCATTATATTATTTATTGTTGACTGATTCTGGTGAACCCGAATGTTATGAAGAAGCAATGCAGGTTGAAAGCAGGAAGAAAAGGGAGGTAGCCATGGAAGAAGAGATGGACTCCTTAATGCATAACCAGACTTGGGATTTAGTCAGGTTGCCTGCAGGAAAAACTACATTGAAGAATAAATGGGTTTACAGGCTGAAGGAAGAAGATGGAGGAAAACAGAGGTACAAAGCTAGACTTGTGGTGAAGGGGTTTGCACAGAAGAAAGGTATTGATTTTGATGAAATATTTTCTCCTATTGTTAAAATGACTTCAATCAGAACTATTTTAAGTCTTGTAGCAGCTGAATATTTGCATCTTGAGCAGTTAGATGTAAAGACAGCCTTTCTCCATGGGGATTTGGAGGAAGAGATATATATGCAGCAACCACAAGGATATGAGGTGAAAGGGAAGGAGAAACTAGTGTGCAGGTTGAAGAAGAGCTTGTATGGCTTAAAACAGGCTCCAAGGCAGTGGTATCTAAAATTTGACAAGTTTATGTCTGAACAAGGTTATACTAGATGTCACTCTAATCATTGTGTTTATTTGAAAAAGCAAAATGATGGCAGCTATATTATATTGTTATTGTATGTAGATGACATGCTTGTTGCGGGATCTAACATGCAGGAAATAAATGTGCTCAAAAGAAAATTGGCAAATTCATTTGCAATGAAGGATTTGGGAGCTGCAAAACAAATCCTTGGTATGAGAATAACTAGAGACAGGAAAAATCGTAAATTAACATTGTCTCAGAATGAGTACATACAAAAGGTGTTGAAAAGATTTAACATGCACAATTCAAAACCAGTTAGTACACCTTTTGCTAGCCATTTCAAACTTAGCAAGGAAATGTGCCCAAAGACCCAAGAAGACATGGATTATATGTCTAAAGTTCCATATGCATCAACAGTTGGAAGCTTAATGTATGCAATGGTCTGCACAAGGCCTGATATTGCACATGCAGTGGGAGTTGTAAGCAGGTACATGAACAATCCAGGAAAGGAACATTGGATGGCAATGAAATGGATTCTCAGATATTTGAAAGGTACCACAAATCAAGCATTATGCTTTGGTGGTTCAAACATCTCCCCACAAGGATATGTTGATGCAGATATGGCAGGTGACAGAGATAACAGGAGGAGCACTACAGGATATGTATTTACTGTTGGACGAACAACTGTCAGTTGGGTTTCAAAAATCCAAAGTGTTGTTGCACTTTCAACAGCAGAAGCAGAGTATGTTGCTGCTACAGAGGCTAGTAAAGAAATGATTTGGTTACAAAGGTTTATGGGTGAACTGGGTAAGGAGAATGATATGGGCACGTTATACAGTGATAGCCAAAGTGCCATTCATCTTGCAAAGAACTCAGCGTTTCATTCTAGGACTAAACACATACAGCTCAAGTACCATTTCATACGATTAGTGTTGGAAGATGGAGAGTTGAAGCTGGAAAAGATACACACTAGCCAGAATCCTGCAGATATGCTAACAAAAGTTGTAACCAGGGAGAAACTGAGAATATGCTCAGTTTCAATTGGTCTTCAAGGATGACGATGAAGATGAGAAACAGCCAGGTCCAAAGAGGAGTCATTGTCCAGCAAATGAAGTAGCGGTGGAGTTTCTACAATCATTCTCCAAGTGGGAGATTGTTCTGATCCATTCATACACCTGATCAAAGGCATCAAGACTACTGCCTACCTCGTCCCAACTCGAATTCTGCAAAGATTTGGCCTTATCCCCGGACCCAAATTTTTTTTTTCCCGTTTCTCCAACAAAAACCCAAAAAAATCTAAATCAAACTTTCCCATCTCTTTACTAGCCTAAAATCCGTATTAATTTTGAGTCATCTCGGCCCTTTTGAATACCGTTTGCCAAGATAGACCCAGAGAGAGCCCTCTCCTGTCCTCGTAGGGCTAGCTACGAGGCTGAGCGTGGTTTGATGTGGCCTCGAGTTTTTCCTTCCTCAGCCTGAGGCAGATTTCAGCGCTAACAGTAACCACATATGTGACCAATCGGTGGAAATATAACCATGGAGTTTTTTAGACCAATCTCTACTTAAAATCAACCCATAGTGTTGTGTCTGGAGCATGATTGTTCAGAGGTCTTTGTTTCAGCCGGATGTATACCCCAGGAAGTTTGTACACCCCTCCACGCGGGGGGGACTTGTCCCCCCGCGAGGGTCCGGGAGGGCCGATCCCCCCCGGCTGGGGGGTCCGGGGGCCAGCGGTCCCCCGGCCGGGGCTCAGGGGCAGCGCCTCTGAAGCTAAAAACAAATGTAAAATTCCCTTGTAAAAGTATAGTAATTTCTAGTCAATCTGGGCCATTCATTAGGCAGATGATCTGATGGTAGAACTTATGTTTAGTTTAGGGTTTTTTGCCCTAGAAGGCAACCCCCTCTCTTTGTATGAGGGCATTGTATTTGAGGCTGAGATATAGATGTGTATTCTGTGAGCGAGAAATAGAGAGGTGAGACTGTGAGAGAAAATAGAGGATATTACAGCGGATTTGCTGTAGGTTGTGTCTCTTCATTTTGCTGGATAATAGAAAGGAAGGATTGGCTGTTCGGGGTGGACGTAGCCCAAACTGGGTGAACCACGTATATCTGTGTCTCTCTTGTTTTGTGCATTTTCTGTGTTTATATTTCTGCAATATTTTATGTGTTCCATTGCTCCGTAATATATAATTTTCTAACACACATTGTGGCAGGGACGGGACTAAGATGTGCTAGAGTTCACAAACATTTTTTATACCCTTTGCACACAGTTGGGTATCAAAGATTCTGAGCTACATCTGGCACTCAAATACCGCGGTTGCCTACACAGATACATCCAAGAAGAGATGGAGTTCTTGAATATTTCCTCGCTCGGCACGGCATACCGATATGCTATCAAAATCGAGCAAAAATTCAAACAGAAGAAGAAAGACTTTGGATCTGCAAATCCGAAGACCAAAGGACAAAGCTAAGGCGGGGTGACCTAAGACAACCCGTCGAAGCTGCAAGAAAAGAACAACACCATGAAGTCGAAGAAGCACACAGGAAAGTGGTGTGAGTTCCACAAGAGCCCCACTCACAACACAAGTGAGTGTCGAACCAAGCAGTCGCTGTTGGCTGAGTTGAAGGCTTCCGAATCAGATGCATGTTCCGACCCCGAGCTAGAACCTGACAAGAGGAATGGCAAAGGGAAGCAAATCATTGATATGGAGCCCAGCGTCACTGTTGCAACCACCAAGATCCAAAAGAATGAGCCCGAAGACCCAGAGGAGGGGGAACGTCTTTTCCACTCACAGATGTGGGTGAAGGGTTCGCTGCTGCAATTCATTATCGACAGTGGTAGCCAAAAGAACCTCATTTTAGCAGAGGTCATGAAGTGGTTGGGCCTAACGACTACACCACACCCGCAGCCGTACAGTATTGGGTGGCTTCATGAATGACGAGATCTCAAAGTTTGCCAGTAGTGCCACCTTACCTACAGCATCAAGCCCTTCACAGATGAGGTATTATGTGATGTTACACCTCTGGATGTTTGTGATGTATTATTAAGCCAACCATACTTGTGGAGGCGACATGCTATGTATGAGTCAAGGCCTCGTGCTATCATTATTTCTTTGGATAATTCATTATACAGGATACTAGAGGTAGCCCCACCTACTACCATCTCTTTTATCACTGCCAAGATGTTGGCATTATGGCACAGGTTTGGAGCTATGGCACAGGTGTTGTCCTTGATGGCAACTCTCTCTGTTGATAGATCTCAGTTCAGGCTTTCAGAATGAAGGAAAAGACATATACGCAGGTTCACCTAGACGAAGCCGCGTATACACGCGGGTTAGACGTTGCAAAGGCGCCTACGTGTATACACGCACTTTCATGCAAGGAAAGGCACGTATATGTTGGAGAACTTATTTTTGGTCCGTGGTAGTTAGTCCTTGGTATTTGAACCTATGGTTTTGGACCATAGTATCTCGTCAGATGTGTTGATCCCAAGTATTAGGTCCATGGTATTGGTTTGTTATGGCTTTGGACCGTGGTATTGTGGAAGGCCTAAGACTATAAAAGAGGAAGGAGATCATTTGGAAAAGTACGATCTAAATTATTGAATATCTGATAAAGTGCTAGATCTGAAATATTGATTGGGTTATGGTGCAGATCTGGATCTGAATGAAGGAGGAACCTTAGCGCAAGAGAAGGATAAGTTCTATTGATGGGTCATAATCTTAAGGCTTGAATAATAGTATCTTTGTATGATTTTGATCCGTTATATGTGACACATGCTTGATTTATAAATCTGGTAATCTGGGTTAATTAAGGTCTGAATATTTGAAATTATCCTTTATAGATCTGTACACAGGTTCTGGGAAGCAAATACGCATATACATGCTGGTTCTGTGAGTAAAAACAGCATATACGCAGGTTGGTCCAAACACAGAAGCGTATGCACGCAGATTCTAGTTATTGAAGTAGCGTATATCTCTTGAGTTGTGTTCTAGCAGCTTCTGTTTATTGTTGCAGTGTTCTGGGTTCAGAATTTGGTGTGTGGTTACTGTTACTATGTTTTGGGTACAGCTGTCAGAGAAGTGTCTACTTGATTCAGTTCTAATTGGTGAAAAGGAGATTGTTTGATGCAGAAATTCTTGATGATTGATTGATGGATCCAGTTTGAAAATTTATGAAACGTGGTCCCTAGAAGAAAGAGAAGGTTGTAGCCTTCTGTAGGCCAGCACCTACGTACTAGTATCTTGGCTAGTGCAAGAGCTAAGGGGGTTGTAGCTCCCTTCCAGGAGAAGCTAGAAAACGAGAGAGGGTTGTAGCTCTTAGCAGGTTACAGCCTGCGTACTGGTAAAGGACTGCACCAGTAAAAAATCATTGTAAAAAGAAGTTTCTAATTAAAAGGAAGATAGAGATGAATTGCAGCAGGTGGTTTTCACCCACATTGGGTTTCCACCTTATATCTTGTGTTCTTGTGTGTGATT
Source organism: Pinus tabuliformis (assembly GCA_031772625.1). Lineage (NCBI taxonomy): Eukaryota > Viridiplantae > Streptophyta > Pinopsida > Pinales > Pinaceae > Pinus > Pinus tabuliformis. Next base: position 60,512,129 of record CM062816.1, read on the forward strand.
GTCTTCTGCTCTGTTTTACTGTTTCTGGTTACTGTTTATTTGATTCTGATACATAGATTAATAATCAACATCTATAAGATTAAGTAAATTATAAGTTTGCATGGTATACGCGGGTTTCCTTCTACGTAGTTGCGTATATACGCGGTTTTCACTAACTGAAGTAGCGTATATGACCTGGAATTGAAAAAGGAATATTTGACTTGATAATACTGATTCACCCCCCCCTCTCAGTATTATTTCCAACAATTGGTATCAGAGCAGGTCCTTCTGAAGAAGCTTGATCGCTTGAAGGAAGATCCATCATCATGAGCAACTATGAGAGAGAAGCATCTATCAGGCCACCAATTTTTGATGGGACCAACTTCGTCTATTGGAAGGTAAGAGTCACAGCCTATCTACAATCTCTTGGTACAGAAGTTTGGGATATCATAGATACAGGGTATACTTTTCCATCCACAACTCCTACAGATTCGGTTGGTAAGAAGCAATATGAAACAAATGCAAAGGCTATCAATACTCTATTAGGATGTCTATCTCAATCAGAATTCGTCAAGGTTATGCAGTATAAATCTGCAAAAGAAATATGGGACAAGATTGTTCTGAGCTATGAAGGAGATGAATAGGTAAAACGAGCAAAACTTCAAACCCTCATAATTCAGTATGAAAATCTCTGAATGCACAATGATGAAAGTGTGGCTAACTATTTCCTTCGTGTAGATGAGATTGTTAATTGTATGAAAAATTTGGGTGAAGAAATAAAAGAGGCTGTTGTGGTTGAAAAAGTTCTAAGATCTTTGTCCCCTAAGTTTGAATCAAAAGTTTCTGCAATAGAAGAAAAGGAGAATCTACGGAACCTTACCATGTCACAGCTGCACGGAATTCTAATTGCTTACGAAATGAGGAAAGGAGGACCATCAGACAGGAGAGAAGCTGCATTCAAGGCATCAGGCAAAGGAGATTACTATGAGTCAAGACATACGTCAGAAGAAGAGGAAGAATCAAATTTTGTCAAGAACCTTCATCGAGGTGCTAGAAGATTCAAAGGTAAGTTACCTTTCAAATGCTTTGCTTGTGGAAGAGTCGGTCACTATGCTACCAAATGTCCTCATAAAGATAAGCTTGACAAAGGTAAGGATCCTATTAGATGGAACAAGAAACAAAATGTAAATAAGAAAAGTTATTACACTCATGAAGATAGTGATGGACTTTCAAATAGTGATGAAGATGAAAAAGGCTATAATTATAAACTTTTAATGGCTTTTGAAGATGATGATTTTGTGGATGCTATAGATGAAGAAGGTCTTTATGAAGAGATTTCTAGACTCAAAATTTGTTTAGAAGAGAAGAATGTGATCATAGATACTCTACAATTCCAACTGGCTGAAAAGGAAAAACATCATGAAAAGTTAGAATGTGAAATTGTGGGACTGAGAAAAGAGATTGAGAAAACAAAAGCTCTTAATCTTAGATTTGTTAAAGGATCTGACACTTTAGATGAGATTATCAAAGTGCAGTGCTCTCCACTAATCAAGACAGGTCTGGGATATAATGAAGAAACAACTCAAGCACAGAAACCATCTACCTCCAAGAGTTATCTTGATGCAGCAAGGAGAAGTGAACAAAGACCCAATGGAAATCACCAGGTAAATTAGGGACAATTTACCTCAAGAATGAAAAAAGACTACCAGGTAAATCAGGGGAAATCTACTTTAAGGACAAGCAGAAACTACAACCAGCCACAGGTAAAACCTTCTCAATTTGCCTCAAGAATGGATGTCAATAGGAACTACAATCATTTGGCTGGTAGATTTGATAATCACAGGAGTTTCTTCAATGGCCAATGTTTCTCTTGTCATAACTTTGGTCACAAAGCAGCTCAATGTGTTGCCTATAAGACAATCATGACTAGAGAAGCTCATAAACAAAGGAGTATGACTGGGATCATGAAAAGAACCTACAATAACTTCTCTGCTCTTGAAAATGAAATAGAATGTTCTATTTGTAACAATTTCGGTCATGAAGATTCTGAATGTAGGAGCAGGTTTCGGCAGACAACTCAGAAGGAGCAAGCCTCAAGTGCCAAATCATGGAGAATAAAAGAACCACAACTAGAAAGATGTGGTATAGCCCTATATGCGGAAGGGCAGGAAAATCAATGGTACATCGACAGTGGATGTTCGAAACATATGACAGGTGATAAAGAAAAACTTCAGTCATATAGTGCCTTAAAGAAGGAGAAGAAGGTCTCTTTTGGAAATGACACCCCTGCTCTCATAAAAGGTAAAGGTTCGGTTCAGTTGAAAGAAAGGGTCAAAGCTGGAAATGTCATGTATGTTGATGGCTTAAAGCATAATCTATTAAGTGTCAGTCAGATGTGTGATCAAGGAACTGAGGTAATATTTCGATCAAATGGATGTAGTGTTCGTGATCTTGATACAGGAAAAACAGTGATCAAAGGTGAAAGAACTCCAAATAATCTATACATATTCAAAGAAGGACAACATCAATGCTATCTAAGCAAGAATGATGAACACTGGCTATGGCACAGAAGATTGGGGCATCTTACCTTCTCACAGATAAGGAAAGCATACAAATACCAGGCAGTTCGTGGTCTTCCAGACATCAGAATCCTAGACAATACAATATGCAAATTATGGCAGTTTGGTAAGCAAACCAGGCCTAACTTCCCTGAGAAGGAAGGATCAGCCAGCAGGCCGCTTGAACTTGTCCATACTGATGTATGTGGTCCATCTAGGAAAAGGTCACCTCGAGGAGAAGAATAATTTATATTATTCATTGATGACTATTCCAGGATGTGTTGGATAGGACTTATGAAGCACAAAGACGAAGCCTTTGAAAAGTTCAAATCATTCAAAGCCTTGGTGGAGAACGAATCAGATCACAGAATCAAATGCCTCAGGTCTGATCGAGGAGGAGAATTTACCTCGAATGAATTTTTCGATTTTTGTGAAGAACATGGAATAAGAAGGGAATTCTCTACAGCTAGGACTCCTCAGCAAAATGGAGTAGTGGAAAGGATGAACAAAACGGTTCAACAAATGGCTCGTGCTATGCTTGATGAGTCTGGAACTCCCGCAACCTTCTGGGGTGAAGCTGCATTTGCCGCAGTTGTTATTCTCAACAAGACAAATGTCCGGGTGAACAACACTCAAACTCCTCATGAGCTCTGGTATGGTGAGACTCCTTCGGTAAAATATTTCAAAATTTTTGGAAGCAAATGCTATATCAAAAATACTAATGAAAATCTTGGCAAGTTTGAACCTAGAGAAAATGAAGGCATTCTCCTTGGTTACTCTCCCCATATCAAAGCTTACAAGTGTTACAATAAAAGGCTTGGAAAAATTGTTGAAAGTATTGATGTGGTAGTTGATGAAGAAGGAAACATTCCTAGGCAAGTGAATTCCGAAGATTTCGAAGATGATGAGGACTATCCTTCAAATCAGACTTATGATGAAGAAGAAGCTCAAGAGGCACCAGAAGAACAGATAAGGATAGAAGATAAGACTCCATCCAGGTACATTCAGAATAATAATCCAGAATCTCAAATTTTGGGGCAGAAAGAGGCAGGGATACAAACAAGAAGAACAATTGCACAAGCCTCAAGCTATTTGGCATTACTCTCCTCCACTGAACCACAAAATGTAAAAGAGGCATGCAAAGATGAATGCTGGGTCAAGGCAATGGATGAAGAACTTGAACAGATCGAAAAGAATAACACTTGGGAGTTGGTTCCTAGACCAAAAGATAAGAATGTCATAGGGACAAAATGGATCTTTAAAAACAAGTTGAATGAAAATGGGGAAGTTATTAGAAACAAGGCCAGACTTGTTTGTAAAGGGTATGCTCAACAAGAAGGAATAGACTTTGAAGAAACTTTTGCTCCCATTGCTAGACTTGAGGCCATCCGAATGTTCCTTGCTCTCTCAAGCTTTCAGAAGTTCAAAGTATTTCAAATGGACGTGAAATCAGCTTTTCTGAATGGAGACTTAGAAGAAGAAGTGTATATTGAGCAACCAGATGGATTCATCCTTGGAAATGATCCAAAACTTGTATGCAGACTTAAGAAGGCCCTCTATGGTCTTAAACAAGCTCCAAGGGCTTGGTATTATCGTCTGGACAAATATCTTCATCAACAAGGTTTCTCAAAAGGATCAACAGATAGCAATCTTTATATAAAAATTGAAAATAACAAATTGCTAATACTTGTTGTATATGTTGATGATATCATTTTTGGCAGCAATGAAGAAGCTATGAGTCAAATATTTGCCTTGGAGATGCAGAAAGAATTCGAAATGTCCTTGCTTGGAGAACTGACATATTTTCTTGGATTACAAATAAAACAAAATGAAGGTGGTATCTTTTTATCTCAAACCAAGTACCTCAAGCAGATTTTGAAGAAGTATGGCATGGAAGATTCGAAACCAGTATGTACCCCTATGGTTACAGGATGCAACCTTAGTGCAAATGATGAATCAACAGCAGTGCATCAACCAACGTATAGATCCATGATTGGAAGTCTTCTCTATTTAACAGGTACCCGACCAGACATCATGCATGCAGTGGGAATAGTTGGAAGATTTCAGGCAAATCCTAAGGAAACCCATCTTCAGGCAGTAAAGAGAATTTTCAAGTATCTTCAAGGAACTCAAAACTATGGCCTGTGGTATCCAAGAGATACAGATCTCACTCTTCATGCTTATACAGATGCAGATTGGGCTGGAAGCGTGGATGACAGGAAAAGCACTAGTGGTGGTGCATTCTTTATGGGTTCCAGATTAGTATCTTGGTTCAGCAAGAAATAGAGTTCGATTGCCTTATCTACAGCTGAAGCAGAATATGTGGCTGCCGCATCTTGTTGCACTCAACTCCTTTGGATGATGCAAACTTTGCAGGATTTTCAAATCACTTGTACTCCTCCTATCTCCATCTTATGTGATAATACAAGTGCTATCAGTATCTCAAAGAATCCTGTCTTGCATTCAAAGACTAAGCACATACCGATCAAGTATCATTTTCTCCGAGAACAAGTATTGGAACAAAAGGTCAAATTGGAGTATGTTCCCTCTAAGGAACAAGTTGCTGATATTCTCACCAAACCACTGCCCAGGGAGACATTTGAATACCTCAGACAGAAGCTGGGAGTAGTTGATGCTTCATCCTGCTGTTGAAACTTGTCTGTTTCAGAGAAAAGTGGTTGTACGTGTGTTGGCTGAACAGGATCCGCATACATACGCCAGTTTATACAGATGCAGTCGCGTATATGGAGGCTTGATGGATATCAGTAGGGACAGGCTCTGGTTGAAGATAGTCTGATATGGGTCTAACAGAGACTATCTGGCACAGGTTCAGGGGGAGCAGATAAACTTCTAATAATGCATTGTTGGCATTATCTTAGAAGCTTTTGGTTCAAGTTCACAGCTGTTGTTGGTTTCAGGTGGAACAAATGCAGAGGGAGAACAGAAGGAAAACATGGTTGCTGATCTGAATAGTGATTGACAGATGTTGCTAATATCAGTTATTGGTGACTTTCATAAGTCTTGCTCTAGATATTTCGTCTCTATGTCATGTATCTCTTTTATGGTGTCAAGGTCATGTAATGGCCTATTTTGGTTTCCCCACTATGCCTGGGATGAATGATGTAATGTACTTGGTTTTCATATGTAAATTTCTGATGTATCCCCACTTGGTTGGGTGATGGATGTATGTATAGAGTCTTTTGGTGATAGGAAGGCCTTTTATGATGTATAAGTCATGGTTCTTCTTGAAGAACATCTTTTTGCAGATCTTGCCTACAGTCAGGGGCAGCATGATCAGCACAGCAGACAGAGATTTCAGCATGTACTTAGGGGGAGAACAACCTTTTGCCCTTGATGTCAAAGGGGGAGAATGACTTTGAGGATCTTGGGGTTGCCATCAAGTCCAAAGGGGGAGATTGTTGGCATTATGGCACAGGTTTAGAGTTATGGCATAGGTGTTGTCCTTGATGGCAACTCTCTCTGGTGACAGATCTCAGTTCAGGCTTTCAGAATGAAGGAAAAGACATATACGCAGGTTCAGCTAGACGAAGCCGCGTATACACGCGGGTTAGACGTTGCAAAGGCGCGTATGCGTATACATGCACTTTCATGCAAGGAAAAGCGTGTATATGTTGAAGAACTTACTTTTGGTCCATGGTAGTTAGTCCTTGGTATTTGAACCTATGGTTTTGGACCATAGTATCTCGTCAGATGTGTTGATCCCAAGTATTGGGTCCATTGTATTGGTTTGTTATGGTTTTGGACCGTGGTATTGTGGAAGGCCTAAGACTATAAGAGAGGAAGGAGATCATTTTGCAAAGTACGATCTGAATTATTGAATATCTAATAAAGTGCTAGATCTGAAATATTGATTGGGTTATGGTGCAGATCTAGATCTGAATGAAGGAGGAACCTTAGCGCAAGAGAAGGATAAGTTCTATTGATGGGTCATAATCTTAAGGCTTGAATAATAGTATCTTTGTATGATTTTGATCCATTATATGTGGCGCATGCTTGATCTATAAATCTGGTAATCTGGGTTAATTAAGGTCTGAATATTTGAAATTATCCTTTATAGATCTGTACGCAGGTTCTGGGAAGCAAATAGGCGTATACACGCTGGTTCTGTGAGTAAAAACAACGTATACGCAGGTTGGTCCAAACACAGAAGCGTATGCACGCAGATTCTGGTTATTGAAGTAGCGTATATCTCTTGAGTTGTGTTCTAGCAACTTCTGTTTATTGTTGCAGTGTTCTGGGTTCAGAATTTGGTGTGTGGTTACTGTTACTGTGTTTTGGGTACAGCTGTCAGAGAAGTGTCTACTTGATTCAGTTCTAATTGGTGAAAAGGAGATTGTTTGATGCAGAAATTCTTGATGATTGATTGATGGATCCAGTTTGAAAATTTATGAAACATGGTCCCTGGAAGAAAGAGAAGGTTGTAGCCTTCTATAGGCCAGCACCTACGTACTAGTATCTTGGCTAGTGCAAGAGCTAAGGAGGTTGTAGCTCCCTTCCAGGAGAAGCTAGAAAACGAGAGAGGGTTGTAGCTCTTAGCAGGTTACATCCTGCGTACTGGTAAAGGACTGCACCAGTAAAAAATCATTATAAAAAGAAGTTTCTAATTAAAAGGAAGATAGAGACGAATTGCAGCAGGTGGTTTTCACCCACATTGGGTTTCCACCTTATATCTTGTGTTCTTGTGTGTGATTGTCTTATGCTCTGTTTTACTATTTCTGGTTACTGTTTAATTGATTCTAATACACAGATTAATAATCAACATCTGTAAGATTAAGTAAATTATAAGTTTGCATGGTATATGCGGGTTTCCTTCTGCGTAGTGCATATATACGCGGTTTTCACTAACTGAAGTAGCGTATATGACCTGGAATTGAAAAAGGAATATTTGACTTGATAATACTGATTCACCCCCCCTCTCAGTATTATTTCCAACACAAGAAAGGTAGCAAGCTCATCTCCCAAACTAGGAAATTCATTTTCTGTCTGATTCGCTCCCAAAGTATGGGGAAGGTCGTCACCACATCCATGACCCCCGCGAAGTGTTCCTCCACGCAGCAGCAGCAGCAAAGGAATACGGTCATGACAGAACATAGGAACAACTTCTCCTCACCCACAGGGGTACCACACAAGCTTCAGGTGGACAACAAAATCTGGTTGCATCTGCAGAAAGAACGCCTTACAAGAGCCCATCAAAAGCTCCCACCACACCAACATGGTCCTTACACCATTACTAAGGTTGTGGGAAATAATGCTTTGGAGCACAGTATTCCTCCATTCCTTCACCTGCACCAAGTATTCAATGTGTATTGCCCTCGACCATGCTTCCCACCATTACTGGACACATCTGAGATTGCAAAACAGCTTACCATGGACCAAGTTCAACAGATGGAGGAACTCAATGCAATGGGGACCATTGCTTCCTAAGGGGGGAGGAATGATCTAGGTGGATTTTGGTGGCCACCCACCTATCCCATTTGGACCCCCATAACTGTATCTTTCAGTTTTTCAGTTTCCTAAACTGTAGCACAATTTACTATTTTTAGCAATTTTTCGGGTCCTGAACTTTCGAAGTCGTTTTGAGGCCCTAAACAACGTTTGTTGGGAAATCTGTTGTAATGCTCGGATAGATCTTTCTAACGAGCTATTATACGTGTCAAATGGAGATCGTATGCCAAAGTTACGACCCCGGGAAATTGATGTACCAATTTACCCAAGCGAGGCCCACAATTTGGCATTTCATCTTCTAGGGTTAGGTTTTGGGATGTGAAGAGTTTTACATTGTTTCTCAATAATAAATAGGCCTTCGAGCCTCATTGTAACATAGTTCAGAGGCATTTAGCCACCACATCTCTTCTTAGAGATAAACTACCATCGCCCTAGCTGTTTATTTCCATTTTCTGTTTGTAAGCATATCTCAGTATTTTACATTAATGAAATGAAGTATTATTTCCGCTGCATCTTTGTGTTTATGGTTATCTCTGTAATTTATTGTGTTCCTGTTTAAATCAGATCATTCGTGGCTATATGTTTGGATTGTTAACAGGTGAAAGAAAAGTGTAAGCATCCAGGTGGATTGCTTCAACCTATTTTGGTTACAGAATGGAAATGGGAGGTCATTTCCATGGACTTCATTATAGGTCTTATGAGGACATCGAGGTAGCATGATTCTATCATGGTTGTGGTAGACAGGTTGAGGAAGGTAGCTCACTTCATTCCAGTGAAGATTACTTATTCAGCTAGTGAGGTAGCACAAGTCTTCATCTGGGATATTGTGAGATTGCATGGTGTTCTGAAGAAGAATGTGTTGGACAAGGATGCTAAGTTCACTTCCAAGTTTTGGAAGGAGTTGTTTGCAAGATTGGGGATAGGGTTGGCCTTTAGTATAGCTTATCATCCATATACAAATCGAGAAACAGAGAGGGTCAACAGGATACTAGAGGATATGCTAAGGATGTATGTGACACATCAACAAAGGAGATAGGAGGAGTACCTTCCATTGGTTGAGTTTTCTTACAACAACGGTTATCAAGAGTCATTGAGGATGAGTTTGTTTGAGGCACTGTATGGGAAGAGTTGTAATACTCCTATTAGATGGAGTAATCCAGTGAACATGGTACTTATTGGACCTGTCATGTTGGCAAACATGAAACAAGAAATACAAGTTATAAAGAAGAATCTAAAGGAAAAACAGGATAGGCAGAAGAGTTATGCAAACCAACATAGGGCATTTAAGGAGTTTTATGTTAAGGAGCATGTGTATTTTTGCATCAAGCCCAAGAATATCTCCTTGAGGATTGGATCATGTGAAAAGTTGGCACCATGGTATTGTAGGCCTTTTGAGATCCTTGAGAGGATTGGACCAGTGGCCTACAGACTTGCACTGCCTCCAACAATGAAATTCCATGATGTTTTCCATGTTTAATTGCTTAAAATATATGTAAAGGATGTTGATCATGTTATTGATTGGTTTGTATTGCAGGTGGAACCAGAAGGATAATTCCAGCCAGAACCTTAGTGCATATTGCAGTTGAAACAACTCATGCTCCAGAACAGAGCAATTGAGCAAGTTAAGGTGTAGTGGAAGCACTTTGGGCCCAATGAAGCTACATGGGAGATGGTTGATTAGATGCGGGCTATGCATCCATCATTGATTTTTGATTGAGGCAAACAAGTTTTGGTATGTGTACATATTTATGTATGGTATTTGTTGTAAATACTACAATGAGGTGTGTTATAAAGGTTCAATAAGCGGTATAGTTGTCATGTTGTCATGTTTGTCATGATGGTTTCTCTTTGAGTAGGTTGTTCATTGTAAATACTACAATGAGATGGGTTATAAGGCTCCATGGGCAGTATGTTTTGATTTTCAACGATTTTGTTTGTTGTAGGTGTCATAGGACACCGAGGACGGTGTTCCCCTAAGAGGGAGGGGTCTATAACAACCCCGAGTTAAAATTTCATGTAATAAAAGTTAAGAAAGGAAAAATAATACCACGGTTAAGGGACACTTATTCCAAGTTGAATGTTTGGTAGAATATCCTAGTGGGAATCACTTCTTGTGTTTACGGCTAAGGAGAAATTGGCAAAGGCAATAGAAAAGGATTTGAAAAGGAAAAGAGGCATTAATTGGCATTTTATTTATGAAAATAAAGGAAATTAGGAGAAAAGGAAGGTGAAAGGTCACAGGTTGCATGTGAGGAGGAAATTGAAGGAAAATAATGGAAAAATGAAGAAATTAGAGGCATCAAGAATAAAAAGACATCAAAGCATTAGTTGGTAGCCTTTTTTCAGTTCAGTTTTGGAATTAGTCTCAGAGAGGAGAATAGAACCAACAAGAGAAAGAAAGAAAGTAAGCAAAGGAAGGACAAGGAAAGAAAACGAAGCAAGGATCAAGCAAGTAAAATTGGATGAAGCAGTTTCAGCTGGAATACTTGCAGGTAACATGTTGCATGTATGATTTCCTAGCTGGTTTTTACATGCATGGTATGTGCATGTTGGTATTTTGTTCTTTTGATATCACTGGCATGGATTTTTCTAGGTTCAACAGTGGATTTTAGCCTTGCCTTTCCATTTCTAGATAACCATGGTGTGATGGGACTTCTCTAGGTTTGAGCTTTGGATTGACAGAAGATTTTGGATCCGGGTGAGGTGGTCTCAAGAAAATTCCCAAAGGCCTAGGAATCTGGTGAATGATAATGGAAGGATATGCACTAAAGCCTAAGGGCGGAGACGAGAAAATTCCTCAAGGTATTAGAGAAGAAATTATGAGGCATCCAAGCTCGGTTTGGCTTTATGATCTTGGCACCAGTTTAGGTGAGATCACGGTATGGTGAGGGTGGAGGTGGTTTATCCTATGGATTCCCTTGGTTTTTAATGGATTGTTTTATCCCATGAGATTCCACATACATGCTTGGAATATGGCATGGGGGTGATTGATTGAAAGAAAGATTTGGTTCAACAAATCTATGGTCAGGTGGTACATGGTAGCCCCAAACCTGGTTGGTGTTTTCCTATGTTTAATAAGAGCTAAATTTCTCTTGATTTTGATGAGTAAATGTAATTGTTATTATGTGGATTTAATGGTTTTTCTCTAATTGCTATTTATATTATTATATGTTTGTTATAAGTATGGTTATTTGACAGTTCTTAGTCATGGATCTTTCCATTTTTTTACTTGTAATTGAATGAATAATGAATGCATGACCTAATTGATGTTATGAAAGCTAATGTGAGAAGGAAATGATCCTTCTTGTTAAACCTCAAACAAGTTTTCATCTCCTTATGTTCAAACTTGCAGTCATGACCTGTAAGTTGTATGTTTACCAAGTGTTTTCAGGTGCCAAATACATATGTATTCTTGCTACCTTCATCATCACATGGGATTTTCCTTCGTTAGTCATCATCCTCACGAGGCCAAAATCGAATAGAAGGGCATTAATTTTGTCATCCAACAGAGTGTTAGCAGGTTTGATGTCTCTATGAAAAATAACAGGCTAGACATTGTCGTTGATCCAAAAATTAATATGAAGGTTTCATTGATTAATTTGCATGTTTTTTATGTCCTTTTAGGAAACATATAAAAATTGCAAAAGTACACAAACATAAGGTAATTTGCAAAAAATTTACAACAATAAGAGGAGAGAAAAGCAACATAATATAAGAGAGAATTGATAGCGGAGTTCACCCATCTTGGGCTACGTCTCTTGGTCTACATTCCAATGGCGACCACTTTATTAAAATGATTAAATTTTCATTACATCAGTTTATAAGCTTCAAATCGAAAATATAACACTTCCATGTTGCTTAGAATGCTAAAACAAACCCATCTAGGCTCTTCTTAAGCTCAAAAAGGCTTAAAAATGAGAAAAATATGCCCTCCTCTCCAAACTGCTGCAAAAATTCTCCTCGGTATCTCTCGACCCTGCAAAATTTTCAACAACCTAGCCTCTAGCACAATGGTGGCCCGTTGTTCTAGGAGCCTAGAGGTCATGGATTCGATCTGGCAGAATAGGGATGATTTGTGTTAAATTTGTTTTGTATTAAAAAAAAATAATGAGTCATTAGCCCTTTGGATCCCCCACTCCTATCGGTCATATGACCACAGAGGGCCATGGGTCATAAGACATAGGCCACGCTCCATTTTCTCTTCTTTCCACTAGTCATATGTAAGCAATAACACCGTGGGTCATGGGCCACAGGCCACATGCCCACCGTCCACCTGTGTGGTGGTCATGTGGTATAATGATATCGGGGTCTCGGTCTCACCTAACGCCTCCGCCTCCATTAACATGTAGGTCACATGTAACCAATAAATCCAATGTCTGGGTAGGTCAGGCACGCTTGCTAGCCTGACCCTTTCCCAAACCGTAGAACCCATTCACATTAAATATAAATGGGCCACCTACATTTAGAAAAATACATGTGTGGTGCACCAGTAGGTCGTTGGTTTCACTAGTTGGAGGTCGGTAGTTCGATTCCTGCAGATGTTGATGGTCGATTTAACAAATGTTTGGTGCCAAATCTAGGGCCATTTGGTGGCCTCTCATAGGGCCACGTGGCACCCTCTGATTGGCCCACATGGTGACCTAAGTTGGTCCACCAAAACAACCATATGCCTAGTCGACAAATGATGTCAACGCCACTTGCCCTAACATGATTAGTCCACCTACCATCCATACAACCCAATCAAACCTATTGTGTCAATGTTCAAACTACAACGTCAACATTTGTACCCTGCACAGTCAACACTGCAAGTTGACTTTTTTTAGTATTTGGCCAAAACTTCAGAACATGATAACTTGCTCATAAGGTGTCAGATTGAGGTGATTCAAGCGTCATTGGAATCAATGCAACGAACTCCAAAAACATTCTGCTAGTTTCAGAAGAATTTGAACACTTTTATTTTTGAGCATTTTCCGGATCCCCTAGATCACTCCTCCCCACTAGAAGCTCTTGGACCACCAAAATTATATTTTTACTCAACAAGTAAGTGAGGGTATAACTCCCTCACTTTTCTGATATCTATCCACCTTGCTTTACTTGGATTGTTACCTTTTAGCCCCACACAAAGGTACTCCACATTGCCTTTGCATGAACTTCTTATTCTCTTGTTAAGAATAGTGTCTTCCTGCAACTCATTCAAATATTCAGGCAAAAAATATTCTATAGATGGAATCTAAACATTTTATTATTAATCATCAATCATAGGAGGCTCATACAATCTAAAGTTTTCCACATTCACAACATAATAAATTCGCATGTAAGGTGGAAAATCTAATATGAAAGCATTGTTACCAATCTCCTCCAAGATTTTTAAAGGACCATATCTAATTGATTTGAGATTTTTACCTTCACCTTGCAATCTTTCCTTGTTGATGTACAACCAAACTTGATATCCCACTTGGAAATCATGATCAACTCGTTGCTTATCATGTCTTTCTTTATACTTGGCTTGGCTTTTCTCCAATTGTTCCTATACCCTTTGATGCACTAATTGGATTTGTTCAATAAAATTCTTGGCTTTGTCCACATCATTATGTCCATCTACTGCAATATATTTGCCAAAGATAAAATCCAAAGGAGACTTTACCAAATAACCCAAACAATCTTCAAATGGAGATACTTGTGTAGATGAATTCTTGGCATGAATGTAGGCATGCTAGATGTAAGGAAAATGTTCATCCCAAAGCTTAGGATGGTTACCACAATATCCTTGAAGGAAATGCACTATTGTTCTGTTCACTACTTATGTCTGGTCATTAGTTTGTGGATGAAATGTTGTGCTCTTATTCATCATTGTGTCCATGAGTTCCCATAAACTTGACTGAAATTTCCCGATAAATAGAGAATCTAGATCAGAAATAATATAAAGGTGACCCAAAGTGAAACCATACATTTTGGAAGAACATATGTGCAGTTTGTTTAGATGTGACCCGTTTCTTACAAGGAATCAACACGCACATTTGCTAAATCTATCCATTATAACATATAAATAATCATGACCTTTCCTGGACATAGGTAGCCCCCCTACAAAATCCATAGAAAAACCTTCCCAAGTGTTATAGCTCCAAATCTCACTCTTATGGTTTGTGATGCTGTACTCATGGCCTAGGGCAACCCCTCCTTCCAGACCTGGTCCTAAAATTTAAAAAACAGTGTTTTATCCCTTATACGCGACATTGCCCTGAGTTAAACGCGTGTATACGCGGGTATGTGTATAGCCAACCCGCGTGTATGTATTAAAACACTTAAAAAAATATAACACTCCTTATTTTCGGGCGGAGATCGCGGGTTTTACCTGCTGATCACCTGTTAGTGCCCGTGGCCCAACTATTCCCAACCAACTCCTAACTAAAAAACTACTTTGGAGATGGTATAAAAAGACCTCAAAGGGAAGGCCTAAGGGAGGAGAGAAGAGAGAGAAAGGTTATGCTGAGATTTTTCCCTTGACTAGGTCTGAAGTCCCTTGTGCCTTCTGCACTTCCCCCATTTTGTACAGGAAACCTTTGTTTCCTTGTGTGTTGATGTTCATCCACCATTTATGACATCATGGAGAGAGTCATGGAAGGAGTTTGTTAGAGGCTTGAGGCTGGAACGGATCCGGAAGGAAGCTTTGCTTGGAGCCTGCTGAAGGTGACTCAGGTGAAAATATTCCTTTTTATGTACTTTATTTGTCTATAATAAAATAAACACATGTCTTGGTTCCCGAAATGAATCTTCTTTATGTTAATGATATTCATGTTTAGAATTCATATATAAAAGGTTGTTTGGATTTCATAACTAACTACCTTTCTTTGTAACATGAAGATGATTTCTTTATAAGTTTTTGTCCATATACTACTGTGTTCTTTGAATTGGTTGTTTTGCAGGACAAAAGAGAAGAAGGGAACTCCAAGAAGGGTTTGGACCCTAAAGGCCTTCTCAAACGTAGGACCAAAGGTACGTACCCTTATCATAGAATTTGCTTATAATAGCATAATGGCTGTATGAATGCATGTTTCTTTGAATAGATAACTTTCAGTCTGCTAGGGTTTCAACCCAAAAAGCTCTAGGGGAGTAATTCCCTCTATCAGAATTGGCGACTCCACTGGGGACAACACTCTTGTTGTTCCTAGTTTGGGTGTTTTTCAAGCCAATCAGGGCTCAGCTGCCTTGTCTGCTTGCTGTTACTGTCTGGTCTGTTCTTGAACTTTAAGCTTTGCCAGTTTCTTCAGTTTGTTTTTTATTTTTCTTGAAGCTTTTCATACACACTGTTTTTCTTAGATACAGAAGCGTATATACGCTTTTTTCTTTGAGTGAACCCACGTATACGCAGGTTTCCTCAAACACAGTCGCGTATACACGCAATCTGTACTTAAGTACAGTCGCGTATATATTGCAATTTTCAAGATTTATAAATCTTTTAGTCTCTGAAGGTTTGTCTGGTGGTTTGAGTCAGTCTGAAACAGTCATTTTCCAGTATCAGTTATTTGTTTTACAGCAAGCATCTCGTTCTGAATTCTCTCTGATTATAAGGAGTATTGGTCTTGTTTTTTGTTGATTGCAAGCGTCATCGTTTTTTGATAAAGCACGTAAGATCTCTTGCTAGGAATCTTGGCTGCTCTCATTCATCGGAGTAGGGAGATTGATCACAATCTTTGTGTTAATCTTGCTTTTGGTGACTTTTTGTTTGCTTGACAAGATCGCTTTTTGTGACCATCCACTTCTTTGTTTCATGAAAGTTGTTGTTTGACACTTTCTTGGAATTTGTCTTTTTGATATTTTTGGTTTTCATTGCCAAGGCTTTCATTGCTGCTTTTGATTGTTAAGAGCGATTTCAAACACATTTATTTTTGTTGGGTTTTCATCCATTGAGTGGTGTTGATTCACAAAAGTGTTTAATTTCCTATTCCTCAATCACAAGTTTCAGTGTTGTTGAGAGCATTTTTTGAAAATACTTTTTTGTTTGTTGCTTTGAAGAAAATCTTTTGAAAATCTTAGTTTTGCTTTCTTGAACTTGCTTTTCATTTGGTTTCCTTTTAGAGAAGTGAAAGTGCTTTATGTTTGTCTTAGAACTTGTTTTTAGTGTTTAGACGAAATGAATGGTAACATCTCATATTCCATCTAGGCATTGTAAGTGGCAAGATAAAGATTGATAAGCAAGCAACTTTCATTTTTATTTTCAGAGTAGTTTTAGATCTTGCATCCACATATAGTTGTTGCATTAGGATAGATTTGCATCCCCTTTTTAGGCATATATAGCTTTGTTAGCTTTTGTGAGTGTGAAGTTTGCATTAAAAAAAAGAAAAGGAAAATTTGTTTTATTAGAAGTACCTCTGAACCCTACAGAAATTGCTCTTCATCGAAAAACAAAAAAGTGCATGTGCATGTAGTTAAGTTTTTATTAATTTCTTTTGCGTCAAAAAACACCACTAGTTTCACTTCCGTTACCTTATGACTTAAAGAACAGCCTAATAAAATCAAGCGCTAACTAAAATTCACTAGAACTTTTTGTTTTAGTCAAGTTACACCAACAAGATTAGGATTTTTATGGCCTTGGATTAGGCGAGTGGAGAGTTAACTCTCCAAGGCCATATAAACGTCAAACGTAGGAGTCTGAATAACGAGAGAAAATCCAATAGCGTTAGGAAGACCAGGAAAGCTCCAGATCTGGGAGTTAAGCACGAGGGTCTGTGAAGACAGGGAAGAGAGATACCCCCTTTCCTACTTGTCCGAACTTACCTCACGATTGTTCCGCCTGGCTTCTGTGACGAGTTGGTATCCATAGTTGCTGCTCCTAGGGAACTACACAGGTGGCTGCGGAGGGGAATCCCATGGCACCTGAGGTTGACGTTGCATCACTCTCGACAGTACTACTGGAGGGCACCCTTGCGAAGCTTGGGGGCTTGCACCGGCGCAAGCTGTTGTTAGGAGGTCAGCGTAACTTTCTCTGATACCTTCGCTGATAGGACTGGGCCCTCATCATCCCAGACTATCTTCAGAAGGCCCCTTATTTCACTTTCTCGTATTTTGGTGTCCGGTCTTAATCACCCGGAGCGGAAATACTTGGAAGTTGTTTGACTGGTGGTATCTTTAGGGACTTTATAGTGTGTGCTCTGTGCTCTTAGTTGGCCTAGCTTTCAATTTTTTGAGTCTTTAGTTAGATCATAACAAAAAATTCAAAGTGGTTGACCGATCTCCAAGACGGTCTCGAAGACTTCGTGGTCTCTCGCCACCAAGTTTAGAGCCTTCTCCTAGAAGGCGCAGAGGCAATACTACCGGTGGGTTTCGTCCCACGCCGGTTGACGCATCGGGGATTGATCCTCCTCTCGGGGGCATTAGCGGCCAAGCAAGGCCTAGCACTTCTGAACAAGAGAGGGACACTCCAGTCCTTTCTCGAGTTCTCTTTCAAGCGGAGAATAACATAGAGGTAGAAGAACTTTCAGAGTCATTAGCGGCTCCAAATTCTCCTCTACCATCTAGTCATCCAGACGTACTGCAATACGTTGGGACTCCGACGCATAGACCGTCAAGTCCATGTTACGCTACGCGCTTACCATCGATGACCACTACTGGAAGCATGGCTTCTACGAGTGCTACGACTATGCAAACCCCAACATCGGTGCAAGGGGGAGGAACCATTTCCATCTCCTCTGCTTCGTTGTTTGGATCTTTTGCTAGCACATCTTTAGTTGGGTCTACCTCCATTCCGTCCACGAGTGGAAATGCCCAAACCAATGCTTTTGGTACTGGATTCTTCCCATTTGGCACCCACTCACAGGGTATTCCATTGGTTCTGTTTAGCGCCGCTACGTCCATGGTGGGCGGATCGGCTTCATTCCAGGGTTTTCCTTTTGGAAGTGGTCATATACCACATTCCAACCCGACGGTAGGATCCATGCCTTTTTCTTCTATAGGACAAAGCAGCAATCCTTTCCAAGGTTGGAATAACCCTGGGGTTAGTAGCGCGGGAACTGGGAATCCGTTTATCGGCCAACAAGGGAATAGGTCGTACTCCACGGTTAGCTCATTTCAAACTATTCCTCCTCTAGCTTCGGCTTGGAATCCGTATCAGGGGTTATCAACTCCTTACAATCCTTTAGAAGGAAACTTTGTTGGTTATGGAGGTTATACGATCGGAGTTGGTCAAACTCCGAATTTTGCTGGACCACAAGGCTTGCCTTTTGGTTCAGCCGGTTCTACTAGTTACTTCGGGCAACCTGGTGCCTCTCAAATTCCAAGACAATCTTTTCAGAGCTTTGGAAGTTCTGCCCAGTCCGGGTGGAACCCCCAAGGTCCGCCTAGGCTTTCGTTTCTAGCAACGTTGAACTTGCCAAATATCACTAAGTTAACAAATGACCCAATCAAGTACAATCCGGCCTGGCCTCTGGTCCCAACGAAACTCCCTTCGAACATTCCAAAATTCGAAGGGAAGAGTGGTGAAGACCCAAGCGACCATGTAACCACATTCCATTTGTGGTGCTCATCTAACTCCCTTATCGATGACTCGATTAGGTTGAGACTCTTTCAGCGCACCTTGACTGGTAATGCGGCCAAATGGTATATAGAGTTGCCAGGGGGCAGCTTTACATCGTTCGCTGACTTAGCCAATATCTTCTTAAATCATTTTCAGTTGCATGTCCGCTATGATGCCGGAACTGAACTTCTGGCCACCTTTCGTCAGGATAAGGCAACCCACATTTCTGACCATATTCAGGAATGGAGACGGAGAAAGAGGCTCATTAAAGCCGAAATCCCTCCGGAGTACCGTCTCGAGTGGTTTTTGAAATCTTTACAACCCGAGATCTCCAAAGATGTCTCCATGTCTGGAGTCTATTCTGAGGAGCAAGCCATTTTTAGGGCCCAGCAATTAGAATTGATCTACTCTCAGTCTGGGATCCTACAAAAGTACTTGCCAGATGCTCTTGGATCTAAGTTTGATGTAGCTAAGTCGAAGCCAGGTCCGCATGCAGATGGTATTGTCGGGTCAGTAGACACAACTACCGTGAACTTGTTGAATCAATTGCAGCAGTTGTCCTTGCAAACTGCTTCTAACAACCAAGTCACATCGTCTAATCCCCCCGCTTCCCAAACTTCTTCAATAAATGTCGTCCAATCTGATAACCCCAAAGGAAATCAAAATTCCAATGGGAAAAAGAAAGGACGAGGTAAGAAAAAGAACCAGGATGGGAAGCCTGATGCAAATAAATCGGCAACAACGCTGGTGGTGGTAGAAATGAGTCAAGAAAGAAAGTTAAGTTTCCATGCAAATTGTGCAGTGGAGACCATCTAACTCATCTTTTCCCTAAGATTGAAGACGCTCAGCGCTTGTTAGGACAGCAAGGGACTTCTAGTTCTCAAGCTGTGTTAACCAACCCGTTTCCCCAAGGGCAGCAACTTCTTGCTGGTGCGAGTTCAAACCCTGGAACCTCCGCTGGGGGCAACCAGGAAGAGGAAAAATCGTCAAATGTTTTCATGATGGGTTCTAATGTCTATGTGGCTACTCGGTCACGTGATTATGGTGAAGCCGAAACTTCCAAGGACAAGACTATTCCCGGAAGTACTGACCTTCATATTGAGCGACCCCCTGTCGAGACTATACCACGGATACCGAAAGGTTCCGCAAAACGCGCGACTATCAACCCTAATATTAGGGCAGCCCAGAATTACTCCATTGTCGAGGATCTGGCCCAGAGTCCATGTGCTATGTCCGCGTTAGAGGTTCTCCAGTCGTGTCCTGCTCAACGAAGTGCCTTGCTATCGGCAATGGGGGCAGTGGATCCAAGTAATTCCTTAGCTCTCACTTTTGATATGAGTAATGTCAAAAAGAGACTCCCTCATCATATGGCTTTCCAGATAAAGTCTACCTACCAGAAAATGAATATTTTTCGAATGGTTGTAGATGAGGGAGCTTCCACGTGTGTCATGTCTATGTCATGCTGGAAGGCCATTGGATCACCATCGGTTGTTCCTTCACCTACCCTATTGACAGCGTTTGATGGTCATTCTCATAGGCCATACGGGATTATCCCGGCCTTTCCTATATGTGTTGGAGGAAAGGTCGTTAATATTGAAGTAGAGGTCATAGATGCTAACCTAGACTATAATCTCCTCTTAGGAAGGAACTGGGTATACGAGATGGATGTCGTTGTTTCGACTCTGTTTCGTGTCATTTGCTTTCCTCATGAGGGGAAAATCATTAAGGTCGATCAATTGGACTATTGCCCAGTTGATTCTCAAGCAAACTCTGACTCTACTATTCCTTTAGTTGGTAACCCCCGTCTGCCTACTGAGAGTCTAGGAGTCGGGATGTACTCTTCATTGATGGGTACGTTTAATCTTCCCCCTCCTACAGCTGGTATAGATACAATTTCATCCTCCAGGGATCCTTTACAGAGAGAGTTTGTTCAAACTCCTTATTCTTCGAAACCTGGAACCTTAGCTTCATCTGTGACCACATCAGGTGACGACAAGGTGGGTGGAATAGAATCTCTTATATCTGCAGTGGAGCTTAGATGCGAGTCTATCGATAACCCTGTAGATGACCATTCTACTTCTTCCTCTGGGAAGGAGATAGATGGTGATGTGGCTCATTTTCGGACCCTTGATTCCACCTCTGCATCGGATTGCTCGGATATTGTTTTTCCATCGGACGAAGCGATATTCGAAGCAATGACGGCTGTAGATCGACCTTTGGAAGATTTACATCGTCGGCTACACTTTCATTCCCCTGTGCATGAAGTCAAATCTCGGTCCTCCAGTTCGACTAGTGATGTTTGTACGGTCCTTTTGGCTCCAACACATTCATTTGCCGAAGGAAGTATATTGATTGGTTCGATCATCGTACCTATAAACATCCCTAGGAGTAAGTTGGCGGAGCCCCCTAACGGGCTCTACCTAAAGAAGTACTTTGCTTAGTTTTGACCAGGCAATGGCTTCTTTGTATTTTATGTATATTTGTACATATATCATCGAGAGTTTTCTGATATCAGCACTTTTTGGTCTACTGTGGCAGGTGTTGATGGATGATTTGGTCTATTTTGGGTTCGCCGATGGTGCTAGTCGGCACACTCGGAATCTTGCTTCCGCAGCTTGGGTACTCTATTATCCAACTAGTCAATTGATGGCATCAAGAGGCGTGTGCATTGGTCCTGCTTCAAACAATATGGTTGAGTATACTGCTGTTATTAATTTATTATCCGAGGCAATCTCTCATGGGATCGACTCGTTGGTAGTATATCTTGATTCTCAATTGATAGTGTCTCAATTAAATAACATTTATCGGGTACGGGATCCATCTTTATATCGCCAGTATTTAAGGGTGAGGTTGTTGCAAAGATCATTTACTTATATTAATTATTTTCATATTCCAAGATCTCATAATTGGTTAGTTGATTCTATCGCTAATCAAGCATTAGACTGGCATATCAATCATTCATCACAATAAAATCAAGCATCAAAAAGTCAAACTATATATATATATATATATATATATATATATATATATATATATATATATATCTATATATATATATATATATATATCGTAAAACGTCTCGAGTGTACATATGTGTGTCCAAAAAATATACAAAATTGGGACTCAAATGCCCATAATCATGACCGGCATATCTAATGCCTCGGCTCAGGATGAGCGTCTGAGTATGTCACTATAGCATTGGCCACACGCCGAAAAATGCGAACCCAGTCACGTGGCATGCCAACCACATGACGCTGCATATCCTCAGGAAGGTCCTCTATGACGGCCATCGATACTCGGCAGCTTAGTCTCGCCAAGTGTCGCTGGACGTTGTTCAGAGTCCGTTCTGTATTAGCAGCCGCCTCTTCGGCTCCTCGGCCGCGCCGTCCATGCCGCGGGAATCCATCTGGTCGTACCGGCCCGATGTCTGGAACATGATCATCATATCAGTCATTTGAATCTCATCAAAAAAAATTTTCAAAATTCATCATATTTGAAAAATCCAAAAAAATCATAAAATCAAAAAATCTTACCAATCTCGCCCCATGCTGCATTCGATGGTAACGCTAGATCAGGATCTCCTTGGAAATCCAGCCCAGCATAGGGGTAGTCATCCACGGCGATGATCTGCTGATCCCACCAAGTGAAGAAGTCATCGTCAAAGGCAGTCCTTGGGACCTCCCCACCCCCTAGACGTTTCATTAGATCAGCCCACCGGCCCATGCGTGGATCACGTGGGGTACTGATGGAAACTGCTACCCTGGGGCGGAGTGCGAGAACCTTCTCGAAAAAGAAAGTACACAAGATGCTCCCATATCCAAATTTTTTAGTCTGACCCCTCCTGATAGAAGTGAGCTGGCTCTTCATGATGGCCAGAAGAGGAGTACACCAGTCGAACACAGTAGTGAGACAGTCAACTGCCACGCTCATGTTTTGCCGTGATGCCTGATGCAGAGAGGATGATCCGTTCACTCGAGCCATGGTAAACAGGATTATCCTAAGTGATAAACTCACCACACGTGTGATGGAAATCTGGCTCCCAACCTTCTTGGGATGTCCCGGGCAGTATATCTGTACATAGTCCTCTATTGAAAGGGCATTTCATGTCCTGCCCCGGGACTGTACTACCTCTCCCCTTCGGGAAAGGCCCGTGATAAAATAGATATCCTCCACTTCTACCCTGAGCGGCATCTGATCGATCATAAAAGCTTCCTCATCGACATCCCAATAATCAATGAGCATCTCCAGCAAGCGCGTGTTCGCTTTCATATTTGGCAATTTGAAAAATTTAAGCAAACCGCATCCCCAAAGTGCATCTAATGCTTCTGGACTGTTCATAACTTCATTGTCTACCGCTGCATGTTCTCTTTCACGCCACGTGACAGGCATCCTGAGAAAAAATTGAGTTTAAACCGTTAGTTTTTGTTTAAAATGATTCGCAGCGTATACGCGGGTCCCTGTGCACACAGTCGCATATAGGGCCCGCGTGTACGTGGGTTCAATATTACCAACCCGCGTATACGCCGCGAGTGAATTTTTGACAAAAGTTCAACGGTGAAACATCAATCAAAGATCTTAAAACCAGTCACAATCAATTGCAAGTTAAGTATAAGGGTTACCTGGAGGTATTCGACGAATTTGAACGGTTGAATCTGGCTGTGGGAAGTTTGCTCCTTTTGCTCCAAATCTTTTGCTCTCAAACTCAAATGGTAAAAATGGTGAGTCCAAAATGCTTTTTATAACTTTTGAAAATGCAAAATTTTTTCAAAATTTTATTTTGTTTGGCCTCATGTGACTTTTAACTTGGGAGCTTGGAATGTCGAGATTGGTTTATTTTTTCAGGACATTTTGGACGTTTTTCGACAGTTCGAGACGATTCCATGACTGCTGACCCGTCATGGCAGGTATTGTGTTCTCACTGGCATATAGGTTAGGGACACCCTTTTTCCGTTGCATTATGCATACTAGCCTCCATTTGACCGATACATCTGCCATAGGGTCGATCCCATCGTGTTATGGTTCGTAAGCCATCTTCACTCGCCGATTCTTTAAATCATGACAAAATGGTAGAGCCATCCTTTACATGGGCATCCTAGTTAGCACCTCACTGACATTTGTTGTCCATGCTGCTCCGTTTTGAGTAGGCTCGGGAGTCCTCTGTAGTCCCGCCATGACTTATGTGTTGAAGACTCATTCCTCTTAGCTTCTCCGCTTTGTTCTGGCCATATACCCTAGAGGCTCCTTTGTGTTGAGTTGTACTACTGCATTGCATGTTGACCACTTGCACCTTTTGGCCTAGAGCCGGCTTCACTTGGACTCGTGTTTAAGCCAACTTTTGACCATGACATCTGCAAAATCAACCTTGCATACCTTTGACTTCTGCAGCTTGACACACCTTGACCCATGGAAGGAACATACCTTTGAGTGTCACTGACCAGTTTTCACCTCCCTGCATTGAGCATAGGAATGTTCCTTTCCTAGGAACTAGATCATCTGTTTCACCGACACTCGTTCTTTCCACTGTACCATAGCATTCTTTTATTCTTTTTCCGGCTTAACAGAAAAAGACAAAAAAAAATTAAATATTCCAAAAAGAGTGGGAACGGGACATTATTTCCATTTATTGTTGGCAGCTAGAGTCAGTCGTGTCGCCCTTGAACAAAGCACTCAAAACAAAGTCTCCTCCGTATGGGTGGGATTTAGTTTGACTTAGGTACGCCATAACCTTGTTATTGAGTCAGTTCTCCACCGATTGGTTATCTCTTCCAATCATATGGAGGGTTCGTTCGTGCCTCCTGCATAGCGAACTTATACAGAGTCATCATATGCTGCCACATAGTCACATTGAGTCGTGCTTTTGTTCAAGGGAAGTTAGCCTGAGTCGGCCTCTCTGCGGTGTCTCTTGACTCATTTTTTAGTCGGCCATCCATGTTTGTCAGTGTCATGTCTATCATCACATCAGTTATATTGGTCCTTTACTCGTGCCGGTTTGAGAAGGTCCCCATTGACTTCTTGCTGGTGGGTCTTGTCCTTATCGACGATGACATCTTGCTCTGAGGACAGGCCTAGAGCCGCACCCTGGCCCTATTTTCATTATTGATAGGTTACCTTGTGCTCAGCATTGATCAGTATCATGGGTCTTTGACTGAGTGGTTTCCCTTGTGTTCAACATCAGCTTACATTATCACACATTGGGATTCGTGCAGTGCCTTGGTTTCCATTTGACCTTATTGGTGGATACCTCACCTCTGTGTCAGCTTTCATTATTGGTTGGTTCAGAGGGTTTCTGTCGTGCGCTAGCCACATCTTGTGTACGTCGGAAACGTACTTCAGTTGGGTTACTACATCTTTTTTGTCTGATTCCTTCCACATTATTGGCCTACGGGTTACCCTCGCACTAGATTGATGAAGGATGCCTTAATGCCTTCCTTCTAGCAGATCTTTCCCTATCGACTCCGACTCATTGCTCTGGGGCGAAGATCTAGAGTCCATTTGGCAGTACCTTGGGGTTTGCAGTCATTAGTGGCAGATCCTTCGCTATCGATAGTGGGAAACCATCATTGTCTCCTGATAGATAGATTCTTACAGGTGTTCGACTCCAGCTCATCTATTCACACTTGTTAGATTGTACTGGGTACCTTAACGCTCATTATCATTATCGGTGAGTAGTCTCGCGTTTGTTAACAGTATACATCAATGACCGGTAATCAAACGATTTCTCACATGGTCGACTTCAGATCATTTATTCCCATGGTGTAGAAATGTATCACAGCGGTCGGTGAAGACCTCAGGTTGTATCAGCATTCATTGGTTCACTTGACAGTTGCTCTTGTTGCTGCTAGTTGATACCACTCCACTTTATATGTTGCAGTTAGTCATGGCGACATTCTATATGCTGGCACCTGAGTTTGCAGTGTAGTACCATCCTATTCCATCATGTTCAGTTGGTACCTTTTAGGGATCAGTCTTTGATATCAGTGATCCGTTACATCTTTCAGCATCATTGACAGTCTTATATGTGATATTCAGACATGTACTTGTTCATTATGATCAGATGATCCATTATGTATCTTTCAGTCATTTATACTTGTGTACTTAGTGGATCCGCTTGTACTTGATATGCGGACATGCTTTACTTTTTCTGAGCATGGGTATGCCCGCCTCAGACAGTGTTTCTTTCTGATCTCCTTTGTTGGCTTGGCAAGCTGAATTCTGGTGAAGTCCTCCTCGGTTTTTGACAGACTTCCTTTCCATGTACTCGCATAATATATTTCGGCCATCATGTACCCCTTTTGACCTCATATATTAGGGGGCATCTGTTATAGCTCCAAATCTCACTCTTATGGTTTGTGATGCTGTACTCATGGCCTAGGGCAACCCCTCCTTCTAGACCTGGTCCTAAAATTTAAAAAACAGTGTTTTATCCCTTATACGCGACATTGCCCTGAGTTAAACGCGTGTATACGCGGGTATGTGTATATCCAACCCGCGTGTATGTATTAAAACACTTAAAAAAATATAACACTCCTTATTTTCGGGCGGAGATCGCGGGTTTTACCTGCTGATCACCTGTTAGTGCCCGTGGCCCAATTGTTCCCAACCAACTCCTAACTAAAAAACTACTTTGGAGATGGTATAAAAAGACCTCAAAGGGAAGGCCTAAGGGAGGGGAGAAGAGAGAGAAGGGTTATGCTGAGATTTTTCCCTTGACCAGGTCTGAAGTCCCTTGTGCCTTCTGCACTTCCCCCATTTTGTACAGGAAACCTTTGTTTCCTTGTGTGTTGATGTTCATCCACCATTTATGACATCATGGAGAGAGTCATGGAAGGAGTTTGTTAGAGGCTTGAGGCTGGAACGGATCCGGAAGGAAGCTTTGCTTGGAGCCTGCTGAAGGTGACTCAGGTGAAAATATTCCTTTTTATGTACTTTATTTGTCTATAATAAAATAAACACATGTCTTGGTTCCTGAAATGAATCTTCTTTATGTTAATGATATTCATGTTTAGAATTCATATATAAAAGGTTGTTTGGATTTCATAACTAACTACCTTTCTTTGTAACATGAAGATGATTTCTTTATAAGTTTTTGTCCATATACTATTGTGTTCTTTGAATTGGTTGTTTTGCAGGACAAAAGAGAAGAAGGGAACTCCAAGAAGGGTTTGGACCCTAAAGGCCTTCTCAAACGTAGGACCAAAGGTACGTACCCTTATCATAGAATTTGCTTATAATAGCATAATGGCTGTATGAATGCATGTTTCTTTGAATAGATAACTTTCAGTCTGCTAGGGTTTCAACCGAAAAAGCCCTAGGGGAGTAATTCCCTCTATCACCAAGGATGAGAAGCGATAGAAAGTGGAGTGTATAAACCCAATTTCCTATTACTTGGCTTACTAGTAGCACACATAGAACATCCTTTTACATATCTTGATATAGTTTCATTCATATGAGGCCAATAACAATACCGATGTAGTTGAGCAACTATTTTGCCTACACCAAAGTGACTAGAAATAAGAGAAGTATGGGCTTCCCTTATGACATTAACTCTTTCACCCTGTGGAATACACAACTTTCCAAAAGGATATAACAACTTATTATGAACATGATAATCCAACTCTTCACAATGATTGCCTTGACTCAAAGTTGCATAAACATATTTAAAATCTTCATCTTGAGCATATTGTTTAATATAACTTTCATGCATGATTGAATTATGCTTAAGAATTATAGATGCATTAACAATAGGCCTTAATGACATATCTACAACTTTGTTGTAAATAATTTTATTATACCGGATGACCAAATGAAATTGTTGCATAAATCCCATTCAGCTGAAATGTCTAGATTGGTTTTTTATTGAAGATATTGAAAAGGTTGATGGTCAGTATGAATAATCGTTTCTTTACCCATCAAATAATGCTTCCACTTCTTCAAATTTTGTAACAAAGCATACAACTCTTTATCATAAGTCGGATAGATGCATTGGAAAAGGTCTTAGAATGATAACATATTGTCTTACCATGTTGCATCAACACTACCCCCATAACATATGCACTTGCATCGATTTGAATTTCAAATGGTTGTTAGAACTGGTGTTGTACTGATTTTCTCTTTCAAAGTGTCAAAATATTTCTACTGCTTGCCTCCCCACTAAAAGACCTGCTTCACACTTGTCAAAGCATGTAATGGTGCTACAATAGATGAGAAGTTAGCAATAAATTTTCTCCAATATTGAGTTGCTCCCTAAAATCTCCTAACTTCTATAACATTATTGGGTTTAGGTCAATTCACAATAACATCTACTTTGGAGGGATTAGTATTTAATTCACCACCTCCTACAATATGACCTACGTAAACCAAAGAGGCTTTCCCAAATTCACATTTAGACATCTTCAAATATAACTTTTCTTTTTTCAAGACACCTAGAACTTGCTTTACATGCTTGACATGCTCTTCACAAGTCTTACTAAAAATCAGAATATCATCTAAGTAGACTATGAAAAAATCATCAAGGAATGGTCGCAATACATCATTCATAACTCTCATGAATGTAGCAGGTGCATTACAAAGCCCAAACGACATAACTAACTTTTCAAATAATCATTGTTTTTTCTTAAAAGCAATTTTTCAAATATCATCTTTAACAATCCTTACCTAATGATAACCGCTTCTCAAGTCTAACTTAGTAAAATAAACAACATCCTTTAACTGATTTAGAAAATCATCAAGGTGAGGAAGAGGATAATGATTTTTTACTGTGATCTTGTTCAAAGCTCGGAAATCCGCACACATGCGCCATGTACCATATTTTGTTGGAACCAAAACAATAGGAGAACCACGAGGAGATGTACAAGGTCTGATGACCCCTTTTTCAAGCAACTCTTGGATTTGCTTCTTGATCTTTGCATACTCCAAAACTGATATTATATACATTCCAATACTCAGAAGTGGTGCATCCTGCTGCAAATGTATCTTATGTTGGATTCCTCTTTTTGGAGGTAACACTTGAAGTTCCTAAAACATCTTGTCATAAGTATGAACACCTTCAACCAATTCATGCTTGAGTTTAGAATCACATCTTAAGAAAGCTTCAGCTTCAACAATGTCTTTAGCTTTTATCATCAACAAAACAAAATTCTTACTAACATTCACAAGCCTTTTCATTTTTCAAGCACTAACAAGATATAATTTCATCTTCTTATGATTTTCTGTAACAATATACTCAACTCCATATTTGAAAAGATGATACTTGTTCTCATGATGATAAAATATGGCTTTTCGATCATATAAATATGGCCTCTATTGGGTGCCACTTTTTGATGTTTATTTTAGTCATATAACCTATATTTTTCCTCTATTTTCCTTCCATGTCTCTCATAAATCATCCATATTTTCTTGAAATTTGAATCTTGACAAAGTATGGCATTAAAATTATTTTTTTAGTAGAAATTACAAGACGTTGCAACTTCCCCATAATAGCTCCAAGCTTTGAGTGTGTGCAGGACATCTGGGTGAATTTTGAGATATGTGGAATGATCCTCAATGTCCAAGTATGGATAAATTCCTATCTTCCTTCAAAAAAGAGCCTCACATGTGTCCGATCAATGTTGGTCAAACTAGGCCACTTGTTCAGAAAATTCGTTGTTTTTGGCAATAAATCAGGACAATTTTTTTATCTTAAGGTATTTTCTTCATATTTCATGGATCTAAAGGTTTAATTCGACCTATTAGCACTTATGTAGGATCTCAGAAACTTATTTGAGATTTTTTAGTAGTTTTGCTTATTAAACCTCTTTTATAAGTATGTAGCACTTGAAGTAAGAGACATGTTTTTTTGGGAAGAATGTTACTTGACTTAAGTTAATATATTTGGAGCTTTTGAATACCTTCATTGTGTTGTGTGGATTATGTTGATGCTGGTAAAAAAACTTTCTTAACTGATTTTCATTCAAGTGTGCAAGCGAAGCATGGAGGCCCCCCATTGCCAAGCATGTACACTTAGTCTTTAAAATGTCTGGTATGGTCTTTTAATTTTGTTGTAGTTTCTTGTATGCTTTAGTTTATGCTATTTGAATAATATTGATTGTTGCTGAGCTTGATAGTACGTCATGTAATGACCTCTTGTAAAAGAGCTTAATGTGCTTTCATCTACAACAATTAAGAATTATCAATTCGTTCATTTTTGCAATTCATTTATATAGAAAAAACACTTGATAATCTGATAATGTTTTTATGCTATTGGAAACATTATGAATCTATCTCCTATAAGGGAGCTTAAAGTTCACTTGCTTACAACATTTAAGATCTTAAAATAGTCTAGAAGCATTTCCAAGTGCAAGTGCGTTAAAAAATTGCAATTTAAGCCAATTTAGAGAGTCTCTAAGCCATATATTTTGGTGTGCGTCCAAGTTCACGAATTTTCGATTGATAATTAAATTTATGATCTGATTTATACCTATAAATTGGACCAACATTTTTGGCGATGTTGCCGGGGAAGCACATTTAGAGACTAGAAGCTTAGTTAATTCATTTAGATTTCCTTTAAAAACAAAAACAACAAAAACAAATTTTAGTATAGTTATGTTTCTTTATGCCTAGACAAAGGGATGAAAAGGGTAGATAAAAAAAAGGAAAACCCCCCAACTACTCAACCATTGTTGGGAGAAAGTCCATCTACATCTGAACTAACTACACCAATCGCTATAGGACCAACTTTGGAAGAGTTAGAGTAAATACAATGTTCAGGGCAAAGGTTAACTCTTATTGAGAAACAAATTTTGTTGGCCTATGTAGTAAAAAGGAAGCAAGCACAAGCAGGAACATCTAAAGTAGTGCCAGAAGGAGTGCTTGAAGATACCATAGTTTCCTTGGATTCTTGGGAGTATTCAGTAGATGTTACAGATTCATTTGGGCATATCAACCCCAACTTACAGGTCGATGTTATTAGAGTTCATCAACCCCTAATACAGTTGTTGCATACCCTAAAGAGATTTATCATCAGAATACCTTACTCCCAAAGAAGTTCCATCACAGAAAGCATACAAAAAGTACTCCTAAAGAGATCAGTGTAGGAAGCCTTCTATCAGGTTGCAATGCATTGCAGGGGCTACACTAACTGGGTGCTATGCATTGCACTTAGTCCCTCTTTAGCCTGTGATGAGCGAACATGGGCAATTTCCATGAGGGTTTGAAGATTCCTTATCCACTGGAAGCCTCTAGAAGTTTCTCAAGTGCCACCTGCCCTTTGAGTTCGCCCTTGGATGAAAAAAGGAATTAGGAAACATCAACCTCCTATCTCCCTCTTTCATGGAACCAATTTCTAAAAATAGAAAGGCATTCATCATCATCATTGATGACCCAACCTCCTTCACTCATCTATAATTAGATCACTCATCCAAGAGATCTAGAGGCTAAAAAATATTGAGCTGCAAGGAGATGTCGGTGGTATGAGACTAGGATTGAGTACAAGTATCGTGATATTGTTGGAATGTCTTGCTTTTTATGAGGTGAAGAAGGATTGAATTGGAAGGATAATGCTGGATCGAACTCGCATTGGTTGTAATCTTTCTTATTATCAATATAGCTTTCGAGATTTTTCCCCTTATGTTTGTGTTAATGTTAAATGAATTCTTGTGTATATCATGCTTTCCGTGCCATTTATGAACAACAGATCATTATGCTTTGACGGGTTTTTGTTTCTGTAAGTTGTGCAGGTACTTTTCAAGTGATTTAAGTATAGGAAGGAGCAGTGAAATCAGTCAAGGGAGATAAGGAACAAGCAGAAGTTACAAGTAGGTTCTCTGTCCCTTATCTTATCTGTTGTTTATAGGAAAAATTAAGATTGCTTTGATTGTTGTTTCTAGATCAACTTATAGATCTAGAGGGTTAGGCATTTGTAGAAACACTAAATATTCCCGAAACAAATTGGCGACTCCACTGGGGATCGTTTTCCCTTTTTAGTAACTAAGTAGCCTCTTAGAACATCCCAATATATTGTACTTGCTGTCAATTATTGAATTGAATTCTAATCTATTGAAAATTGAATCTAATTTGAGCCAAAAACACCTTCAAAATTGCTCACCGTAATCATCGCATTGTCCTTAACTGAGACCTGTGATGCATTGCAGTTCCCGAATGGGTACAGAGCGATTCAGTGCACTGTCTATCACCACAGCCTGCGCTGATCTCTTGAAGATCAGTTTTCCCATCTAGGAACTGAAGTTTTTGTCAATTTTCATCTTTGATTGAATTGCTTGTTGAACATGAATGATGTCTCATCTCTGAAACCAACCTTCATCTCTTTAATTCGGCCCTGTTTAGACTAGGATTGGTGAATGTTTTTTATGTATTTATTGTATCATTTGCAATCCATTTTCGGAAAGTAGTTTTTGATTGATTGTTGTTTCGATAGAAAAGTGTCGTAAAGTCCTCATTTTCTTCGAAAAGTGAAGTGTCATAAAATCCTCCTTCATAGCTAATCGATTGATCTATTTTGTGCATTTGATTTGATTTTCATTCAAAGTGTTGAAAAGCTTCATTTCTTCAAAATTGAAAGTGTCGTTCAATCTTCCTTTCTCTCTTAGAAGAAAATTTTCATAAATCGCCATTTTTATGAAAAAGTTCTGAATCATTTGTGCATTAGTTTTTCTTATTACATCATTCACATTAAGAGAAACTGAAAAGAAATACATGCAGTTGCATTTTAGAGTTTCAGTTTGTGTGCTAAAAGGAATGGTTTAGGGAATTGCATTAGTTTGTGCTCTTTGTTGTTAGCTCAAAAGTAATTCTATGCTTTATCCCTTATAGTTTGGATTTTCATGGTTGAAATTAAATGAAAAGAGTGCTCATCATTCTAGTTGCATTCTTAGGAATTTCAGAACACATGTCACGGTGAACCTTCAAAGGCAAGTTTCTAAGCAAGATCAACTTAAAATAAACATCAATTAATCTAACAACGCTTTGGAAATTAACGAAAACATATAGAGGTCTAGGCTAGATATGTGTTTGGGCATCTTTAAACCTAGTGGCTGTCATTTTCACTGAAGGTTGGGTGATTCCTCCTCTTTGATTCGATAAGTGCTAGTATGGACTTGTGCTCCCTGTACCATCACGTATATAGTGGGAGACCCCAATAGGTTGAAATCCTTTATCCCTAAGAAGCCAAGTCTGTTGCCTTACTGATCGCAATGCACTGAACACAGCATTCAAGAAGATTGACTACTGTACATAAAGTCCTTGGTAATTTCTCTTTCATTTATCACCAAGGTGTATATTGCAGTTTTGCGATTTGTTTGGTAAACCCTCTTGTCTAGAGTCTCCAGAGTAGTCACTTTCGTTCCTTTTTGACTCTTTAAAAGTAAAAGGATCATCTGAGCACTTGTCCTTTCAGGCTCATTAAAAATCGAAGGCGACTAGAGTCATCTTTTGCTTTTTCTCAACTCTTTAAAACTAAAAAAGTGAAGTTGTGTCCCAGTGTCGTTAAAATTAATTGACCACGAATAACATCCTTATTCCTTAGTTGAGTTTAAGTTGATAAAGTAATCCGCAATCATGGAAGAAAGTCAACCCAAACCTCGTCATTCATGGAGAACAGCAAGTCAACCGCCTTTGCCTCCCGAAGCGACACCAATTCAGACAAAGTGGTCTCGTTTAACTGAGTCTAGTACATCAAGAACTCCTAGTTCTTCATCTGGGTTGTTTGAAACATTTGTTTCAACAGCTTCAGAGACTCCAGTGACTCCAATTATTTCTGGTACATCCATTCTTAAAGAGGAAGTTTCACTGTTACCTGAGGACATTAGCATTGATCCTAGTGTAACAGTAACCGAGGTTGTCCAATAACAAGTTGATCCTCAATGAAATTGTTCAACTAGGAAGTTCTTCTGAACTTGAAATAGCTCCATCAGGAGTTGGTCTGGAATCTATCCCAGTTCAAATAGAAGTTACATCTGAACCAGAAGTTGTTCAGGAACCTCCCTTTGAAACTATTGTTCATTTACTTGAACATCTGGACTTCGAATTTCAACATTCAGAAGTTGTTACCCCTCCGACATCAGTCACTATAGAAACTACACTTTCATCAAAACCAGAAATATTTTACGGACTTGACGGTCAACCTCTTCCACCAGATTTGATTGCCATAGAAGAAATAGTAGAGGATTCCACACCTGGCACCCCATTTCACTTTGGAACTGGGATTAATCTTTATCCTACTACACTTGATTACTTTGCTTCATCTAATCCTACTTCCTTGCAAGTTCATGTTGAATCTTTAGGACAACTTTTGGGCCAGTTAACTATGGCTGAACAACTGTCAACATCCAAGGCTGTATCATTTGATGTAGTTGTAGCAGAATCTTTTGTTGTCACTCCCTCGATGTTTTCTACCACACCCGCATCACACCTATATGGTGAATCATCCATTCTGGTTGGTTACCAATCATTGTCTGGAACCCACTCAAGGGTTGCTTCTGCACCATGGTCAACACCCATGTACTCATCCAGAATTCTACCTGGTTTTTCTCAAATGGAAACTCAACACTCTGATCCTGCACATCAGTATCAATTTGGGAAATCTAGTCATCAAAGACCGATGTATCCATTAAATACTGGATTGCCACCATATGGAGAGCAATATGCTTATTCATCGTTTCCTCCCTTTTCCGGGGGACAACCATACGGTATTTTCCCACAGTATTCAAGTTAAATTGGAATTAGAGTTTTTCAATGGAAACAAATAATGCCAAATCAACCAAGGCTTGTGTATCCAACACAACCAATGCAAACTGTGTCAATTATTCCTACTACACTTGTTGTTACTACTGTGCCACAATCACAAGCTTAATCTGTTGTATCCCAACTGGTACAAATTGATCCTTCTTCCTTACAACCACAAGTTTCAAGTCAAGAGGTTCAAGTTTCTCAAGTTTTTATACAACAACCACTTGTTTCTGGAGCCCAACAACAACCTCAAGTTAGTATACCTTTATCTGGAATGACCCAGGCATACACTGGTATAGTTGATCCATAGCTTGGTCAATCTTTCATTACTGGGCAACAACAGTTGGTTCAACAACCATGGCTGTCGCAATTCCAACAACCTCAATTCCAACAGTCCCAATCCCAGTTTGGACTTGGTTCACAAGCTCAAACTGGTTTTGGTCAATATCAAGCTTACCAAGGACCTGGGCAACAAGGCTTTGTAGGTTGTGGACAATCACAATTTCAATCTGGTTATTAACAACCACTTTATAATGGTTTTGTCCAACAACCTTACTAAGGTTACCAAATGCAGATGCCCTACGATGGTATGCAAAGACCTATTACACAGGCGATTCCATCCTATCCTAGGTATGCTCCACCTGACTTGAATTGACAATTGCCATTCATAGCAACTTTAGAATTACCAGATTTAAATTGGCTCACTAATGATCCAATTGCATATGCGCTTTGGTGGCCGGTGATTCCTCATAAGTTACCATCTGATACTCCAAATTTTAATGGAAATATAGGAGAAGACCCATCGAATCATGTTATGACCTTTCATTTATGGTGTTCATCCAATACTTTAAATGATGATTCGATCAGATTTCATCTTTTTAAAGAACGCTTACTGGTCCAGCTACTAAATGGTATATTGAATTACCAAGAGCTTCTTTCGATAACTTCACCATTCTAGCCACTACCTTTTTGACCCACTTCCAGTTACCTATCAGGTACGAGACTAGATCAGAACTCTTGACCAACTTTAAATAGACTACCTCCACCCATATATCAGATCATATTCATGAGTGGCGGTGTCGTCGTCGAATGGTTAAGACATATGTTCCCGATCAACTTTTAGCTGAGTGGTTCATAAAGTCCTTGTTGCCATCAATCACCGAGGATGTGGCAAAAGGAGGAGTTGTCACAGAAGAGCAAGTTATCGCTCGTGCCCAATATTTGGATTTGATTTACACATAATCAGGCATGCTCTATGATAAAATTCCCAATGCACCTAGACCAACCTTCACTGTTCCACCACCTCCAAAATCGAGTAGGGACTCTCATGTCGGTGACAGCATGATCGATTCTTCAAGCACACAGACGGCAAGAGGACCATCTTGTCAAACTCTTGCTATTTCCAATCAAAATGCAAATCCATCAGAAAACACTTTTGCCTCAGAGATTAATGTCGTGTCATCTGACAAAGGCAAAAATCCAAAGCAACTAGGAGGTAAGAAAAAGGGAAAGAATAACAAAAAGAAACAAGAAAATTCCACTCCTGAGAAATCATCTGAATCCCCTACTGTGGCTAGGAAACCTCGTTATCCATGTCTGATATGTAATGACGAGAATTATACAAGATATTGTCCACATCGCTCTGAAGTCTCTAAACTTATAAAGACTTCAAATACCTCAGCAGTGTTGACAGATCCATTTCCAATCCCAGAGACACATTTGGTTGCAACTGATAATGCTTCCACATCCCAAGTACTCATGTTGTCTATCGCAAATCTGCAAAACGATGTTTTGATGTCAACAAGGAATAAAGATTATGGAAACCCTCGTCGTCAAATAACCAGGCTACTGATCAACCTAGTACTTCGACCTCAACTTCACCAAAAGTTGTTCCACCAATTGTACCTGAATTAACAATAAAGCCACCAAAGGGAGTTGTACACAAATCAACATTCAATCCTCGTGCTCAAGCAGCTCAAAATTATAATATAGTGGAAGATCTGGCTCAATCACCTTCCGCTATGTCGACACTTGAAGTAATGCAAAACTGTCCCTCCCGGAAACAAGCTTTATTGTCAGCAATAGGTGGAATAGATCCTATGAATTCAAATCTTGTGGTTTTTAACCATGCAGGATATACGCCACAGTTACCGATGCAATTATCTTTCCTAATACAAGTAAAAGCTCTCAATAAAAATGTTCACCTAACTATTATTGATGAGGGGGCGTCTACTTGCATTATGTCCATGAGCTGCTGGCAAACTCTTGTTTCACTGCCCTTGTCACGATCACCAACTACATTAAAAGCTTTCGATGGATGAACATACACTCTTTATGGGATTTTGAGTAACCTGCAAGTTGAACTAGGGGGAAAAACAGTGAATGTTGAGGTCGAGGTTGTTGACGGACTCCTTGATTACAATATTTTACTAGGAAGACCTTGGGTATATGCTATGGCTGCCGTTGTTTCCACATACTTTCAAACGATTTGATTTCCCTTCAAGGGTGGAATCACAGTCATTGATCAACTAGCCTTCTTTTGCAATAGTTCACAGGCTACATGAAGCATTCCATTGATACACGAAAACTCACCATCGCTTCAAAATGTTGGAGTAGGTCTCCTAAAATATCCTTCCCTGATGGGCACTTTTACCCTCCCGTCACCATCTGGTTTTGCAGAAGTGGCAAGAGTGGAGACCTGCAACATGATTTCTTCTGCATATCTGATTTTAAAAAGAAATCCAACTAATTTGAAAGTGATGATTATAGCGAGGCAATGTCGCCAAGCCCCATTAAATCATTATAGCAATCAATCTATTTTGCTTGTGCAGAAAACCCTAATCCGCACTCAACAATTTCATGGGTAGATAGGTCTTTAGAATATGGCACCACTTCAGATCCTTTTTCGCGTATACATTCTATGGATGAAGGAGTCGTCCAATCAATGATGATATGAGAGATGTCGTGGGAAGATTATCATCATCGTTCCCACCTTCGAGATGACAATGAAGATTATTCAAATGAACTCAATCACCCATCAATCGTTGATTTCTTGTCGAATTCTGTAAATACTATAGATTCTGAGCGTAATCTGTCTAACATAGAAGAAACAATTTCTATAAACATTTCGACCAAGCCTAACATTGTAGAAAATATTCATGTCGGCAAATCTTGTTCTCCATTAGAACTAGATAATTGTTGTGCTCGTTTTCATGAATTTCGGATGTCTTTGCATGGTCTTATGAGGGGATGCCAGGCATTGACTCAAGAATTATTGAACATGAGATTAAAATGTACCCTGATGTCAAACCAGTATGATAGCGGCTTTGACCTGTTCATCCTAAGAAAGCTGCTACCATTAAAGCAGAGGTTGAAAAAATTTTGCGTGCTGGCTTCATTTTCCCTGTACCTCTTACTGATTGGGTATCTAATATTGTTCCAGTGATGAAAAAACAAGGGAAAATTCGAGTGTGCGTCGATTATAGGGATGTAAACCAAGCATGTCCAAAGGACAACTATCCTACACCTTTTATCGACCAGATTATTGACGAATGTGCCGGATGTGAAATCTTTTCATTCATGGATGGATTTTTTGGCTACAATCAAATCAATATCCGCCCATAGGACCAATCAAAAACTGCCTTTATATGTCCGTGGGGCACATTCGCATATCGAAAGCTACCCTTTGGTTTGAAAAATGTAGGGGCTACATTTCAGAGGGCGATGAATTATGCCTTCCATGACATCAAACACATTTTTCAACCTTATCTTGATGATTTGCCTACTCATTCACGAAAACGGACTGATCACCCGCAACATTTGAGAGCAATATTTTTATGTTGTCAACACTACAAAATAAGACTCAATCCACACAAATGTGTGTTTTGTGTTGGCTCTGGTCGATTGCTCGGATTCATAGTTTCGAAAGATGGAATTTGACTCGATCCCATAAAGGTTCAGGCAATTCTTGACATGCCTCCACCTTCAAATTTGTTACAGATACAGAGACTTCAAGGGAAGGAAAACATTCTAAGGAGATTCATTCCAAACTATATTGAATTAGCTAAAGGTTACACACGTCTATTGAAGAAAGGGGTACCCTTCCATTGGGAATAAGTTGCGCAAGCTTCTTTTGATGCTCTCAAAGATTCCCTGATTAAAGCATCATTAATGTATGCCCCAAACTATCAAAAATACTTTTACCTGTATCTCGCTACTGCAGATACAACCATTGGTATGGTTTTAGTTCAAGAGGAAAGTGGAATTGAACATCCTATATATTATTTGAGTCACAATCTCAATGATACAGAAAGTAAATATTCATATGTTGAAAAGTTATCCTTGGCAGCCGTTCAAGCTGTGCAGAGATTTCGTCATTACATCCTCCTTCGCAAAACTACCATTGTATCATATTGCAACCCTATGACATACATCTTGTCACGTCAATTGCTGGGGGGAAAATATTCTAAATGGATAGTTATCTTGCAGGAGTTTGATTTGGAGTTCATCAAATCCAAATCAAAGAAATCTCTCGTCTTTGCTGAGCTACTTTGCGATCTTCCCTCGTCCTCCAATGATTTAACATCAGAAGCATCAATCTTGGATGAGTCTTTATTTTTTATTTCATCAAGTGATCCATGATATGGAGATATACTATTCTATCTCCAGACCCAAGCTTTTCGGCCTAATACCTCTCGCTCTAAACAATGACGTAATTGATACCAAGCCAAAGATTATCTGATAATTAGTGGTACACTTTATCGTCGTGGTGTCGATACGATATTTTGTAAGTGCCTTACTCATGAGGAGGCCGAGAAAGATTTGAATGAATGTCATTCAGGTGCTTGTGGGGGGCATTTATCTGGTTACGCAACTGCTCAAAAAATTCTACGAGCTATTACTTTTGGCCATCTATATTCAAAGATTTCATTCTTGTTGTTAGAAGGTGCCATGCTTGTCAAATTCTTGATCGTAAAACCAGATTACCACCTGCACCACTGCATCCAGTCGTTGCTGTTGGCCCATTAGCAAAATGGGGCATTGATTTTATGACATGTAACCCCACCTCGGCCGGGGGGCATGGGTATATTATAGTTGCTATTGACTATTTTACCAAATGGGCCAAGGCGATGCCTACATTGAACAACAGTGGCGAAACAACTGCTCTTTTTTTTTTAACCATGTGGTTTCCAGGTTTGGTGTGCCACAAGCTATAGTTACAGATCATGGGTCGCATTTTCGCAATCACATGATGATTGAATTAACTACCAAATTAGGACTATCACATGATAGTTCTACTCCATACTACCCGCAAGCTAACGGACAAGTTGAGGCAATCAACAAAATCCTTAAGCGCATGTTGCAAAGAATGGTTGGAGTCCATAAAAGGAATTGGCATTTAATCATGTACTCAGCTCTGTGGGCATATCGGACCTCAGTGAGAAATGCGACCAGATTTATGCCTTTTCAGTCGGTGTATGGTTTGGAAGTAGTCTTACCAATCCAATGTGAAATCTCATCCCTCAAACTCGCAATTGACCTGCTACTTGATACTTCTGAAGTAGAAGCACGTTTCTTGGAATTAATCCATCTGGATGAAACCCATCGTGATGTCGCATTAGCTAATGAAGCACATAAGAAATGCATCAAGGCACAAAATGACAAGAATGTTAAGCCTCGTGTATTCTCAGAAGGTGACCTAGTCTTTCTTTACGATCAGGATTCTGACAAACTAGGAGCAGGGAAGTTTGAACCATTATGGATGGGCCCTTATATTGTTAAATGTGTGTTGACAAAAGGAGCCTACGAGTTAGTCGATTATGATGGGATTCCATTTTCGCAGCCCCGAAACGGGTTGTATCTTAAACGTTACTATGCTTAATTAAGTGTAGTAAAACTCACTGTACATATGCTTTGATTGCATTTTTGTGTGTTAGTTTTCTTTTAGAGTTTTGATTTGGTTAGGTAATCCACTTCACATTTGTTGCAGATGTCAAACTTTTCGAAACCATTTGTTGGGTATGCCGACGGAGCTAGTCGTAGTATGCAGAACCTATCTTCTGCAACATGGGCCATTTTCGCTCCAAGCAGCGAGTTAGTGAGTTTCAGAGGGATATGTATTGGTTGATCAACAAACAATATCGCTGAGTATAGCACGTTGATTGAACTCCTCTCTGATGCCATTTCACATGGCATACGCCGAATCATTGTTAGGCTAGATTCACAACTGGTCATACTACAACTTACTGGCGTCTATTCCATCCGAAACCCAGCAATTCATCGCATGTTCCTTAGAGTTCGAATTTTGGAAAGACATTTTGAATTTATTCAATATCAACATATTCCCAGAAATTTAAACACATTGACTGACTCTCTAGCAAACTATGTGTTAAATAGACATTTGCAACATATGTAAAGAAATCATTTTCAAATCACATCATCATTTGAACAGGATTTCATCACTTAACCACAATAAGACTCTGAAAGTCAAATAGATAGTTGTATATAAGTTTTTACAAATAGTTTGTGTCCAAGACAAAATCGGTCATCTGACCCAAAAAACTCAAAAATGAATGCAGAAAATATCTCAATAGACTAGTGCTACTGATGATAACAGGTCATAGCCTGTGCTATCATATGCAAGAGTCTCATCCAACGACTCGGCACGCCAATGGTATGGCGCTGCAATCTCATGGGTAACTCCTCAAGCCAGACATCCAGAATACCGAGGGTTAAACCCTCTAAGTGATCCTGCAGCTGAGCCAAGGTCTCCACTATGTCCAAATCTCTAAGAACTGCCCTCCCAACAGCTCTCTGAACTGGTCCACCTGCCTCCCGTTGGCATACCACAGGTCAAACGGATCCAACATCTGCATACATATACAAGTTTATTTAGTCTTGGTAACAATAAAAAACACAAAAAAAAAGTAAAAACTTCAAAAAGAAAAGTGTGGTCGAATCAATTTACCAATAGCGCTCCACTGTGCCCCAACTGGCAATACCAGATCTGGATCACCACGGAAGTCCATCCCAGCGTATGGATATTCCACGAAGACCATCTCCTGATGGTCGAACCACTCGAAGAAAGTGGAGGAAAATGAGATCAATGACTGGCAAGCATGCCTAGCCACAAGATCTACCCATCTCTGCATCTGTGGGTCTCTAGGTCCAGGTACTCCCAAAGAAATGTGTTGTGGCTGCATAAGCGGGATTCTCTCCAAGGCGAAGGAAATCAAGATAGACCCATAACCAAATTTTTTTGTCTTCCTAGTCTTCACCTTGGTCAGTTGTTCTCTCATAGATGGAAGAATTTCCTCACACCAGTTGAATACCTTTGGTTCCAAGCATTCTAAGGCATACTGCATATAAGATCTGTTTGCCAAATGTAAAGCCGCACTGCCAGCCAGTCTAGCAAGGGTAAAAAGGATTGTTCTCAAAGGTAGATCACTAACATCTTGGATATGAATCTTTCCATCTCTGCTGGGTTGAGATCCTTCCTAACAAAACTGACAAATATAATCTCTCACTGATTCACCTCCTCTAGTGAATCCTGATAATGAAATGGGGGTACCCCGCCTTGATAAACCCGTCAAAAGTAAACATCCTCGATGATAAAGGGGATCAATTTGCCCCTAATGTGAAAAATCTGGTCAGTGGGATCCCAAGCACGAACAAGATACTATAGCAGCTCAATTTGTTGCCGCATACTAGATAAGCGAAACTATTTCAGCAACCTACAGTTCCTTAAGGCATCAACTGTGCCCTGATCATTTAAGGCAATCATGTCTTGTTCTTCGTGTTCTCGTTCTCTCCATGTAATTACCATTTTGATACAATGAATGTCTGAAACACAACCATTAGACAAATTAGGATCCAACTTGTGCAAAAAACAATTAAAAATTTGGGAGAAAATAGTTTTTAAATTTCTGTTTTTGCGCCCATCGCACCTCCCCTTTAGAGACAGTGCTATGCATTGCATGCTACCTTTTAGGTGCATGAAATGCATCACACTTTTCGATAGAAGAAAGGTGCGATGATCTATGCATTCTCCAAAAATGACATTCTATACATTCCAATACTCAGAAGTGGTGCATCCTGCTGCAATTGTATCTTGTGTTGGATTCCTCTTTTTGGAGGTAACACTTGAAGTTCCTAAAACATCTTGTCATAAGTATTAACAACTTCAACCAATTCATGCTTGAGTTTAGAATCACATCTTAAAAAAGCTTAATATTCAGCAATATATTTAGCTTTTATCATCAAAAACACAAATTTCTTACTAACATTCACAAGCCTTTTCATTTTTCCTGCACTAACAAGAGATAATTTCATCTTCTTATGATTTTCTCTAACAATATACTCGACTCCATATTTGAAAAGATGATACTTGTTCTCATGACAATAAAATATGGCTTTTCGGTCATATAAATATGGCCTCTGTTGGGTGCCACTTTTTGATGTTTATTTTAGTCATATAACCTATATTTTTCCTTTATTTTCCTTCCATGCCTCTCATACATCATCCATATTTGCTTAAAATTTGAATTTTGACAAAGTATGGCATTAAAATTATTTTTTTAGCAGAAATTACATGTTGCAACTTCCCCATAATAGCTCCAAGCTTCGAGCGTGTGTAGGACATCTGGGTGAATTTCGAGATATGTGCGATGATCCTCAATCTCCAAGTATGGATAAATTCCTATCTTCCTTCCAAAAAGAGCCTCACATGTGTCCGATCAATGCTGGTCAAACTAGGCCACTTGTTCAGAAAATCCGTTGTTTTTGGCAATAAATCAGGATAATTTTTTATTTTAAGGTATTTTATTCATATTTCATGGATCTAAAGGTTTAATTCGACCTATTAGCACTTATGTAGGATCTCAGAAACTTATTTGAGATTTTTTAGTAGTTTTGCTTATTAAACCTCTTTTATAAGTATGTAGCACTTGAAGTAAGAGACATGTTTTTTTGGGAAGAATGTTACTTGACTGAAGTTAATATATTTGGAGCTTTTGAATACCTTCATTGTGTTGTGTGGATTATGTTGATGCTAGTAAAAAATCTTTCTTAATTGATTTTCATTCAAGTGTGCAAGCGAAGCATGGAGGCCCCCCATAGCCAAGCATGTACACTTAGTCTTTAAAATGTCTAGTATGGTCTTTTAATTTTGTTGTAGTTTCTTGTATGCTTTAGTTTATGTTATTTGAATAATATTGATTGTTGCTAAGCCTGATAGTATGTTATGTAATGACCTCTTGTAAAAGAGCTTAATGTGCTTTCATCTACAACAATTAAGAATTATCAATTCGTTCATTTTTGCAATTCATTTATATATAAAAAACACTTGATAATTTGATAATGTTGTTATGCTATTGGAAACATTATGAATCCATCTCCTATAAGGGAGCTTAAAGTTCACTTGCTTACAACATTTAAGATCTCAAGATAGTCTAGAAGCATTTCCAAGTACAAGTGTGTTAAAAAATTGCAATTTAAAACAGTTTAGGGAGTCTCTAAGCCATATATTTTGGCGTGCTTCCAAGTTCACGAATTCCGAATTGATAATTAAATTTATGATCTGATTTATACCCCTAAATTGGACCAACATTTTTGGCGATGTTGCTGGGGAAGCACATTTAGAGACTAGAAGCTTAGTTAATTCATTTAGATTTCCTTTAAAAACAAAAACAACAAAAACAAATTTTAGTTTTTAGTATAGTTATGTTTCTTTATGCATAGACA
This sequence comes from Pinus tabuliformis, assembly GCA_031772625.1. Classification (NCBI taxonomy): domain Eukaryota; kingdom Viridiplantae; phylum Streptophyta; class Pinopsida; order Pinales; family Pinaceae; genus Pinus; species Pinus tabuliformis. The sequence goes on from CM062816.1 coordinate 60,556,103, forward strand.
AAGGGATGAAAAGGGTAGATAAAAAAAGAAAAACCCCCCAACTACTCAACCATTGCTGGGAGAAAGTCCATCTACATCTGAACTAACTACACCAATCGCTATAGGACCAACTTTGGAAGAGTTAGCATAAATACAACGTTCAGGGCAAAGGTTAACTCTTATTGAGAAACAAACTTTGTTGGCCTATGAAGTAAAAAGGAAGCAAGCACAAGCAGGAACATCTAAAGTAGTGCCAGAAGGAGTGCTTGACGATATCAAAGTTTCCTTGGATTCTTGGGAGTATTCAGTAGATGTTATAGATTCATTTGGGCATATCAACCCCAACTTACAGGTCGATGTTATTAGAGTTCATCAACCCCTAATACAGTCATTGCATACTCTAAAGAGATTAATCATCAGAATACCTTACTCCCAAAGAAGTTCCATCACAGAAAGCATCCAAAAAGTACTCCTAAAGTGATCAACGCAAGAAGCCTTCTATCAGGCTGCAATCCATTGCAGGGGCTACACTGACTGGGTGCTATGCATTGCACTTAGTCCCTCTTTAGCCTGCGATGAGTGAACTTGGGCAATCTTCCATGAGGGTTTGAAGATTCCTTATCCACTGGAAGCCTCTAGAAGTTTCTCAAGTGCCACCTACCCTCTGAGTTCGCCCTTGGATGACAAAAGGAATTAGGAAACATCAACCTCCTATCTCCCTTCATGGAACCAATTTCTAAAAATAGAAAGGCATCCATCATCATCATTGATGACCCAACCTCCTTCACTCATCTATAAATAGATCATTCATCCAAGAGATCTAGAGGCTGAAAAATATTGAGTTGCAAGGAGATGCTGGTGGTATGAGACTAGGATTGAGTACAAGTATCGTGATATTGTTGGAATGTCTTGCTTTTCATGAGGTGAAGAAGGATTGAATTGGAAGGATGACGCTGGATCGAAATCGCATTGGTTGTAATCTTTCTTCTTATCAATAAAGTTTTTGAGATTTTTCCCCTTATGTTTGTGTTAATGTTAAATGCATTCATGTGTATATCATGCTTTCGATTCCGTGCTATTTATGAACAATAGATCATTATGATTTGATAGGTTTTTGTTTCTGTAAGTTGTGCAGGTACTTCTCAAGCGATTTAAGTACAGGAAGGAGCAGCAAAATCAGTCAAGGGAGATAAGGAACAAGCGGAAGTTACAAGTAGGTTCTCTATCCCTTATCTTATCTGTTGTTTATAGGAAAAATGAAGATTGCTTTGACTATTGTTTCTAGATCAGCTACTAGATCTAGAGGGTTAGGCGTTTGTAGAAACACTAAATATTTCTGAAATAGTAGATTTCTCAGTTCTTCAACCAAAGTCAAATCTAGGAGGACACCCATTAATTCTTGGAAGACCTTGGTTGGCCACAACTGATGCCTTCATTGGTTGTAGATCAGGAAGCATGATTATTTCACATAGAAATGAAATAAAACATTTATCACTTTATCCTCCTGCTCAATCACCTTCTTTATTATCATGGCCTGATGAAATAGAACAAAAAAGGAAGAAGTAACTCAACCTATCTTAAGTATTGATCAAGATCTTAATTTAAGGGAGGAGAATAATGAAGATTTGATAGATTATTTCATTTTGGAAACATATATTTCGGAATAATTGAGAACCATGCAACACATTTTTGTGGGTCATATTTTACAACAAAATTTTCAAGAAAATTGTACAATCAATTATCTACAAAGATCATTTAATATTATTTTTCCCATTAATTCAACCACAAATTCTCAAATCAAAATGATCGAAATCAGTCCTAGGAAATGTTTGAACATTGGTATAAATTTGGAACAATCACAAGAAGAAAAATTGATTGCAATCATAAAAAACATTCAAAGACATTTTCTTGGGAATACACTGATATGCAAGGCACCCATCTTGAAATATGCACTCACCATATTTACACATATGATAATGTCAAACCTATAAGGAAACCTCAACAAAGAATGAATCCAATGTTAAAGGAGATAGTTAAAGAAGAATTGCAAAAATTATTAAAGATAGGATTTATCTATCCTATCTCCAATTGTCAATGAGTTTCTCCTTTAGTTGTGGTACCAAAGAAGAATGGAAAATGGAGAGTCTGTGTAGATTCAAAATGCTCCAATGCACGGTCCACTTCACACAACCCAACTTGGCCTAGATTTTGGCAAAGACTCTGGATTTTGTGGGGCGGAGCGCGAAGTGGACCGCGTAGTGGAGCATTTTGAATCTACCGCGCGGTGTCATAAGGGCTTCGGGGTGGGTCGAAGCCCCTCCTTTTTGTAAAAGCAAGCGATTTTTGTAAGGGAATAGGGGTTTTTGGGCCATAGTTGCTTGTTTTAGGGAGTCCATGGTATTTGGACCATGGTATTTTGATGATGTAATAGTATATATAGGGTAAAATAGAAAGAAGAGAGCAATCAAATCGAATTTATCCATATCAGTGTTATGGCAACATTATTGTGATTTGTAATTTGAAAGAGAAGGCGAGGCTCTGCAGCTGAGTGCGTAGAGGTCTGAGTCTGCAGCTAAGTGCACAGACAACCTATAGCTTAGTGCATAGGCTAAGAACTTTTTTTTTATTCAAATGTTTATTATATTAAGCAATAGTACTTGTGGACGTAGCCATACACTGGGTTGAACCATGATACATTGGTGTTTGATGTGTATATTTTCTTATTATCTATTGTAGAGTAGCAGTTATTGCAGTTGAATTTTTCTTCAGCAAAATTATAATTTATGGTTTTATATGACATGTTAAGTGATTAATCTAATGCGACAAAGTGATTTGTAAATGCTAATAATTAGATAACATAATAATACCACATCTCCTAATCCTTTAGGGCTGCAAAAACCTGGTTCTGCGTCCTCCCATAGTCACTTTAGGTGACACTACGATCCGCTTGTAGGTCATTGCCGAAAGGGACAGTAATCGAGGGTTTTTTTGTTACGTAGTATAGATTGAACCTGGGTCAGCCCAAACCAAGCCAACAATCATTTTCCATTACCATTCATAGATCAAGTCTTAGATTCACCAACTAGGAAAACAATTTTCTCCTTTTTAGATGGATTTAGTGTGTTATATACCTAGGGGGGATAATATGGGGTACAAAGGGAGGTACCCAAGGTAATAATGTAATAATGGGATGGGCCATAGTAATAAATAAGGTGGTTAACCCATATCATGTAAGGGACCACAAGTAGTTAGTAATAATGTAATGGGCCCATGGTATTAGTTTGATGGTATGAGGGAACCATGGTAATGACCCATGGTATTGTATGTATGAGGCCTATATAGAGGCTAGAGACTCCACATGGAGAGGTGTCAAGGAATATTGTATGAACATGCATATGGCTTGTGGAGTGCTCTCTTTCCTTAAGGAGTGAATGTATGGTGTTGCCCTACCTGAAGGGTTTAACCAATAAAGTGAATCATTTCTATCTATATTCAGATCTTGTTATTTCTTGGGTTTATTTGTGTTCTCATATATTTTCAGATCAGATATATAAAAAGTGGTATCAGAGCACTTTCTTGGGCAAAAGTGGAGAATTTTTATTTTTATCTTTTGCAGGACTTCTGGGGCAGCGAGTTTGCAGATCAGATATGTATGTTTTGGGACAAAATATGTAAAATCTAATTGTATATCTGGATTCTTTGTGAAAAAATACCCGATTTCAAAACAAAAATCAGCCGAATCGGAGTCCGGATGAAGGAGATATCGTTGATTTAAAAAACAGTGGTGTTGCAGACAATTTTTTGGGGCAGCGAGTTTTCGGTGCAGATCTAGAGGTCCTGGTGTAAGATCTGAAAAATATAATTGCAGATCTGAATTCTTTGTGAAAAAATACCCGATTTCAAAAAAAAAAATCAGTCGAATTGGAGTCCGGATGAGGGAGATATCGCTGATTTAAAATCTGCGCTTTTTTCAGAAATTTTGGTGACAGCGGGAGAGTTGCAGTGCAGATCTGAAATTCCAATGCCTGGATCAAGATTTCTATCACATGGACAGATGCAGAATGGTTGTTCCATTTCCAAAAATAGGTCATAATAGGGATTCTGAGCAATATTGACGGAATTGTGGCCATTTCAAATTTTTGCCAAAATTTTTTGTGATGGCGGGCCTAGATCAGAGGAACGTGTATAAATTTGATGGCTCTCATCCAGCTAGATGGCTTGCACAAATGGAGAAATATTTTAGATTGAAATACATCATGGATGATGAGACTCAGCTGAGTGTGGGAAAAATGTACTTGGACCACGAAACATGGCAATGGTGGCAGTGTCATCAAAAATGCCATCCAAGGACAACTACTTGGCAGATGTTTGCGAAAACTATTCGTGACCACTTTGACCATAAATCTAATCTTGTGGATAAGCTCACACAGACAGACACACATCCTAGCAAAGGTTTTAATTTTACAGGAAAGAAGGAAACCAAGCAACCTAAAGGTTTATTTTCTGCTGGTATCTCCTTATTGTAGGTTCATGGATTGATTCAAAAAGAGAAGATCATTGTTTCTATAAATCCTAGTTGCAAGCATAATTTTATCAATGTTAATTTGGCAAAAAAATTGCAAGTTCCAGCAAAACACATTGAAAACACATAGGTGGATGATGAGGATGTTCAAGTGTATAGGGATTTGAAGATTTCTATGGATAAGTATGTGTTGCATGTTGATTTTCATACTTCAGAGATGGATAATATGGATGTTGTTTTGGGATACCCATGGATGGAATCGGTGGGTACTATAAATATTAACGTGCAGAAGAAATTCTTGAAGCTCTGGTATAAAAAGAAGAAAACTACATTACAGGATATTTCCATTAATAAACAGGTAGAGTCCAAGGAGGCTAAATCAGAAGATTTTCTAGGGATTGACATATCAGATGATGAGCCAGTGATGATTGGCAATCAAACACAAACAGAGGCTAAAGCAGAAAATGTTACAGGTGTTGATACATCAGATGAGGGTTCAGTGGTTGAAGTAATATTGGAAGATAAGACACCACAGTAGGCACCACAACATAACAGTCAGGCTCCAGTAAGGGGTGAATTAAAGAAAAAGACACCGTGGGTTAAAACTTCAACATATCATCACCCACATCACCCCACAAGACAACAACCAACAAGATGGCAACCAATTAGCCACAAGGACAACAACCCCCGCAGGACAGATAGAGAGGAGCGAAGATCCACCTACTAAACATCAACACAGAAGAGCTACCATGGTCAACTTCCATCTCAAGTGATCAAGGCACCAGCGAGATCGAGGGTTCGCCTTTCTCTTGGATGGCTAGATGCACGTGCATGGTACCAGTGGACTACTCTTTTGAGTAGATCTTATTATTTGTGTTCTTCCCATGTTTCGGGGATGAAACATGCTAGCGCAATTCTTGGGATCGGTGAGTCCCGACTGAAGGAGGACACTGGGGGACAGTTATGCACAGTTCTCGGAGGTAAGGAAAGCTTGGGTCTCTATGCATTACGAGGTTCCAATAGGTATGGAGGAAGATTGATGACTAATCTTGCAAAATGTGCAGTTCAGGTCAGGCTTAGAGAAGCTATTGCGCAATTCTGGGGAGGAAGGCAGTCTGCTCAGCTCTGGAATTACGCAGTGCAACTACCCAGGGGGACAATGAATTTTTATTGCGTAGTTCCAAACAATAGGGTTTCATCACTGAAGGCTGAGTATACGTAGTGTGCTATTTAGTCGAGGTCCGGTGAACGAGAGTTGTTCGGTCGGGAGGATTTTTTGAAAAATGACTATGTGTGGGAGGCATGTGAACTTATGAGGAACTAGAAATTGTGATCACACACTTAGCATACTTCGATGACACGACAACATAGACCACCAGAACGAAAAGACAAAGCATTACCCTCTGTGAGACGTCTAGAACAAAAAGCGACAAGTGTGACACTTGAGATAGACCCTAGGATGACCATGATGACACTTGTGCGGCAATGCTTAAAATTTTTTGTATGAGTGCGACTGATGTTTACATTGTTAGGAAAACTTGAACACACAAAGAAAAACCTTCGAACTCACCAAAAAAGGACCGCAAGCGTGATAAAACATTCCAACATGCCAAAAGACAACAATTGATCAAACAAGGAGAAGGGGTGAAAAGACTGAGGAAACTCATGAAATGAGCTTGAGTGCTTGCAACAATAAAGGGAAAGAACAAGGAAGAATCTGAAATTTGAATGCAAGCCAAAATTTTGGAGGGTTTTGCAGCTGCTACAAGACATCCAAAGACCTTTTTTAAATGAAAATGATTCTCATATGTTGACAAAAGAAATTGTCGACATTAAAAAGAAATTTTATTGCTTGAATGACCACTCTCTGTTGACATAATTTTTACTTCCTTCTTGATGCTCTGTTTTAGGAAACCTTGTGCCATGATGTAGATTCTTATTATGCCTATCCTTGAATAGAAGATATCCATGTATCTTAGGCAATCCTTTTGCTTCTTTTGAGACTGATATTTGTGACCAATATTGACAATTTTACTTTATTTCTCCTTGTTTTTGGAAGATTTTTCTACCACTTTTTGATGCTTAGGGATAGGTCTGAATGATCTTGTCATTGAAATGATGGGCTATGAAACAAAAATAATGTTGAAGGTAATCAAAGGGAATATTTACAATATCATTAATTTCAAATGAAGGAATTTGTCAAAAGTAAAGCATTAAAAAGAATTTTCTTTTACATATTTTTCAATTGCTTCCTTGGACATTCTTTGCCATGTTTTTGTAATTGATTTGATTGGAGAAGCTACTTCATGTCTGAAATAATATCTTCTAACTGATTTTGGATTTAGAGATGTTTTCATTGTCTTTCCATTAACTTTTTCTTACAGTTGTAGATCTCATAAATTTCTTGAAGTGTTTTCAGATTCCACTGCTAGAGTAGGCTACAGGTCCCTTTGCTAAAGATGTTTCTAAGGAAAGATTTCAGGTCCCTCTTGTTAGAGTAGGTTAATTTATTAATCGAGGGTCTTTGAAGTATTAGTTTGATGTCTTGGAGGAGGTCAAATTCATAAACATTATCACTGTGATAAGTTTGACCTTGTACTGTCTAGAAAGTCATTTTGAGCGTGGTCATCACCTTGATCATTAAAGTCCAACCATGGCAAATGGTGTCTAAGTATTCTTGTTATGATGATTGTTGAGTTAGGGTACTAAGAGTTGGTTAGGATGTCTACTTTGTCATGTGTCTACAGTCAAAAGAATGATGTTAAATAAATATAGTCATTAATATCCCAATATTTTCACTCTATTATCATCCCCTTTTTCCCTCCTTCTCATCCCCTTATTCCCTTGTTATCTTAAATTCCCCTATTCCTAAGCATTCACATCATCCCCATTTTCTGATTTAGGCCTATATCCCCATTTTATCCTAAGTATAAGTTCCTAGGCCTAAATTTCCCTTTCCTAAACATCATTTTGAATGATGATTAATCCCTGCCCATATCCATTATATATCAATCATTCATCATACCACATCATTTCCCTAGATTATGCTATGCCCCCAAACTCCAAATGATTGCTTTTCAAGTGTTTTCATATGGAGCGTTGATCAAACATCAAGCCAAATTAAGCCAACAGAATTTTGAATTGCTTTCAAAATAATTACAGAAGGCTTCCATTTTCATTATCTTTGATCATAGGCGGATGAATTGGTTCTTCATGCTGGAAATTTGAGGATTGGTCGAGTATTGAAGGTAGATTTCATAGAAATTCAAACATTGTGTTGCGCTCTTGCTACGCAGAAGTTGTCGAGGTCGTGCGGTGTTGCGCTAGGTGTTCAAGCTATGCGCAGTTCATTCTCATAGTTGTCATAGGTAGCAATAAGTGGTATTTCCTGTGTGTTCATTGTGTTTACATTCTAATTGATTGTTGTCAAGCTTTGTCACATTCTCAGGTTAAAAATTGTTGTGCAAACTCTATTCATCCACCAAGCTTGTAGTCGTATTTTCAAGTTTTCATTCTTGTTTCATAAGTGGGAATTGTAGTCATTTTGTGATGCTCAAAGTTCTAAGTAAGCTATAAAGTGGATTTAAGTTTCCCACTCACCTTCAACATCAGAAAGCTTACCCTGTCACCATTTCCTGATACATTTGTTTAAGCAAAATCACGTTGTAACTGTTGCCCAGTCTCGCACCCTCCAACCTATGCACATAGCCTCTTTCAAGGATTCAATTTGACCTACCAGGTATCAAGGTCAAATGGCCCCTGCTATCAACAAGAAATGTGGGGATCTAGTGCGCATTGAGCCCAACACCATTAACCTAATAAATTATTCACTTGCTATTAGGGTAGCTTTTCAAAACACGGGTTGTATCCCTTTTTGCGAAAAGGTCCAAAAGATAGGTCACAATATGAGGCTCACCAATATGTTTTCTCTGAATTTTCATGATGACAAAGTTAAGCTAGGAAACCTAGAGATTTTAGTGACTGAAAAGTTCATTGTTGATGCCACTAATCTCCCTACAGTAGGGGAAAAATGGTTTAAAGGGGATGAACTAGAAATCCTACCTTTCAAACAGTTTGTTAAGCCAGAATTCTTGGATCCGTTTTCTACAACTTTTCCCACTATATACCTTCAGGAGCAGTATATTGAACTTTGGAAAGTCATCTAGAGGTACTTCACCTATGAAGGCAAATTTAGTAAGGTCTATCAATATCATTTGAGGTTGTTGTGGAATTTTACAAAGATAAAACCCATGAATTTACCTTATTTCTTACTCAAAATTAGAGAGAATGGCAACCAAAGTTCAAATTCAGAAAGACAATCATGCTTCTAGTTTATTTCATTTTTCTCTTATCAAAATTTTAGTCAAATTTGTAGTTGAAAAGAAGAAAATGCCTTGGTTGGATTTCCTTTCCAGTATTAATTTGTTGCCTCAAGTTGGGTCCTCATTAGTGAAAATGGAAGAGGAAGAACATAAACTGCAAGGAATACATAAGAAAGAAGTCATCCACCCATTCAAGGAGAAAAATCAATAAAAAAGGAGGATGATAAGCCAAGTAAGGAACTCATAAGCAAGCCTAGTAAGAAGGCTAAGAAACAAGGCATAAAGGATAAGAAGACAACTGAAGAAGAAAAAGTGCAGGTGGCATCAACACAGTCTACCAAGCTTAAGGTAAAGGTTGAAGATACAATCCAGGAGGAGTTTGTAATGAGACCCAAGACAAGGTCAAGGGTAAAAAAGAGTGAGGAAGAGGCAACCCCTTAAGTAGTGGTAGAAATTTTTGAAGATAGACAGGGAGATAAGCAAGAAGATAAGAGAGAAGAAGAAATGAAAGGAGTTGAAACAGTGCAGCCATAGCAGAAGGAAGATATAGCAAAATCTGAACAAGGTGTTATACAATATGAAGAAGAGGACCCCAAGATGGTCAAAATGAAATAAGCCCTTTCTAAATACCAAATGAAGATAGCATTTCTTGAAAAGAAAAATAGAGATTTGAAGCAAATATGTAAACCAACAATTGGAAATATTGAAACATGTCCTAAATATCTTGCCAAAGACAAAGGGAAACATGTCTCATTTTCTAAACAGTCTAAGGAGATTGAAATGGAATCCAGTGGACCCTCAACAAGAGAATCCAAATCAAAATTCAGTTATGTACAACAGTTGAAGAAGGTGGCTAGAGCACCTAGAAATCCACCTTTTAATCAGTGGAAAGAGTATCAAAGATGCTTGGAAGAGCTAGAAGAGAGTCAAGAACAGGTGAAGAGGTTCAGACAAGCAAATCAGAGTTACAAGAGGTATGTGCAGCATATCCTTGAGAATTGTGACAATGAAGTTCGTGAGGCATCCAAGGCCCTTGACAGGGGTAAGCATTTTGTAAAATGGTCCATTCCAATGAGGAGGCAGTGTAAAAATTTGTATGTCAAGAATTTGGTGTTGGGTGCAAAGTTAAGGAGCATGAAGCAGAGTTTGCATAAGGCATGGGGATTAGTAAATAAGTATAAAGAAGAAGTTAGAGCATCTTCTCCTGAAAGGGTGCCTAAACTGAGGTCTAATATTATGATTGAAGCTAATCCTACTCTATCATCACCCATTGAAAATAATGACCCCACTCCTCTAGCCTCAAATACACAAGCCTCCAACACCAAGACTTCAAGCATGAGAAAGAGGAGGTAATCAGGCCTCACTTCAAGTTTAAAATCTATTTTAATTTCAAAGGGTTGCTGATGTTTTTTAATTAAAAAAAGTAGTATGAATTTCGTGTTTTGGAGTGGAATTTATTAGCATAGTGGCATTTTGTTAAGGCTGGTGGGCATTAAACAAGAAGTTTTGAAAATTCGGAAGGTAGGGGCTACACAGGCGTTGCACAACTGTTGTGCAAACCATGCCCCACACTCTTTCACGTGCAGTGAAAGGAAGCCACTTGTCAGGGTTTAAAGGGGTCAACATGAAGCAGATGTGGCAGCTAGATCAAGTCTTCAATTATCAGCCATGTACTAGTTTTCAAAGAAAAAATGGTCATTGCACAGCTGCTACGCTGTGTTTGCACAGTCAACATTTCTTTTGAGCTTTTGCTATTTTCATTTTTTTCATGAAGATATGATCTTCAGAGGATAAACTTGTTTTATTTAGACATTCAGTTTTTTATTTAGTTGAAGTCATCAGGCTTTATGTTTTTTTTTCATCAAAGGAGGAAAAAGACTTGGAACTACAAAAAACTTTCCTCTTTTCAAGTTTTGTTACGATCCACAGTTGGATCAACCATGCAACAAATCTAGACTTTATTCATATTATGTATATGCCTATTTAAACTAGTGAATACAATATGAAATGGTTGTTGTTAGTTTAACATTATTGTGGACTAGTATTCGATTTTATGTGATTGTGATCAATTTCATGTTTGGGATGCTTATGACTTGAGGGTTATCAATTAATTGTCTGCAAGGATACTTATGGTATGATACTTTGGAGTTCTTTTTATGTATTTCTCAGTTATTCAATCAGTTTCTTCTTTACAGTTTCTTGTGCATAAGTATAGTGATCTCAATTGTGTTGGAATTCAATTTATACTGCTCTAAACAATTGTTGTCCATATTTCAGTTGCAAATGAAATATTACATACCTGTGCATGTTGTTATTTCTTCTCAATTTATTTCTGATGTATAAGCAACATTGTTGTGTACAAGGAAAGGATTTGTGTTTTTGTTCTCTCCTCTATACTACAACTTATCTTTCTCCAAAGTTTATGCTTGACAAGCCTTTGTGGGTGATATTGATTTTACTTGCATAAGTAAAATGGGTAGCAAGTTGAATTGATCACATATTTCCATTCTCTTCGACCATTCACACTTCAACCAAACTTTTCAAATTCCTTTTCAGATTTGGTCTCTGTATGCCATATAGTCGAAACCTTTAGTTTTCATAAGTTGAGGGAGCCCCCTCCGGTTGAAGAAGACCAGTCTTTCAACCCAAAGAGGTTTGTGGTTACCTCTGAGCTTTCTCCTTTCAGCCTGGAGAAAACTACAGAGTTCTAACACCTATGAAACTTTAATGTCTTCAAAAGATAGTATTGCTAGGTACAAATTCAGGTCCCTCTATTTGATCATATTGGTCCCTCTGAAACTAAGAAGTTATTCAAAATATAGTGCATAACTGTAAAAATAATTTCAAGAAGGAAAAAATCAAAATAAAAAATTGTGCACCTTCCCCCTCAACTTAGGAATTGACTTGTCCTCAAGTCATGTTTGCAAGTGAAAATGTTTTATTGACTTCCAACAAACTTGAAATTATTCAGATGACAATCTAAGAAGTAAATGGTAGATATTTTTTTGAATTCTCATTGGCCAATTTTACTTGGTTTTCCAATGAGAATTCAGGTTTACATTGTTCCAGTTTCTAGGTTTTCACAACTAAACCCTTTTTTTTTATTCAAGAGGGAGGTAAGGTAGACACAAGATTAAGTTTTTCCAGTACCTCCATCTCATTTTTTGTAAAATTTGAATTCTTCCATTAACCAAAAATGAGACTTCTTCTTCATAAATTTTCATGACCTTGACTGAGCCATTCTCATAAATTTCTTTAATCTGATATGGACCAAGCCAATGGGTTATAAATTTGGCTTGAATGTATTTGAATTTAGAATCAAATAATAAGGTTCGATCACCTACGTTGAATTATTTCTTCTTGATGAATTTATCATGCCAAGTTGTTGTCTATTGTTGAGTCAGAAAAGTATGTTGTACTGTTGCTTATCTCATTTCATCTAATTGATTTAACTACATCACCCTTTCTTTTTGTGCTTCATCTAGATCCATTCCTAAATCAACTGCCAACTTGTAAGTATGAAATTGAAACTCAATGGGGAGTAATAATTTCTTACCATATACTGGCTGATAAGGAGTGAAACCTTTTGTATTTTTCTAAGTGATTCTATATTCCCATAAAGACATTTCTATGCATTCGAAATGTCTTGGTCGTGATTTCTTCCAAATTTTTATTAGTAGACTCCACTTGGCCATTTTCTTATGGATGATAGGGTGTAGACTTTTGATGCTTGATCTTGTATTTTTCTGCTATGTCTTGCACTAGTTAGAAGTAAATTGTGTTCCTTGATCAGTAACAATTTCTCTGGGAACTCCAAATCTTACAAAAATTAAAGGAGAAAGTTAACAATTGTTTGTTATGTAACTGTTGGTAATGCTTTTTCTTCCACCCATTTTGTCACATAGTCAGTACATACCAATATATACTTCTTTCCATTTGATGGTGGATTGATAGGACCAATGAAATCAAGTGCCCATTTCTCAAATGGCTCTATCAAAACTTGTGGCTTTAGTGGTATTTTATTAGATGGCACTGGTATGCCCATCCTTTGAAAACTGTCGCAACTTTTGACATATTTTTTGGAATCTTTAAAAATGGATGGCCAATAATACCCCAAATTGAGTATTTTGTATGTTGTTCTCTTATCTGCAAAATGTCCACCACAAGGTTTGCCATGACAAGCTTTTAAAATTTCTAATATTTCATCTTGTCTTACACATCTTCTAATAATAAGATCATAACCAATATAGAAAAGATCTCCATTAAGCCATGTGTATCTAGCACTTTCTTTAATCACTTTTCTTTTCTCTTTTGATGTAAAATGTGGAGGTAACTTTCCTGTTGATAAATAGTTAGCTATATCAACATACCATGGAGTTATAACTGATATTACAAATAAATTTTCATCGAGAAAATTATTTGAATTCACCCTTTGACTAATGAAGTGGTTTTTCTTAAAATAATGTTTACTATATTTAGGAGTTTGTTATAATTATTTGATTATTTATATTTATTTATATATCCTTGGTCATGTTATTTTTATATAATTATACATATAATTAAAAATTTGAGTTAAAATTAAATTATTTTAAGATTAATTAAAACAAGTTTTTTCAATTTATTTATATTATTTCTTCACCTTTTTCCTCACCAAGTCAAATTTAGTCGTTTTCCTTATAGCCTTTAGAAGGTCTTATCTCCATATTTAACTTGCTGGTATGATCTGATTCTTCATCTTGTCATGATGATGAACCACACAGGTTGGTTCGAAACACGTCGACCTAAATCTTCCAATGTGATTTCTTCCGAAAATGTTTCAAATATTGAAAATTATTTGAGACAAGAATGATATCACAAAGAGTATATAATCGAGATAGAAAATATGCCACTTGATTTTCCCTTGCAGGTCTATCTAGGACAATAATGTTGAATTCCTGCATCAATTAAACCACCTTGGCATTCTGCCATTAGTAATGTTTTTATTCACCAAATATCTGATGACAGAATAATCTGTATGGATGAAGACTTCATAACATGTGATGTAATGACGAAATTTATTCACAACATGAACTTCTACCAACATTTTTTCTCAATAACTATGTAGTTCAACTCTGCAGGTGTTAGATTTTTGCTAATAAAATAAATAGCATAAGTCATATGATTCTCTTTTTGACCCAGAGATGCCCCTATTGCAGTTTTTGATGCATCAGTAGAGATGTGGAATGGTAAAGCCCAATTAGGTCCTCTCAAAATAGGTGTTGTGGATAGTTTGTCTTTGAGATTTTCAAATGCTTTTTGACAATTATCATCCCAATAAAATTGTATATCTTTTGCAAGTAATTTGAATAAAGGCAAAGTTATTTTACTGAAATTTTCAATGAACCTTTTATAATATCCTACATATCAAGAAAACTTCTTACTTCCTTTTGATTTGTAGGTTCTGATAAATTGACAATGATTTGTATTTTACTAGGATCAATTGTTATCCCTGAAGATGAAACATGATGACCCAACACTATTCCTTCTGTCAACATCATAAATATTTTTTCATTACTAAGAGATAAGTTTGTTTCCATGCACCTTTTTAAGACTTTTTCCATTTTGTTCAAAGAATCATCAAAAGTGTTTCCATATACAGAGAAATCATCCATATAAACCTCTACACATTCATGTATTAAATCATCAAAAATAGCTAGAACTTCTCTTTGAAAAATAGTTGGTGCATTACACAATCCAAAGGGTAACACATTGTAAGAAAATGTACCCTAGGGACAGGTAAAAGTAGTTTTGTCCTGGTCTTCTAATGCTATTTTAATTTGATTGTAGCCACTATGTTATATACCTAGGGGGGATAATATGGGGTACAAAGGGAGGTACCCAAGGTAATAATGTAATAATGGGATGGGCCATACTAATGAATAAGGTGGTTAACCCATATCATGTAAGGGACCACAAGTAGTTAGTAATAATGTAATGGGCCCATGGTATTAGTTCGATGGTATGAGGGAACCATGGTAATGACCCATGGTATTGTATGGATGAGGCCTATATAGAGGCTAGAGACTCCACATGGAGAGGTGTCAAGGAATATTGTATGAACAGGCATATGGCTTGTGGAGTGCTCTCCTTCCTTAAGGAGTGAATGTATGGTGTTGCCCTACCTGAAGGGTTTAACCAATAAAGTGAATCATTTCTATCTATATTCAGATCTTGTTATTTCTTGGGTTTATTTGTGTTCTCATATATTTTCAGATCAGATATATAACAAGTGGTATCAGAGCCAGTTTTCTGATACCACTTATTATAGATCTGATCTGAAAATATATGATAGTAAGAATAATCACCAAAAATAACAAGATCAAAATAGATAGAAATACTTCTTTATTGATAAAACCCTTCAGGTAGGGCAACACCATACATTCACTCCTTAAGGAAGGAGAGCACTCCACAAGCCATATGCCTGTTCATACAATATTCCTTGACACCTCTCCATGTGGAGTCTCTAGCCTCTATATAGGCCTCATACATACAATACCATGGGTCATTACCATGGTTCCCTCATACCATCGAACTAATACCATGGGCCCATTACATTATTACTAACTGCTTGTGGTCCCTTACATGATATGGATTAGCCACCTTATTTATTACTATGGCCCATCCCATTATTACATTATTACCTTGGGTACCTCCCTTTGTACCCCATATTATCCCCCCTAGGTATATAACATGCCTTGCGTCTGAAAACTACGTAGACCTTCCTCCCAATGTCCCACCTTGTAGTAGCCATTGATGGTCTCAACTACGCAATCCTGTCTCCTAGTGGCCTCTGCGCAATTTTTCCCCGTAGTAAAGATTGTGCTCAGGAGTTCCTCAGCCACGCCTAAGCTGCGCTCTACGTAGTCTCGGTGACCAATATCCCTCCCTGTCACCTAAAATTGCACAATGTGCAATTTCTGTACCCTCTTTCCCAGCTTGTCACTTGTCTCGGGCACAGTTCATGGATAACAATGCATCATCTTAGACTAGGAGTTTTTGGATTTGATGTCATCCCGTCATGAGTGAATTGTAGGAACAAGTACACTATTATATCATGGTGAGACGATGAAGAAGATGAGAAAGGGGAAAACATGCTAGAAGACTCACTTACAACTACATGGTCAAATAAGCTGATCAAGAACAAGCAAAGGCATCTCTTTAAGTTTTTCAGTTTCCTTAATTGTAGCACAATTTACTATTTTTAGCAGTTTTCCGGGTCTTGAACTTTTGGAGCCGTTTTGAGGAGCTAAACGAAGTATTTTTGGAAAATTGAGGCCAACCTTGGCTCTTGACTATTGTTGGCCATTTAAAAGTTGTTTTCCTCGGATAGATATTTCGAACGAGGTATTGTGCGCATCAAACGGAGATCATATGCCAAAGTTTCGACCCCGAGAAGTTGATGTACCAATTTAACCAAACGAGGCACATAGTTTTGCCGCTTCATCTCCAGGAATAGGTTTTTGGATGTTTAGGGTTTTCCATTGTTTCTATTCATGATTTTTTCAACCAGGAAAATATTACTTTTTCACTTCTCAAAGTCGCCCCCACGTCAAGGACTGGTGTGAAACCCACTATGAGAAGAAGGACGAAAGTACACCCTCACTATTTTCTGCCGCACCCACTTGGAATTCGTTTAGTGATGCCATCAAGGAGCAGTTCTACCTTGTCGAGAGCTATGAGGATAAATACATAAATTGGACAACGCTGCGGCAGGGAAGGGACCAAGACGTGCCAGAGTTTACAATTGTTTTTCATACCCTTCGCACGAAGTTGGGTATCAAGGATTATGTGAAACGTTTGGTACTCAAGTACCATGAATATCTACAGAGGTACATCCAGGATGAGATGGATTTCCTAGACTTCTCCTTACTTGGCACGGCATATCGATACGCTGTCAAGATTGAGCATAATTTTAAACAGAAAAAGAGAGAATTTGGATATGCGAATCTGAAGCAAGGGAAAGGCACCCCCAAATTGGCAGAGCAAAGAGAAAATCCAAGCGGGGCAACCCATGATAACCCGCTAAAGCCACAAGGTAAGAAAAACTCCACGAGTTCAAATAATGACATGGGAAACTGGTGTGAGTTCCATAAGAGCTCCACTCACAACACAAGTGAGTATCGAGCCAAGCAATCACTGGTGGCCGAGCTAAATGCTTTCGAGTTAGATGCATGTTCCAACTTTGAATTAGAACCCGACAAGGGGAATGACAAAGGGAATCAGATCATTAACGTAGATCCTAGTGTCACTATGGCAACCACCAAAATCCACAAGATTGAGCCTAAATATATAGAGGAGGGGGAACGCCTATTCCACTCACACATGTGGTTGAAGGGTTATCTGATGTAGTTCATTGTCGACAGGGGAGCCAAAAGAATTTCATTTTAGAAGAGGTGGTGAAGCAGTTGGTCCCACCGACTACAGCACATCTACAACTGTACACCATCAGGTTCCTTCACCAAGGATAATATCTTCATGTCATCTAGCAGTTCCGTTGACCCTACAGCATCAATCCCTTCACAGATGAGGTATTGTGTGATGTTACTCCTCTTGAATTTTATGATGTATTATTATGACAACCATACTTGTGGAAGCCTCATGTTGTATATGAGTCTATACCCCACTCTATTATTATTTCTTTGGTTATTAAGTTATACAGAATACCTGAGGTAGCCCTGCCTACTACCATCTCTTTGATCTCTACTAAGAAATGGAGTAAGATCATCTCCTAGATTGGGAAATTTGTTTTCTTTCTGATTCACTCTCAAAGCAAGGGAAATATCGTAGCCACATCCACGACCCCCAGGAAGGGTTCCTCCACGCAGCAGAAGCAATTGGATATTGTCGTGGAAGAATACAAGGACATCTTCTTCTCACCCATAGGGGTGCCCTTGCAATGTTAGGTCAAGCATTCGATCGATCTGAGTCCAAGAGAACCTCTACCAAGTGGGCCAATATATCTTTGCTCCATTCTAGAAAATGAAAAGATCAAGCTGCAAATCCAGAAGTTGGTGCAATAAGGGCACATCCGACCAAGTTCCTCACCTTGTGGGAGCCCGATTATATTTGTACAAAAGAAGGATGGGACCTGGAGGCTTTGCATTGATTATCAAGCATTAAACAAGATCACTTAAAGGGGCCAAGTATTTCAGTGGCATCAATCTGAAGTCTGGCTATCACTAGGTTCCAATAGAGCCCACAAATATATCGAAGACCGCCTTCAAATCCAACGAAGGCCTTTTTGAATGGTTGGATATGCCCTCCAGGTTGACAAATGCCCCTGCTAATTTTATGAGGCTAATGGATGACATCTTGTGGCCCTTTACCAACTTATTCATGGTTGTTTTTTTGGATGACATCCCCATCTTCAGCAAGAGTTGGGAAGAACACTTGCAACACATTTGGCAGGTCATTCAAACCCTTCAACACCATAAACTATGTGCCTAATTGGAGAAATGCACCTTTGGCATGAGCCAGGTCCAATATTTGGGTTACATCATAGATGAGCGTGGCGTGCAAGTGGATCCGACTAAGATCCAAGTCATTTGGGATTGGCCAGCCCCGACCACTCTAATGGAGCTTTGCATTTTTTTGGGCCTTGCAAATTTTTATCGGAGTTTCATGTTGGGATTCTCCCATATCACTTGGCCTTTGAGTCATATTACTAAGGGCGGGGTGAAAGAAAAATTTCCCTGGTTTGAATCCCAACAGAAGGCATTCAGTGAGTGGAAGCACCGACTTTACTTTGCACCAGTACTCACACTTCCAGACCTACAGCAACCATTTGAAATTGAGACAAATGCCTCAGACTATGCTATTGGTGTAGTCCTCACCCAACATGGGCATCGAGTGGTCTATCATAGTAAGACACTTTCTGATACAATTCAGAAGTGCCCCACCTATGATAAAGAGATGTATTCCATCATGTAGGCTTTCCGACAATGGAAGCATTACATTTTGGGGAAGTAGACAATCATCCACATCTATGACCGACCTCTTCAGTTTATACAAACACAAGGGAAGTTGAAGAACAATCACATCAGAAGTGCTATACATATATGCAACAATTCCACTTGAACATTAAATAAAAAAAGTGTAGCACCAATAATGTTGCATACTGCCTCAACCGACCCCTGGTTGCGGCACTCACTATTGTTTTCGACTCTTGTCGCCACAAGACCTCTAAATGGTCGTAACTATACAAAATTGATCCAACGTTCATCTCCACAAACCAGATGCTAGTTGATGGAAAGAAAGTTCTTGATTTCCACCGCTAGGACGCATTATTATGCTACCTGGGCCACATTTTTGTTCCTTCAAGCGAGCGTGCCAAGTTGATTTAGGAGGCACACTACAATTGGATCGCATGAAACTTTGATGTGGAAAAACCTGTGGCTATACTACAAAATCACTTTTATTGGCCCAAACTACGACTGGATTTTGTGAAATATATCAGATCCTACACTACTTGTGTCATTGCCAAAACAACCATCAAGAAGCAAGGCCCGCACACTCCTTTGCCTATTCCTAGCCAGCTGTGGGAGTCCATCTCCATGGACTATATGTCTGGCCTCCCTTCTACCAAGCATGGTAATGACTGTGTATTTGTGGTCGTGGACAGATTTTCTAAGATGGCTATATTGGTGGCGTGCAAGAAGAGTATCATAGTAGAGGAAACTGCCAAACTCTTCTTTGAACGAGTATGGGTACATTTTTGGATCCCACAGACCATTATATTGGATCAGGATAGCACGTTCCTGAGCACATTTTGGTCAAGCCTATGGACACTATTGGACACCAAGCTCACCAAGTTGAGTGACTTCCAAGGATAATTTTAGGGGCGAATGTTCGCCCTTTGGCGAAATTAAGGGTTTTTAAATTTTTAGTGGGCGAAAATATTGTATCATAGTACATTTTTACAAATCACTTCAAATAGCCCACCTTATTTTAAGGGAGAGGGTAAAAAAGGTAAATTTAGCCCTTGAAATTAGGACTTACAACCTTCCATTCGCCCATTTTCAAGAATAGGTTTTATTTAAGTGAATCCATTCGCCCATTTTCAAGAATAGGTTTTATTTAAGTGAATCCTATGGGCCAAATACCATATTTATAAAAGAGGTATGGTAAATTAATAAAAATATAAATAAATGAGAGGTATGGTAAATAAATAAAACATTTTTTATATTTACTCCATAAGTCACCTTATATACATGTAAGGTGTAAACAAATAAAAATATAAGTAAAGTGGAAGTATGGTAAATAAATAAAACGTCTTTTTATACTTACTCAAAAGGTATGGTAAATAAATAAAAATATAAATAAACTAGACGTATCCTAAATAAATAAAACCTCTTTTTATATTTAGTCCATAACCCTCGTTCTATTTATGAAGGCTCAAGAAAGAGGTTTTATTTAAGTGAATCCTATGGGCCAAATACCATATTTGTAAAAGAGGTACGGTAAATTAATAAAAATATAAATAAACGAGAGGTATGGTAAACAAATAAAACATTTTTTATATTTACTCCATAAGTCACCTTATATTTACGAACACTCAAAAAATGGGTTCTATTTAGGTGAAACCTATGGCCAAAATATTATGGGACAAATACCATGGACTAGATTGTTATTAATACCATGCAAAAAACCATTATTAACCCTAATATTAGAATTAATAAAAATAAAAATGGCACATGGTATTGACCCATGGTATTCACCAAAATGGCACATGGTATTGACCCATGGTATTCACTTGGAATGTAGCCTATTTAAATGGGGGAATTAAACCAGCATGTAGCCTATGCTAAGATTCATTGTGACTTTACAAAGTTTTATTATTTAGTGAAAGACTCGCTAAGATCTTACAAGATTTTATAATTGAGTAAAATATTCGCCATGCCTGGTGAGAGATTCGCCAAAAAATTATATATACATATTATATTATTGATAAAATCGCCTTCCATTTTTCCTATATACCATGGAGATTCGCCCATTTATTATATTTATAAATTTAGGGGGGGTTCTTAAAATTTTCCCTGGTGACTTCCATCCCCAAACTGATGACCAAATAGAGGTCGTCAATTCGATGATAGTGCACATACTCCACATGTACAACTCCAAGCATCCACGAACCTGGGATGAGAATCTTCCCTATGTGCAACATAGTTATAATAGAGCTCTCCATAGCTTGACCTGTCATAGTCCCTTTCAAGTCGGTCTAGGATTTCAACCATTGTGTTTGATTGATGTTGTCATGCCTTATGTGACTACAAAGATAGAATCCACACATGTATTTTCCGAGGCTTATAAAGCGACCAGATTTATTGAACGCATCCAACACATCTGCCAGCAGGTTCATGACATCTTGGAGAAGTCAAATGCCAAGTACAAGAAGTGACATGATCAACATCGGGTGCCACACAAGTTTCAGGTGGGCAACAAAGTTTGGTTGCATTTGCAGAAAGAACGCCTTACTAGAGCCCATCAGAAGATCTGAACATTCTGATATGGTCCTTACACCATTACCAAGGCTATGGGAGACAATTCTTTTGATCTCAGCATTCCCCCAATCCTTTTCATGCACCTAGTGTTCAATGTGGATTGCCTTCGACCATACTTTCCACCATTACTAGACACATCAGACATCGCAGAATAACCCACACCAATAGAGTTAAACCCAAATTGCATGGAATGGGCCACAACTGATCAGATTATGGACACATAAGTCAAGAACACTCACCAAAAGAAGATTCATTTATATTGGGTTGTCAAATCTGGCCAACCCCTGCACCAAGGCAAGTGGCTCACAAGGGACCAAGTTCAGCAGAAGTTTCCCCATCTCATGGAGGCACTCAATGTAATGGGGACCATTTATTCCTAAGGGGAGAGGACTAATCCAGGTGGATTTTAGTGGCCACCCTTATACTCTTCTTGGACCCCCACCACTATCTCTTTCAGTTTCCTTAATTGTAGCACAATTTACTATTTTTGGCAGTGTTTCGGGTCATGAACTTTTGGAGTCGTTTTGAGGCCCTAAACGATGTTTTTTGGGAAAATTAGGGCCAACGTGGGTCATATACAAATGTTGGCCACTTGAAAGTTGTATTCCTCAGATAGATATTTCTAACGAGGTTTTGTGCGCATAAAACGGAGATCGTATGCCAAAATTCCGACCCCGGGAAGTTGATGTACCAATTTACCCAAACAGGACCCATAGTTTTGCCACTTCATCTTCTAGGGTTAGGTTTTTGGATGTTTATGGTTTTTCATTGTTTCACAATAATACATAGGCCTATTGTACTTGAGTACCAAATATTTCTCATAATTGTACCCAAGGATTATAGCCATTGGACTCCTAGTACAACATTAGCACCACCCATTGGGCTATTAAATACATATTCTCCCATGGATAGCTTGATATTATGGAACTTTCCAAAGAAATTTATGGTTCCTCCACTTGCAACCATCATTTGACACTCTGGTGTTGGATATAGGAAGCAATTCAATTCCTTAGCTATCTTACAATGAATAAAATTATGGGTGTTGCCCGAATCAATCAACACTATTACCTTTTTCTTCGTGACATGCCCTTTTATCTTGATAGTTTGAGGAGTGGTAATTCCAGCCAATGCATTACAAGATATAGTCAGATTCATTTCTTCTTTATCTAAGCTTTTTTCCTGGTGTATATCCTCTTCTTTTGATGTTTTTTGTTCCTTTTCTTCCTCCTCTTCACAATCTATGTAAAATAATTTCTTCTCAACACACTTATGACCTTCAGTGTATTTGCTATCACAACAGTAACAAAGCCCTTTTGCTCTTTTTTCTTCCAATTGTTGTGGTGTCAACCTTGTAGGTTGTGGAAGGCTAGGGGCAACAACACTTCCATCTTTATAATTGTGAGTGGTATGCTTCCTTGTTGCCATAATTTTCCTTTCCATTTTCTTGCCAACCTAAATGTCTTCTCCAATGAATCAGGTTCCCAAAGGCGAACCTCATGTTGGATGTTATCATTTAAACTCCCTATGAACACATCAATCCTATGCTCCTCTGGAATATCTTTTACCCTTATATTCAATTTTTGGAAGTCCTAAATGTGCTGCATCATTGAACCCTTTTGTTTGAGATTTATCAATTGGCTAAAAAAAGTGTTGCTTTTGTATCCTCATAGTGTGCTATAATTTCTTCCATAAAAATTGCCAAAGTGACAATTTGTTTATGAAAGCAAAGCCATCGATACCACACAAACTGATTTGGTTTCAAATATAAAGTTGCAATGCGTACCTTTAGTGTGTTTTTCACATTATGGAGATCGAAATATTGCTCCATCTATAGTATCCATGTGAAGGGATCCTTTCCATCAAACTTCCTCATATCGATCTTTGGAACATGGTGGGTCTTTGATTCAACGTTATAGTCTATGAAATCATGATTAACGTTTATTTTGTTCTCATCATGAGTTTCTTTTAATACTCTTTCACCATTAGTAAGCATTTCTTGTAGAAAATTTGTCAAATCTTCCATCTTAGCTTCCACACCTTTCTTTAAACTATCCATCTTAGCTTCCACGCCATCCATCTTAGCTTCCACGTCATTCATCTTAGCTTCTACACCTTTCTTTAAACCATCCATCTTAGCTTCCACGCCCTTTTCTAAACCGTCCATCTTAGCTTCTATGTCTTTCTTTAAACCATCCATCTTAGCTTCTGTTACTTTTTGTGAGAGTGAATTTTGTTGCACTTGGTCTTGTAATTTTGATATATCATGTTGCATTTCTTCCTCTTCTTCATGAATCATGCTAGATCTCAGGTTGCTTACTAGGTGTTTCCATTTTATTTCTTTGGGGCATCAATTAATGATAATAATGCTTCACTATGCCCTTTGAATTCCTTCAAACTAATTTTTCAAACCAATCTTATGCAAAATTTAAAAAAAACTACACATCTTTTTTCACTTTATAGGAGCTCGATATTGAATTTGTTGTATCTCTGTAATTTTGGATCTCTAAGGTCTGAAATATATTTCTGATTTAGCCCTCTGAGTCCTCTTTCTAACCCCGCAAGTCTGATGAATACCATATTCTCCAAGAAAGAGTTATGCCAAATCGTCCATGATGACCTGATTATATACTGTTTCAGTAGAGCGAACTTGTACGAAGTTCCATGTGTCACTATTTCGACCTTAGGATCAGAAACCGATACATGGAAAACTACAGTCCATCCTATTTCTGTAGCTTCTTACAAAATTTCAATCTAATTCTTCGAAAAAAAGTTATGATGATTTTTCCTAGGTCACCTATTTGAGATATAATTCGGGATCCTGCAAAAATCCTAACTTCGTTAGATCATATCTTCGAAACTATAGCAATAAAAGACCTGAAATTTGGACCCGAGGTTCAAAAATATCTTGCCTCAAATGGTTTTTTTTGTAGCTTCAAACGTCACAGAAAAAACTTTATGTCAAAAATTCCACGATGACCTGTTTGGAGCAACGAAACCCTAGAATCCAAAGCTCTGATACCAAATGTTATGCAACCAGCTCACAAAATAGAAGAAAAGAGAAATAAACTCAAAATCAGCCTCTTTGAGGGAGAAACCTCCTTTACATTACACAAATGAATAATACTTGGATGATACAAATGACAAAACCTCCTTTCTATATATAGGAATCTAAGAAGTCGCCATATAACCAAAGTTGACATAACAATAATAATATAAGGGTACAAAAATAACAGTAGTGGGCTTCTATGGGGCACAATAATAGAAATATGGGGACAATAGGGGCACAACAATAATAATAAAGGCTACAATGAAAATAGTAATGGGGAAATCACTAGTATTATAATAACCTAACAGTTTACCAATGTTTTTCATACCCTTCGCATGAAGTCTATTGAAAATAGCAACAAGAAATGGTAAAACTAGAAATGTTATAAATAGCATTGCTATAGATATCATTTTAGGTACCAGTGTGGAAAATAGCAACAAGGAATGTTAAAAATAGAAATGCTAAAAATAGCATTGCTATAGATAGCATTTCAAGATATATTACAATTTTAATTAGTCCTTGAATTAAAATTGAGAATTAAAATTCGAATTTAGTCTCACTAGCTGTTTGAAAAATAATTAATTAATTCATCTTGAGTTAATTAGTTGGAGAAAATCAAACCTGAAGTCTATGTGAAGTCATGCAACAGTTATTCCTTTGATTGAGGAAGTTATCCCTTAATTAAGGAGATAAGGATGAGTTGTATTTGAGTTGTAATTAGTTAGCTCAGTTAACTAAGTTAAGTCCAGTTAAATTAGTTCCAAACAGTTTGTGGAACTAATTGTGAGTTTAGTCAGTTAATGCATGCATGCAAGCAACTAGTGTTCTCCAAATAAATGAATATTCTCTCATAAATAACTCATGCATGTCAGTTCAGAAAGAGACCCAATTGAGATTAAAGGAAGGGACAATGTACTATCAGTTGGAGGAATTTTCCTATATAGGAAACACATCCATGCAGAAGGAATTATCTCCCTCAGGATTGCGCAGTTATTTCAGAGGTTAGTGAGCAGTGTGAGAGGATTATTCACACAGGTTGCATCTAGAGGACCCAGGAAAAACTGTGCAAGGAAATAGGAGGCTTGGAGGACTGAAGGAAGGCATATGTGTTGTCTATTCTGTCTATGAGCAGCAATGAGGGATTGTACTGAGAGCTCGATAGCTTGTGAGCTAAAGCTTTGTGTAATCCTGTGATATTTCCACTTGTATGATAATATAGATAGTGGGGTTTTTAGATGAGGCTTTCCCCAGAGTATTCTTCTGTGTTTCATGTGTATGATTTCTTCTTCTCTCTTATATGTGTTCTATTCGATCTTGCTCAAATTCGATTAAGCTTCGGCAAGTTTGTTTGTAGAAGTAGATCAAGTATTTTGCTTTAGTATATTGCATTATCAGGTGATCTACAATGAAAATTTCTACATGGTATCAGAGCTAGCTGATTTGTAGAAAAGTTCTACATGGTATCGGAGAAAAGGTGATCGAAGCAATGAACAGTATACGAAGAAGAAAATTCGAAGTAAAAAAAAAAAATGGGCCACGAGTTTTCAGAGAAAATCTGAAAATTTTTGTGCATATTTTCTGGAAAAAAAAAATAGTAGATTTGTATTACTTATGGAAAAAGACCCAAATTCAAAAAAAAAATTGGCTGAATTGGAGTTCAGATGAGCGAGATATCGTTGATTTCAACTCTTTTTCCAGAAAATTTTGTGACGGCGGGAAAGATGAAACAGATTGGTGTGATAGCCAAGAACCTATATGCTCTTGAGGTTCAAGATGCATGCAAAGCCTTGAGGAGCAAGGAAAAGGTTAGAGACTTGGTGGTTGAGAGGGAGAGTAAATTACCTCTCAACATACAGTCCGAGAAGAAGTCTCAGACAATTGTGGAGGAGCCACAATTGGAGATGCTGAGAGGAGACCGAGTGGAGGCATCCACTCATGAAAAGACCTCCAGTAGGGGTAAATTTCGAGCCAAGTGGGCAGAGGGATCACATGTAGCCATACCTCCAGGTGTGAGGTGGGGCGACGTGAAGTGATAGTTCCAAGAAGGCTGAAAAAGGGGCAGGATCCTTGAGGTACCCAGCCTCTTTGATTAGACCTTGCTATGGGAGCCCCAATGAGGAGTAGCAGGACCAGTCAAGTGGGTAGAGACAGATGTAGATGGAGCGATAGAGGAAGATTCAGCATCAGAGGGTGTTTCTAGCCCAACAGGGAGGTCAGTTGGGAGATCAATTACTTACTTCTCAGTAACTAAGTTGCAGTGCAGTAGTGGGTAGCACGATGCAACATGATGAGAGGAGGTGCAGTGTAGATGCAGTGCTAGGAGATTGGACCAACAGCAACACGGATGCAGCAGGAGGAATCAGAGTGATTGATGCAGTCAGATATTAAAGTGACAGAGGCTAGAGCAGTCAAATACTAAAGGGCACAAAGGTGCAAAGTTTTCAGTCGACAAAGGTAATAGCAGTCAAAGACTTTGATGATAGAGGCATCATTCTGATTTAGGTTGGATATTTTTTTGTTTCTGGAGTTGCTAGAGCAAAAACACTAGTGATAAGTGTTGCATGCAGAACATTCCAAAGGTTCAAGATCGGGTTCAAGTTGAATGCCTTTCTTGTTGAGAGGGAGTGTTGAAAATGGCAACAAGAAATGGTAAAAATAGAAATGCTATAAATATCATTGCTATAGATAGCATTTCAGGTACCAGTGTGGAAAATAACAACAAGGAATGTTAAAAATAGAAATGCTAAAAATAACATTGCTATAGATAGCATTTCAGGATATATTCCAATTTTAATTAGTCCCTGAATTAAAATTCGAATTTAGTCTCACTAGCTGTTTGAAAAATAATTAATTAATTCATCTTGAGTTAATTAGTTGGAGAAAATCAAACATGAAGTCTATGTGAAGACATGCAACAGTTATTCCTTTGATTGAGGAAATTATCCCTTAATTAAGGAGATAAGGATGAGTTGTATTTGAGTTGTAATTAGTTAGCTCAGTTAATTGAGTTAAGTCTATTTAAATTAGTTCCAAACAGTTTGTGGAACTAATTGTGAGTTCAGTCAATTAATGCATGCATGCATGCAACTAGTGTTCTCTAGATAACTGAATATTCTATCATAAATCACTCATGCATGTCAATTCAAACAGAGACCCAGTTGAGATTAAAGGAAGGGAAAATGACCTATTAGTTGAAGGAATTTTCCTATATAGGAAACTCATCCATGCAGAAGGAATTATCTCCTTCAGGATTGCACAGTTATTTCAGAGGTCAGTGTTGTGTGTGAGGTGAGAATCACACAGGCTGCAGCTAGAGGACCCTGGAGAAATTGCTCAAGGAAATAGGAGGCTTGGAGGACTGAAAGAAGGCATATGTGTTGTCTATTCTATCTATAATCAGCAGCGAGGGATTGTACTGAGAGCTGGATAGCTTGTGAGTTAAAGCTTTGTGTAATCCTGAGATATTTCCACTTGTATGAATACAGATAGCGGGATTTTTAGCTGAGGCTTTCCCCAGATTATTCTTCTGTGTTCATGTGATTGATTTCTTCTTCATCTATTATATGTGTTCTATTTGATCTTGCTCAAAATCAATTAAGCTTCCGTAAGTTTGTTGTAGAAGTAGATCAAGTATTTTTCTTTAGTAACATTGCATTATCAGGTGATCTACAGTGAGAATTTCTACATGGTATCAGAGCTAGCTGATCCATAGAGAAATTTCTACAAAGTCGGGTATCAAGGATTCTGAGAAACCTTTGGTACTCAAGTACCTTAACTGCCTATGTAGGTACATCCAAGATGATATGGAGTTCCTGTAAATCTCCTCGCTCGACACAATGTATCGATACACTATCAATATTGAGCAGAATTTTAAACAGAAAAAACGAGACTTTGGATATGTGAATCCGAAGCAAGGGAAATGTGCCCCCATACCGTAGAGCAAAGGGAAAAGCCAAGGTGGGGCGACCCAGGATAACCCGTCGAAGCTGCAAGGAAAGAAAAACACAATGAAGACAAAGAAGGACATGGGAAATTGGTGTGAGTTACATAAGAGCTCCACTCAAAACACAAGTGAGTGTCGGGTCAAGCAGTCACTAGTGGCTGAGCTAAAGGCTTCTGAGTCAGATGCATGTTACAACTCTGAATCATAACCTCATAAGGGGAATGACAAAGGGAAGTAAATCGTTGATGTGGATCTCAGTGCCACTGTGGGAACCAAAAAGATCTAGAAGATTGACCCTGAAGATCCAGAGGAATGGGAACACCTATTCCACTCACAAATGTCGGTGAAGGGTTCTCCGCTATAGTTCATTGTCGACAACGGGAGCCAAAAGAACCTCATTTCAGTAGAGGTCATGAAGTGGCTAGCCTAATAACTAAAACACATCCATAGTTGTACACCATCAGGTGGCTTCACTAAAGACAAGATCTTCACGTCATCTAACAGTGCCACCTTCCCTACAACACCAAGCCCTTCACGGATGAGGTACTGTGTGATGTTGCTCCTCTTGAAGTTTGTGATGTATTATTAGGACAACCATACTTGTAGAAGCGACATGTTGTATATGAGTCTAGACCCCGCTCTATTATTATTTTTGGTAGTAAGTTATACATGATACCACAAATAGCCCCAACTACCACTATCTCTTTGATCTCTGCTAAGAAATGCAGTAAGATCATCTCCCAGACTTCGAATTTTTTTTCTTTCTGATTCACTCTCGAAGTAAGGGGAATATCATAGCCACATTCACGATCCCTTGGAATGCTTCCTCCATGTAGTATAAGCAAGTGGATATGGTAGGGGAAGATTACAAGGACATCTTCTCCTCACCCATAGGGTTACCCTTGCATTGTCAGGTCCAGCATTCAATCGATCTAACTCCCAAAGCACCTCTACCCAACGGGCCAATATATTGTCACTCCATTCTGGAAAATGAAGAAATCAAGCGACAAATCTAAGAGTTGTTGAAAAAAGGGCACATCTGACCAAGTTCCTCGCCTTGTGGGATCCCAATTGTACTTGTACAAAAGGATGGGACTTGGAACCTCTTCATTGATTATCGGGAACTAAAAAAGATCACTGTTAGGAACAACTATCCAGTCCCACAGATTGATGACCTTCTAGACCAACTCAAGGGGCCCAAGTATTTCAGGAAGATCGATCTAAAGTCTGGCTATCACTAGGTTCCAATAGAGCCCACAGATGTATGGAAGACCTCCTTCGAATCCAAGGAAGGCCTTTTTGAATGGTTGGTTATGCCCTTCGAGTGACAAATTCCCATGCTAATTTTATGAGGCTAATGGATGACATCTTGTGGACCTTCACCAACTCATTTGTGGTTTTTTATCTGGACGACATCCTCATCTTCATTAAGAGTTGGGTAGAAGACTTGCAACACATTCAGCAGGTCCTTCAAACCCTTCAACAGCACAAACTATGTGCCAACTTGGAGAAATGCACCTTTGGCATGAGCCAAGTCCAATATTTGGGTTACATCATAAATGAATGTGGCATGTATGTGGATTCAACTAAGATCCAAGTCATTCAGGATTGGCCAGCCCTAACCACTCTAACAGAGCTTCCTATCTTTTTGGGCTTTGGAAATTTTTGTCGGAGATTCATGTTGGGATCCTCCCATATCACTTGGCCTTTGAGTCATATTACTAAGGGTAGGGTGAAAGCAAAGTTTTCCTGGTCCAAGTCCCAACAAAAGGATTTCATTGAGTTGAAGCTCTAACTTTGGTCTACACCGGTACTCATATTGCCAGACCTGCAACAACCATTTGAAATCGAGACAGACACCTCAAACTATGCTATTGGTGCAGTCCTCACCCAACACAGGCATCTAGTGGCCTATCATAGTGATACACTTTCGGATACAAATCGGAAGTACCCCACCTATGATAAAGAGATCTATTCCATCATGCAGGATTGCTGGCAATGGAAGCATTACATTCTGGGGAAGGAGACGGTCGTCCACACTGATCACCGACCTCTTCAGTTTATACAGACATAAGGGAAGTTGCAGAACGATCACCATCAGAAGTGGTCTACATATCTGCAACAATTCCACTTGAACATTAAATACAAAAAGGGTAGAACCAATAATGTTGCAGACTGCCTTAGTTGACCCCCAATTGCAACACTAATGTTCTCAACTCTTGTGGCCACGAGACCTCTGGATGGCCACAACTATACAAAAATGATCCAAAGTTCACCTCCACATACCAGATGCTAGCCAATGGAAAGAAATTTCTTGATTTACAACTCCAGGACGCATTATTATGCTACCTGGGCCACCTTTGTCTTCCTTCAAGTGAGCATGCCAAGTTGATTTGGGAGGCGCACTACAGTTAGGTTGCAAGACACTTTGGTGTGGAGAAATTGTGGTTGTACGACAAAAGGATTTTTATTGGCCCAAACTCCGACTAGATGTTGGGAAATATATCAGATCCTACACTTCCTGCACCATCACCAAGCCAACCATCAAGAAGCAAGGCCTCTACACTCCTTTTCCTACTCCCAGCCAGTCGTGGGAGTCCATCTCCATGGACTATATGTCGACCTCCCTTCTACCAAGTATGGTAATGATTATGTATTTGTGGTCGTGGACAAATTTTCTAAGATGGCTATATTGGCAGCCTGCAAGACGAGTATCACAACAAACGAAAATGCTAAACACTTCTTTGAAAAATTATGGGTACATTTTTGGATCCCGCAAACCATTGTATCAGATCGGCATAGCAGGTTCCTGACCACATTCTAGTCAAACCTCTAGACACTATTGGACACCAAGCTCATCAATTCGACTACCTTCCATCCGCAGACTAATGGAAAGATGGAGGTCATCAATAGGATGATAGTGAACATACTCTGCATGTACAACTCCAAGCATCCACAAACCTGGGATGAGAGTCTTCCCTTTGTGAAACAAAGTTATAATAGAGCTCTCCATATCTCGACGGTCACAACCCCTTTCAAGTGGGTCTAGGGTTTCAACCATTGTGTCTGATTGATGTTCCCATGCCTCATGTGACTACATAGACAAAATCCACACATGTATTGTCTAAGGCTATTAAAGTGACCAAATTTATTGAACGCATCCAACACATCCGCTAGTAGGTTCAATACATCTTGGAGAACTCAAATGCTAAGTACAAGCAACAACATGATCAACATCGAGTGCCACATAAGTTTTAGGTGGGCGACAAAGTTTGGTTACATTTGTAGAAAGAACGCCTTAAAAGAGCCCATCGGAAGCCTGGACCACTCCGATATGGTACTTACACCATTACCAAGGCTGTGGGAGACAATTCTTTTAAGCTCAACATTCCCCCAATCCTTGGCCTGCACCTAGTGTTCAATGTGGACCACCTTCGACTATACTTTCCACCATTACTGGACACATTAGCCAATGCAAAACAGCTCACACCAACAAAGTTAAACCTAGACTGCATGGAATAGGCCACAACTAATCAAATTATGAACACATAGGTCAAGAACACTTGTCATCAGAAGATTCAACTATATCGGGTTGTCAAAGCTGGCCAACTCCTGCACCAAGGCAAGTGGCTCACCAGGGACCAAGTTTAGCAGAAGTTTCCCCATCTCATGGAGGAACTCAACGCAATGGGGACCATCGCTTCCTCAGGGTGGAGGACTTATCTAGGTGGATTTTGGTGGCCACCCACCTATTCCACTTGTACCCCTACCATTGTCTCTTTCATTTTTTCAGTTTCCTTAATTGTAGCACAATTTACTATTTTTGGCAATTTTTCGGGTCGTGAACTTCGGGAGCCTTTTTTAGGCCCTAAAAGATGTTTCTTGGGAAAACCAAGTCCAACATGGATCATTGATTGATCTTGGCCACTTGAAAGTTGTAGTCCTTGGATAAATCTTTCTAACGAGGTATTGTACGCGTCAAACGGGGATCGAAAAACAAAGTTCCGACCCCGGGAAGCTGATGTACCAATTTACCTAAACTGGGCCCATAGTTTTGTCGCTTCATCTCCTAGGGTTAGGTTTTTAGATGTTTAGGGTTTTCCATTGTTTCTCAATAATAAATAGGCCTTCGAGCCTCATTGTAACATAGTTCATAGGCATGCAACCACCACATCTCTTCTCAGAAATTAGCTACCATCGCCCAAGCTAGTCTTATTTCCATTCTATTTGTAAACATATTTTAGTATTTGATATTAATGAAATCAAGTGTTATTTCTGTAGCATCTCTATATTTATGGTTATATCTATAATTTTTTGTTGTTGTTGTTTAAGTTTAGATCAGTGGTATTAGAGTGGTCTGCTCTTTTTTTTTCTTTGCATGTCCCCAACGAGGTCGGGACATAAGGAGTTAGGGCTTGAACTAGTCGAACCTTTGCAAGACCAACCTCGAAAAACTAGACGACCGCCCATGGAAGAAGAGAAGAAAGACTAGGGGGTAGGAGATCCTTTTAAAATCTTGTTTGAAGAAGCCCTCGAGCGATAGAGGAACGCGATGATGGACAAATTTTCCTTGATCCTTCAGCCTCTACCCAAGGGCGACACATCTTCTTCCAACAGCTACACTAGAAGCGCCACATCCTTTAAGTTACAAGTTAACATTGACATCCCCATATTTGAGGGTCAGATAGATATAAATGCCATAGATAAATGGTTAAATCTGCTAAAAGGATATTTTTTTGTTCATCATTTTTCCCACTGGGAAAAGATTACTTTTTCACTTCTCAAAGTCGCCCCCCATGTCAAGGACTGATGGGAAACCTACTGTGAGAAGAATGACGAAAGTACACCCTCACTATTTTTAGTTGCACCCACTTAGAATTCGCTCCTAGATGCCATCAAGGAGGATTTCTACCCTATCAGGAGCTATGAGAATAAATACATAAAGTGTACCACGCTGCTGCAGGGAAGGGACCAAGACGTGTCGAAGTTTACTAATGTTTTTCATACCCTTCACACGAAGTTGGGTATCAAGGATTCTGAGAAACATTTGGTACTCAAGTATAGCGACTGCCTACATAGGTACATCCAGGATAAGATGGAGTTCCTGGACATCTCCCCATTCGGCACAACGTACCAATATGTTGTCAAGATTGAGCAGAAGTTTAAACAGAAAAAGTGAAACTTTGGATATGTCAACCCAAAGCAAGGGAAAGGCGTCGTTAAACTATCGAGCAAAGGGAAAATCCAAGGCAGGGTGACCCAGGATAACTCGTTGAAGCCACAAGTAAAGAAAAACACCATGAACACAAAGAAGGACATGGGAAAGTGGTGTGAGTTCCATAGGAGCTCTACTCATAACACAAGTGAGTGTCGGGCTAAGTAGTGACTGGTGGCCGAGTTGAAGGCTTCCGAGTCAGATGCATGTTCTAACTCTGAATCAGAACTCGACAAGTTGAATGAAAAAGGGAAGTAGATCATTGACACAAATCTCAGTACCACTTTGGCAACCACCAAGGTCCACAAGATTGAGCTTGAAGATCCAGAGGAGGGGGAACGCCTATTCCACTCATAAATGTGGGTGAAGGGTTCTCCGCTCCAGTTCATTGTCAATAGCAGGATCCAAAAGAACCTCATTTCAGTAGATGCCATGAAGCAGTTGGGCCTACCGACTACAACACATCTGCAACCGTACACCATCAGGTGGCTTCACCAAGGAAAAGATCTCTGCGTTAGCTAGCAGTACACCTACCCTACAACATCAGGCCCTTCATGGATGAGGTATTGTGTGATGTTTCTCCTCTTGAATTATTTGGTGTATCATTAGGACAACCATAATTGTGGAAGCGACATGTTGTATATGAGTCTATACCCCACTCTATTATTATTTCTTTGGGTAGTAAGTTATATGGGATACCGGATGTAGCCCCGCCTATTGCCATCTCTTTGATCTCTCCTAAGCAATGTAGTAATATCATTCCTGGATTGGGATTTTTTTTTTCTTTCTGATTCGCTCTCAACGTAAGGGGAATATTGTAAGCACATCCACGGCCCCCAAGAAGGGTTCCTCCACACAACAGAAGAAACTAGATACAGTCATGGAAGAATACAAGGACATCTTCTCCTCACCC
The DNA here is from genome assembly GCA_031772625.1 of Pinus tabuliformis. Lineage (NCBI taxonomy): Eukaryota > Viridiplantae > Streptophyta > Pinopsida > Pinales > Pinaceae > Pinus > Pinus tabuliformis. The sequence continues at coordinate 60,590,582 of CM062816.1, forward strand.
ACAGGGGTACCCTTGCACTGTCAGGTCAAGCATTAGATCTATCTGACTCCCAGAGCACCTCTATCCAATGGTCCGATATATCATCACTCCATTATGGAAAATTAATAGATCAAGTGGAAAATCCAGCAGTTGGTGCAAAAAGGGCACATCCGACCAACTTCCTCACCTTGTGGGAGCCCGATTGCACTTATACAGAAAAAGGATGTGACTTGGAGGCTCTACATTGATTATGGAGCACTAAAAAAGATCATTGTCAGGAACATGTATCCAATCTCACAGATTGATGACCTTCTAGACCAACTCAAGGGGGCCAAGTATTTCAGTAAGATTGATATGAAGTCTGGTTATCACCAGGTTCCAATAGAGCCCATAGATGTACGGAAGATCGCCTTCAAATCCAAGGAAGGCCTTTTTGAATGGTTGGTTATGCCCTTCGGGTTGACAAATGCCCCTGCTAATTTTTTTAGGCTAATGGATGACATCTTGTGGCACTTCACTAACTCATTCATGGTTGTTTATCTGGACAACATCCTCATCCTCAGCAACAGTTGGGAAGAAAACTTGCAACACATTCGGCAGGTCCTTCAAACCCTTCGGCAGCATAAACTGTGTGCCAACTTGGATAAATGCACCTTTGGCATGAGCCAAGTCTAATATTTGGGTTACATCATAGATGAGCATGGGGTGCATGTGGATCTGACTAAGATCCAAGTAATTCAAGATTGGCTAGCCTTGACCACTCTAATGGAGCTTTGCAACTTTTGGGGCCTTGAAAATTTGTATCGGAGGTTCGTCTTGGGATTCTCCCATATCACTTGGCCTTTCACTCAGATTACTAAAGGCGGGGAAAAGCAAAAATTTTCCTAGTCCGAGTCCCAACAGAAGGCATTCACTGATTTGAAGCACCGACTCTACTCTGCATCGGTATTGACACTGCAAGACCTGCAACAGCCATTTGAAATCAAGACAGATGCCTCAGACTATGCTATTGGTTTAGCCCTCACCCAACACAGGCATCCAGTGGCCTATCATAGTGAGACACTTTCTGATACAATTTAGAATTACCCCACCTATGATAAAGAGATGTATTCCATCGTGCAGGCTTGCCAACAATGGAAGCATTACACTCTGGGGAAGGAGAAGCTCATCCATACCGATCACCGACCTCTTCAGTTTATACAGACACAAGGGAAGTTGCAAAATGATCACCATAAGAAGTGTTATACATATCTACAACAATTCCACTTTAACATTAAATACAAAAGGGAAGCACCAATAATGTTTTAGACTGCCTCTGCGACCCCTGGTTGCAACACTGACTATTGTTCATAGCTCTTGTGGCCACGAGATCTTTTGATGGCCACAACTATACAAAAATGATCCAGAGTTCACCTCCACATACCTGATGCTAGTTGATGGAAATAAAGTTCTTGATTTCCACCTACATGATGCATTATTATGCTACCTGGGCCACATTTGTGTTCCTTTAAGAGAGCATGCCAAGCTGATTTGGGAGGTCCACTACAGTCGGGTCGCAAGACACTTTTGTGTGGAGAAAATTGTGGTTGTACTACAAAATTACTTTTATTGGCCCAAACTCAAATTGGATGTTGAGAAATATATCAGATCCTACACTACCTACACCATCACCAAGCCAACCATCAAGAAGCAAGGCCTGCACACTCCTCTTCCTACTCCCAGCCAGCCATGGGAGTCCATCTCCATGGACTATATGTCTAGCCTCCCTTCTACCAAGCATGGAATTGATTATGTATTTGTGGTCGTGGACATATTTTCTAAGATGGTTATATTGGCAGCTTGCAAGAAGAGTATCACAGCAGAGGAAACTGCCAAACTCTTCTTTGAATGAGTATGGGTACATTTTTGGATCCTACATAACATTATATCAAATCAGGATAGCAAGTTCCTGAGCACATTCTTGTCAAACCTTTGGACACTATTAGACATCAAGCTCACAAAGTTCACTGACTTCCATCCCTAGACTGATGGCCAAACGGAGGCCATCAATAGGATGATAGTGCATATACTCCACATGTACAACTCCAATCATCCACGAACTTGGGATGAGAGTCTTCTGGCCAAATAGAGGTCGTCAATAGGATGGTAGTGCACATACTTCACACGTACAACTCCAAGCATCGACAAAACCTGGGATGAGTGTCTTCCTTATGTGCAACACAGTTATAATAGAGCTCTCCATAGCTCAACTGGTCGCAGTCCCTTTCAAGTGGGTCTAGGATTTCAACCATTGTGTCTGATTGATGTTGCCATGCCTCATGCGACTACACAGACAGAATCCACACATGTATTGTCTGAGGTTGATAAAGCGACTAGATTTATTGAACGCATCCAACACATCCGCCAGTAGGTTCACGACATCTTGGAGAATTCAAATGTCAAGTACAAGCAGCGAGATGATCAACATCAGGTGCCACAAGTTTCCGATGGGCGCCAAAGTTTGGTTGTATTTGCAGAAAGAATGCCTTACCGAAGCCCATCGGAAGCTTAGACCACTCCGATATGGTCCTTACACCATTACCAAGGTTGTGTGAGATAATTCTTTTGAGCTCAATATTCCCCCATTCATTGGCCTGCACCCACTATTCAATGTGGACTGCCTTCGACCATACTTTCCACCATTACTCGACACATCAAACATTGCAAAACAACTCACACCAACAAAGTTAAACCTAGATGGCATGGAACAGGCCAAAATTGATCATATTATGGACACACAGGTCAAGAACACTCACCAGCAGAAGATTCAACTATATCAGTTTGTCAAAGTTCGCCAACTCCTGCACCAAGGCAAGTGGCTCACTAGGGACCAAGTTCAACAGATGTTTCCCCATTTCATGGAGGCACTCAACGTAATAAGGACCATTGCTTCCTAAGGGGGGAGGAATGATCGAAGTGGATGTTGGTGGCCTCTCAACTATTGCTCTTGGACCCCAACCATTGTCTCTTTCAGTTTTTCAGTTTCCTTAATTGTAGCACAATTTACTATTTTTGGAAGTTTTTCGAGTCCCAAACTTCCGGAGCCATTTTGAGGCCCTAAATGATTTTTTTTGGGAAAATCAGGGTGAACATGAGCCATTATCTAATATTTTCCACTTGAAATTTGTAGTCCTCGCAGACAAGGTATTGTGCACGTCAAACAGAGATCGTATGCAAAAGTTCTAACCCCGGGAAGTTGATGTACCAATTTACCCAAACGGGGCCCATAGTTTTGCCACTTCATCTCCTAGGGTTAGGTTTTTGGATGTTTAGGGTTTTCCATTGTTTCTCAATAATAAATAGGCCTTTGACCCTCATTGTAACACAATTCAAAGGCATCTAGCCACCACATCTCTTCTCAGAGATAAGCTACCATCGTCTGAGCTAGTCTTATTTCCATTTTGTTGTAAGCATATTTCAGTATTTGATATTAATGAATGAAGTGTTATTTCTGTAGCATCTCTGTATTTATGGTTATATCTATAATTTGTTGCGCTTATGTTTAAATTCAGATCATTCATGCAACCACATCTCAATACCAAAGATCATTGAATGTTAGGTTGTGTTATATTCTTTCCATGACTAACCTACGTAGTGAACCGATGGGTTAGAGGGGGGGCGGAGCCCCCCCTTTGTTGTTCTGATTGCGCAGCGGGGGGTCACAGGGGTTTGAGCGGGGTGGCAGCGCCCCTCTACGGGGTCTGGGGAAGTGCCCCAAGAAAAAAAAATTGGACCCTATATTAGGTTGGGTGAACCTACCTATGGTTTTCAGTCCATGGTTGTGGATGCGATGGTTTTCGGTCCATGGTATTGGATGGTTCAGCATGTATATATATGTATTGTAACATTGAAAGGAATATAATGAAAAATCAAACTGGTAGTCCCGGTTTTGGGATCCAAGGGAAAATCTATGTGTATATGTGATTCATGTGTTATGCTCTTGCATTGTTATTTTCTGTGTTTTTTTAGAATTTGTATGTAGGTAATTTCTGTACAGGGTTAAAACCCACATTTGGTTTCAAAGTAGTTTTGGCTTCAAGGGGATGCTTTTGTTGCTGAGGGGTTTCACTCGGGCCTGTGGTAGACCTTATTCAGTGGGAGATCTATGAGATAAATTCTAGTGGTGAAAGAAGATGGCGAGTATTGGAAAGATAGAGACCGAGAAATTTAATGGTCAGAGTTTTGATTTGTGGAAACTCAAGATGGAGGATCTGTTGGTGGATAAAGATCAGTGGATCACGGCAGATCCGGGTACTAAACCAACTGGAGTGTCCGATGAAGAATGGAAGAATTTGGATCGGAAGGCAAAGAGCACAATACGATTGTGTGTCTCAGATTTAGTATTGCTGAATGTATCAGTGTAAGCTACGATGAAGGCTTTGTGGGACAAGTTAGGGACTTTGTACCAGTCTAAGTCTCTGGTGAATAAACTGTTCCTCGGGAAAAAGATATATAACTTGAGGATGAAAGATGGAGACTCGGTGAAACAACATTTGAATGCGTTTAATACTGTGGTAAGTCAGTTATCGTCTGTTGATATCAAAATTTCAGATGAAGATAAGTGCATTAGTTTGTCATGTTCTCTACCAGATTCGTGGGATAGTCTGGTTATTGCAATAGGTAGCAATGCAACTGCCTTGCAATTTGATGAAATAGTCTCAGCCCTACTAATGGAGGAGATGAGATGGAAAAATATGGAGAGCCAGAATGGTGATGCCTTGTCTGTATGAGGACAGTCCTAGAACAGAAACAAAAATAAGTCATCGAGTGGGAGATCTAAATCTCTAGGAAAAACTGTAAAGGTGGTCTGCTGGAAATGCGGAAGGGAAGGCACTTCAAAAGGGAATGTAAATCTAAAGCTCTTGACAAAGGAAAGGGATTTGATGATGCTCCTTCTACAAAGGCAAAAACCACCTCAGATGAAGGTGGGGATGTGTACTTGGCTTCTTCAAGTACACATGTAGATCATGAGGCATGGTTGATTGACTCAGGTGCATCCTTTCACTTCACTCCCCATAGAGAGTGGTTCTGCGAGTATGAGAAATATGATGGTGGTGATGTCTTCTTGGGGGATGACAGGAAGGCTAGAATCGTTGGTCGCGGAAAAGTAAAGTTGAAGTTGGAAGGTGGAAGGGTTAGAACACTTCTGAGTGTTCTGCATATTCATGCATTGGCCAGAAATCTGATTTCTGTAAGCAAGTTGGATGATGCAGGTGTAAAAATAGTGTTCGAGAAGGATACCTACAAGATGGTTCGAGGAGTAGTGGTATTGATGCAGGGAGTTTGGACTGGAACTCTGTGCAAGCTGCAAGGTAGCACTGTTGTTGATGGGTGCAACAGTTCTATGGTTCCTAAAAGTGGAGCTGAAAATCTAGTGGTCTCTGGAGAGAGGACCATGTTGTGGCATCAAAGGCTTGGACATATTGGAGAGAAGGGCCTTCAAATACTTCATGGTAAAGGTATGGTAGAAGGTATGAGTAATAGCTCTCTGGATTTTGATTTCTGTGAAAATTGTGTATACGGGAAGCGGAATCATGTGAGTTTCCCCTCTGGTAGTAAGAAGGCGAAACAGATATTAGAGCTTATGCACAGTGATGTGTTTGGACCTGTGAAGGTTCCATCACTGGGTAAGTTTGTGTACTATGTATCATTTATAGATGACTTCTCAAGGAATACATGGATATATTTCCTTAAGAAGAAATCTGAAGTCTTTGACAGGTTTAAAGAATTTAAAGCTCTCGTGGAAAATCAGACAAAGAAGAAGATAAAGGTGTTGAGGATAGATAATGGTGGAGTGTTTTGCAGCAAGAAATTTGAAGAATTCTGTAAGAAGTGTGGTATAGCATGATAGAAGACTACTCCATATACACCTCAGCAAAATGGAGTTGCAGAAAGAATGAATAAGACGTTGATGGAAAGGGCAAGAAGCATGCTCAGTGGTGTCGGGTTAGGACAGGAATTCTAGGCAGAGGCGGTGGAGACAACATGTTACATGGTCAACTGATCACCTTCATCATCATTGGAGGATAAGACTCCACAAGAGGTATGGACTAGTAAAAAACCCTCTCTTTCACATCTAAGGGTATTTGGATGTGATGCATATGTACATGTTCCAAAGGAGAAACGAACCAAGTTGGATAGTAAATCTGAAAAGCGCATCTTTATTGGGTATAAGGATGGTTTAAAGGGTTATAAGCTTTGGAATGCAGCAACAAGGAAGCTTGTGTACAGCCGAGATGTGGTGTTCAGAGAGGTGAAAGATGTTATTAAACATGAAGTCCAACGAAAGGAACCTGAGAAGATAGATTTTGAGCTAAAGGAGGAAGAACATACTCTATAGTAGAGGAGGAATCAAAAGATGAAGAGCCACAAACTCTGGGTGTAAGAAGATCAATTCGAGAAAGAAGGCAGCCAGAAAGGTATAGTCCATCTGCTTTCTGTTCAAATTTTTCTTTATCTATTACTGATGATGATCCTAGAATTGTGAAGGAAGCAGTAGATTCAGAGGATGGAAAACTCTAGAAAGAGGCCATGGTTGATGAAATGGCATCTTTGCACAAAAATGAGGCTTGGGATCTGGTGGAGTTGCCGGTTGGAAGGAAACCCATTGGCAGCAAATGGGTGTTCAAGAAGAAGACAAATGCAAAAGGAAAGGTGGAGAAATACAAAGCTCAATTGGTAGCAAAAGGTTTTTCCCAGGTGCCGGGAATTGATTTTGGTGATATTTCTTCTCCTATTGCCAAGGTAACTTCTATTAGGTTACTTTTATCCGTTGCTACTGCTTTTGATTTTGAGGTAGAACAGATGGATGTGAAGACAACATTTCTTCACGGCGATCTAGAAGAGGAGATCTACATGAAGCAACCTGAAGGCTTTGTAGTGAAGGGTAAGAAAGAACTAGTATGCAAGTTAAAGAAGTCTCTATATGGGTTAAAACAATCATCGAGGATGTGGTATCAGAAATTTGATACATTTATACGGGGACTTGGCTTCACCAAAAGCAAAGCAGATCACTGTGTGTATTTTAAATTAATTGGTGACCGTGTTATTTATCTGGTCTTGTATGTGGATGATATGTTGTTGGTTGGAAATGACAAAGAAATTATCCAGGATTTGAAGACCCAATTGTCCTCCAAATTCGACATGAAAGATCTTGGTGCTGCAAACTATATTTTGGGCCTCGAAATTAAAAGAGATCGGGCAAAGAGGAAGCTCTGGTTAAAGCAAAGGAAGTATGTCGAGACAATAATGCAGAGGTTTAATATGCAGGATAGTAAACCGGTGAAGTTTCCTATTCCTGTAGGTGTAAAGTTATCTGTCGAACAGTGTCCCAAGACACAAGAAGAGGAAGAGGATATGTCCCATGTTCCATATGCAAGTGCAGTCAGTAGCTTGATGTATGCAATGGTCTATTCTAGACCAGACATTGCACATGCAGTGGGAGTATTGAGCAGGTTTATGTCAAAACCAGGGAAGGAGCATTGGACAGCAGTGAAGCAGGTTTTCAAGTATTTGCGTGGCACTAGTGATTATGGTTTGTGCTACCAAGGAAGACCAGGATTGGATAGAGTTTTGGATATTTGTGGCTTTGTTGATGCAGACTGGGCTGGAGATTTGGATCAGAGAAGATCTACAAGTGGGTATGTGTTTAACCTATTTGGAGGTGCAGTTATTTGGATGAGTAAGAAACAATCTATGGTGGCACTATCAACTACAAAGGCAGAATACATGGCAGCCACTCATGTAAGAAAGGAAGCAGTTTGGTTGCAGAGATTGTGTTCAAGTATGGGATTATTACAGGGAGCTATAAGGATAGACTATGACAGCCAAAGTGTAATTTTCATGGCAAAGAACCCTGCTTATCATTCAAAGACAAAGCACATTGATGTTCAATATCACTTTGTGAGGGATATGATAGAAGACAAAAAGGTGTTGCTGGTAAAGGTGGACACTTTGAAGAATACTGCATATGCATTGACAAAATCTGTGAGCTCTGAGAAGTTCTCCTGGTGTAGAGAAACAATGGCCGTTTCAGGGTTGGAAAAATGACTAAGCTCTCCTGTGGCCCCCTGTGGAAAGAAAACAACAAGTGGGAGAATGTTGGGTTGTGTTATATTCTTTCCACGACTAACCTACATATTGAACTGGGGGGTTAGAGGGGGCACGGAGCCACCCCTTCGTTACGCCGATTGCACAGCGGGGGGGTCACAGGGGGGGCAAAAACCCCCCCTATCCAGGGGGTTTGAGGGGTTGAGTAGCCCCCCCTCTACAGGGTCCGGGATAGCACCCCGGGAAAAAAAAAATTGGACGCTATATTAGGTTGGGCGAACCTACCTATGGTTTTCAGTCCATGGTTTTGGATGCGATGGTTTTCGGTCCATGGTATTGGATGCTTAGGCATGTATATATATGTACTGTAACATTGAAAGGAATATAATGAAAGATCAAGCTCGTAGTCCCAGTTTTGGGATCCAGGGGAAAATCTCTGTGTATATGTGTTTTATGTGTTATGCTCTCCCATTGTTTATTTTCTGTGTTTTCTTAGAATTCGTATGTAGGTAATTTTTGTACAGGGTTGAAAGCTGCATTGAAGACCCCACATCATCAAGTTACACAGAGGAGAAGAAAGAACACATCCAAGAACACATCTATCATTGCCACCTCAACAAGCTAGTCCATGTCAGTAGTGTCATGTCAAGTCATGTCATCAGTCTTCAAAGGCCACATCACTATTATGGGCCATATCTATTGTAAATCGAATGTAATGTAAAAGTGGAAGTCCAATTGACACACATGAATATGAAAATTCATGTCAGCTAAAAAGTCATAGGAAGTTGAACAGTCATGAGGGTAGCCCAAGAGTCACAAGGGTCAAGCATCACCCTTGGTTATATATACCCCCCTCATTGCATGAGCAAGGACTTTTCACCTTGGCTCCTCCCACAAAGCATAGAGAGTTTCAGTCAGTTCTTTAAGGAGCAAGGAGTGGCTCTAATGTCCCACTACTCGAGCTAGTGACATATGATGTTAATATGTGTCTTGGAAATTTTACTTAATACTGAATCCTGTTCAAGCCAACACATTTCCATCCATGACTTGTATATGTTTGTAAGACTATTCTTTGAGCATTTGTAATTCATGTTTGTTTCATATGTACTAAGATAGTTGAACTATTTTGGTTGTTTTAGTTCTTACCTTGTTGGGAATTTGTTGTATTGGTTATCATTGTAGTCTCATCCTTGTGGACTACTCCACAAGATACTAGACAAACCTTTCTCGCTTACTGGTTATCAAGACCATCACATATATTGTGGACTGTTCCACTGGATGGTGGATGAATCTTTCCTTGTACTTTGGTTTTCATGACTACCACATCCACTGTGGACTATTCCGCTGGATGTTTGACAGAGCTTCCTAGTTCGCGTGAGTCTCTTCCTGGGTGATACTATTACCTCTCACTTAGAGGATCACCTTTGCCCCCTTTTTAAAATAAGATAACCCAGACAAAATTACGTTACACACTCACCAGGAACACTCACCTTTCTTTTTGAAGGTACCAGTGTAACACTCTCATGTGTTGAACAACAAGAGTCGAGGAAAATATCTAAGTATATGGAAACTGGGCCATCATACCGGATGTGACTCCTACACCAAATGGTGTGAGGTCTATTTGGGACCTCATATTAGGGATATCCCTTGGATGTTAGCAAATCCAGCACCATCAACATTTATGGCACTAGAAGGAGGGCCGCCAGTAGTTTATGGTTGATTGTCCCACCAACCCCACTCATCCATTTTCTAGTAAAGGTAGTAATATTCACTCCCTCTCCCCTACTCGAAATTATGAAGTTGGTAATTTCTCGCCTCCTAGACCTAAACATGAAATCCCATACCATAAAATTTGGGTTGTCCATCCCATCACCCGTCAATTTGCAAAAGTTGTTGGACTAATTCCGAGAGTGTACACTCTTCCATACTCTCAAAATAAGAAAAAGACTACCCCCATAAGAGTAGTAGTTACATCTGTTGAAGAATTGATCTTTTCCACTCTTGAGGAGTTGGGAGAAGTTGTGGAGAAAGAAGAGGAACCCCTACTCTTTCGAAAGGAAGAATAAGACAACCTCTTACTCTCGGGTTCAGGTTCCAACGGAGGAGGCGGAGGGGAAGGAAATGAAGGAGGAAGAGGAGAAGAAGAGCAACCAACAGATTTAGAAGAGGAATCATTAGATTCAAAAGAGGAAGAGAAGGATGACGAAGAGGACAACATGGAAGACAAAAATTTGGATTGGATGACTCAGGGCCCATTGGCACTTCTGGGTGTCCTGCGCAAGATGCCAAGACATGCAGATAAGCTCTTAACGAAATATGACCTTGACAAGATAGTGAAGGAAAAATATCACTTAGACACGTTCGACCTACATATGTAGACACTCGAGGTATGTTAAGATGACATTGCATCTAGACTGTTTCCATGTACCTCGGATGGCAAAGCAATTGTATGGTACCACAACCTTACTCCAAACTCCATCGAGAATTGGGGGGGTATTCAAAAGGATCTTTCTTTAGAAGTTTGTTGAAGAGAAGACCCCTACCATGTTACTGAAGGAGTTGGGTAGTCTCAAGATGGAGCAGAAATAAAAGGTCATATTTTTCAATCATAGGTTTAACCGTATTCTAAACAAGTTCTCAAATGACACTAAACCTCATGACTCCATCACTGTCGACTACTACTCATATACCCCGTCGACAAATATTGCGCAGTTCGTCAAGCGAGCTGCAAAACCATCATTAACATAAAATTATGAAGAGGCTATGGTCATTGAGAAATACCTACGCACTATTGGAGTCATTGCAGATGATGAACCCACTAAGGACTCCAAAGACACGGGTAAGAGGTCCCAAACCTCTGTGATCAAAGACAAGAAAAAGGAAGCAAGTGATATTGAGAACCTTACTTGTCTTGTTAAGTCCCTGACTAACGAAGTGGATGAACTTAAATAGATGATAAGTGATACTACCCTGATCAGCAGGCCCCCCAGGTACCCACAAAAGAATAATGTAGCTTCCAATAGTAGCAACAACAGCATCCAGCTAGCCAAATCTGTGCAGAGCTCCAACCTATTTTTGAACCTTGAGAAAATTGTTACAGATTCATACTGCACGTTTCACCACGAACCCCATTCAAAAATAATGTCCCTAGAATGGAACCATGGAATGAGTAGTTTGGCTATGCAGTTGTCCAACACAATCATGGTTGATGAGCAAGCTGAGTCTAACAATGAATAAGAAGAAGTTTCTACACCTGATGAAGCTCCAAGCACTGGTCATGTAGTAAACATGTATTAATATGCTCTCGCAACCCAGAAGACCACCACTGATAAGGAGCCTCCAAGTGACAGTCTGGCCCCGAAGCAAAATAACCAATATAAATTGAGAATTCAAGGGGCCACCACTATGATTGAGATACCGAAGAATAACATAAGACAAGATATGTTAAGGAAAGTGGATCCTCCGGTCGACTCAACACAGAATACTCAAAGCAAGTCCGAGAAGACAGCTTCAATGAAAAGTGTTTCTACGAGCAATAAAGACAGAAACATCCCACCCGAAACCATGAATTTAGTTCCAACCCCGAACACCTCGGTGATACTTCCTACAATAGACTATAACATTATAGAAGACATGAAAAATACTCTTGCAAATATCTCTTTGTTCTAACTTACAAAAATCATGAGTTAGCGGGACATTCTTCTGCGAGCGCTTGGGGAAACCTCTACTGGTCAAACCACCTCTTCAAACAAGGGATCTAATAAGTCTCCTGACGCTCTCGCATTTGTGCTCAACGCACTCTAAATGGAGGAGGTGAACTCACTATCCCCATCGTTCTTGTTATCATTTGAAATATTTAACTTCAATGTTCCTAACTGCTTGGTTGATTTTGGTGCATCGATCAATGTCATGCCACTTTCCATCGCCAAGGATCAACGCTCAATGGAGTAAGACAAGTGCACAGATCATCCAACTAGACAAAACTTGTGTGCCAGCAATTGGTGAACTAAGGGATGTGATCATTCGACTAACATCTGATGAGCGAGTTCATTAATGCATCAATCTTGTAATTGTGGACATCCCGGAAGCATACGAGGTACTGCTCAGCAGAGACTGGTCAAGCAAGTTGCAAGGATACTTTGCCACTGTTTGTTAATTTAATTGTCTTAAATTGATTACATAAATTATCGACCAGAGTTGGTAAACTTATGAAATGCAAGTGCACAATATATGCTAGAAGCCTTTTTATTAAGTTGGATTTATTAATTGATTGAGTTATTGGAAATTTGTTTTTAAGTTTTGTATTCCTTTTTCAAAATGAAATTAACATTGCTATCTAAAGAAAATAAAATGATTGTGAATTTAAATCTATATTTCTTACTTGAAAAATGAAACCATAAAGAACTCACACTTGCAAAAAAAATAAACTCACACTTGCAAAATGAAAACTATATTAACTCACACTTGCAAAATGAAAACTAAATTAACTCTTACATGCTGAATGGAAACTACATTAACTCACTCTTGCTTCAAAATTGAAAGTTCAAGAAAGTAACTGCAAACAAACCACTCTTCTTCTGAAATTAAACTAAGAAAACTTTTGAATACAAATGCTCTAAACATAAAGCTAAAAGAAATCTATATATGCAAATCTATAAAGAGAAACATTTTACGCTATGAAGTTGAAATGATTTTAATGAAATTCCAAATAAATCACAAGGAAACCATTGGTATTTTGATGAGTCAAATCAACTGTATAAACTATAAAAGGGAGTTGTAATGCTACCATAAGAAGGTCAAAACTATAAATGGCCAGGATTAATATTCGATGATCCAAAAATAACTAATAGATAACTTCGTTATTGCTTTTCTAATCAAAAGAAATATCATTACTACTATCCAATCTAAAATTAGACTAAGAATTATGAAATGGATATATGTGAAAATACTACAACAAATAATAATAGAAAGGAAAATCTACAAGTTAAAAACCCTCACTATTTGTAGGGGCCCTCCACAAACAGACGATCTCAAGCTCCAACGAACAGTTAACTGTGCATCAAGTCTTCAAAGGCGCTTCCATTAAATAAAAAAACAGAGTTTTAAAATGATTACAATCACAAAATATTCATTCACGTCATCCCCTCTTTTTTCATGCCTTGCGATATTTATAAAAGTAATTTAATAAATGTTTGAGGCTTTCATGCCTAGTTTCGGCTAACAGAGTTCTAATTCAACTATCAATCTGAGAAATAGATAACAATTTTCTCACGATTTTTTATTTGGCAAAGAAAATTGTGAGGCATTTTCATCTTAGACTCTCGCTCACTTGCTCCAACTACGTGTTGACTTTTTCTTTGACCACGTGATTTGGGCTTTCTTCCAATGATTTGGTGCAGATATAGGAGGAGATCATTGAGCGGATCAACTTTTTTCTTCCCATATCTCTCTTTCCTTGAATGGTAACTCGAACCATGTTCAACAATGGAGTTGGTTGCAGAAACGAATGTTAGCTCCAGAATTGCACGAATTTGGTAGCCAATGCAAAATTTAACTTAATAATAAGGAACAATTTTTAAATATGAAAAATAGGATAATTAGTACCTTACCTACATCAAAACCTATAATTCAATGCCTATCAAGTCAAAAATAATGGTCAAGGAGAAGGAAAATGAGAAAATAAGAGTATCAAGATGAAGTATTCATGAGGCTCTACATTCCCCCACACGGAGGTCATTGCATGTCATGCAAAAATGAAAAAATTAGTGCCCTTGTCAACTACTACATCTCCTTTGAAACTTGATCTATCACATCTAAATTTTCCTTTTTCACCTTTTTCCTTGCCACTTCCATCCTTGGCTTCTTCATCAAAATTTTGTATTTCGGATTTATCACTTTTCTTTTAAGGACATTATTAATTCTTTTGTTTCAACTTCTTATTTTTCTTATCCCACAAGCTCAAATGTAAGAGAATATTGTCGTTTTGGGCCCTTTGGATTTCATTCTGCATCTTCAAGGCTTCATGTTCCCTTTGTATTTGTCTATTTAGCATCTCCAGCTCAAATATTTCTTGTTTTAAAATATTTATGACTAGAGATTGTTGTGGGCTACAAGACTGATCTTCTTTTTCATGCACTGTTGAACCAAATGTCTTTTCTGCAGCTTTCTTTTCCACAGATTCGATATAATCGTATATCTCTTGTTGTACCAGATCTATCTATGGTGTTCTTCAGCCTGGGATTTGAATGGATGAAATGACAATAAGTGAGGGAGTCCTCTGTTTCTATGTTTCCTCATATTCCATGACTTTTAGAGATGGTTCCTTTAGTGCTTGATTAAGCCTGGCACTTCTTCTCACAATTGATGGAGGAGGGTTTTTTATTTCAATTATTTTCTTTTCTGTTTTTACCTCCTCTATCCCCTTGGATGTGTTTTCTTCTTCTCTGTTGACTTTCTTTCTTCTAATAGTTTTCTTTTTGATGCTCCCTAAAAATTTTGCAATAGGAATTTCATCCTCTGATTATTCTTGGGAGTGTTGATGAGGTAACTTTTGAATAGGGATTTTAGATACTCTTTTTCTCCCTCTTTTTCATTTACTGCTACTAGTTTCTTCTTCTTCTTCTTCCTTAAAATGGTCTGTAAGTAAGAAGTTTTCCCAATCATCTCCTGAACCCTTAAGGTGGAATTCAATAAGCATTTTTATGAAGCCATGATGATACAAAGTGGTTTCTATAAATTGAATATTTTTTGTACATTTCCAAACATTTTTCTTAAGATGTTCAGCAAAAAGTATGTGATATTGATCTCATTCCCTTCTAGAAAATGCATCATTAGGCGAATGTGATAAAAGAACATGCCGCCAAACCTTCCTTCACAAGAGATAAATTTTTGAATAACTAGTAATAGATTTCTCCATTTACTTTTAAGTGTAGTGCTTGGGATACCTTTCTTGAAAATGGATATGTCCATACCTGGATTCTTTAAGAAAATTCTCCATTCTTCATTTTCTATGCCTCTATTTTTAAAACATTATTCTCCTCCTCTGGATAGGCCGGTAGCTTCAGCAATAAGGGACTCTGTCACTGCAAATTTGATATCTCCAATCTCAACCTCTACTCCATGAAAATCTCTAGCAAAGGATTCGGTCACCTCTTTGTTGAAACCATCAAATTTCTCCACGAAACGTAGTCACTACGCTTTCTACAACATCTCTTTCACTTATGAGAAACCTTCCATGAACTTTCTTCCATTTGGCTCAGACCTCACAATGATCCCCATGATTGGAAATTTTTGCCTCTAACTTGCTTCTTGATAGAAAATGGATCAAGGTTTTGGAATGATGGATTTCGTCAAGGGTATAAACGAAAATGAGGACAAGAGAGGAAGGAATGAAGTGACCATTCTAGAGGATTTAATGAATGTGAGTTGGTGATTTCAGCGATCTCTCCAATGAATTCGAATTTGAG
The DNA here is from genome assembly GCA_031772625.1 of Pinus tabuliformis. NCBI lineage: Eukaryota > Viridiplantae > Streptophyta > Pinopsida > Pinales > Pinaceae > Pinus > Pinus tabuliformis. The sequence continues at coordinate 60,606,115 of CM062816.1, forward strand.
TTGGGAGTCCGTGAAATGATTCGAGACAATGGCGGTGTTATGTTGATATGACCAAAATATCTTTCAACCTTATGCAATGATGATTTTAACCAGTGGTACAATCATCATAAAATTCATATACTTAATGTTTTTATGCTTATTACTAAATTAAATGTTTGCATATCTTTGAATACCTTTACATTGATATTTCTGACCTTTGTTTGCTCCTTTCTTCATTTCCCTCGGGTGCTTTCAAGAATGAATTTGATCACTGCTTCAATTGCCCATTTGGTGGTTCCTGTCAAACATCAGCTACAGAATGTTGTGAAAGCTGCATATTTCTTATTATTCTGTAGCTATTTTATTTCTGAAAAGAAAAAAGAGAAAGAGGAAAAAAAGAAAAAATGGGAATGGGAAAGAAAATTTAGAATGCCAAAATTACTTGCTTTTCACCCTAAATTTTCTCTATAAACATGCCAACAGTGTTGGCTTTCATGTTTATACAAATTTGATTGTGTTTTTTTATCATTTTTTTAATAATTTTTTTTACAATTTTTTTCAAAAAGAAAAAGACTTATAAGTCAAGCTGGAGGAGAAGGAAAATCCTTCTTAACCAACTGGAAATCAATGTTGTCTTACAATGTCTGATAAACTCCTCCTTTGTCAATGTCTTACGATAGATTCTTAGTCGATGACCATTCACAAGAAAATCGGTCCTTTCTTCATCAATAGTTCTGATCCTATCTGCAGCATTATCAAATATTATTTCAATCTCATAGGGTCCAAGCCAATGAGTTTGAAATTTCCCTTGGAAATCCTTGAACTTTGAATCAAAAAGGAATGCCTAATCTCCTGGCTGGAACTTTCTCTGTTTTATATATTTGTCATGCAATATGGATCTTTGTTGTTGAACTAGATTGTTTCTTTGGATTGCATCTTGTCTTATCTCATCAAGTTCATTTAGTTGCTCCATTCTTTGTTTTTGTGCCTCTAAAAGATCAAGACCCAATTTGACTGTTGTCTTGAAAGTTTTGACTTGAAACTCAATAGGAAACATCACTTACTTCCCATAAACAAACTCATAGGGAGTATGCCCTGCAATATTTCTCCATGTGGTACAGTATGCCCATAAAGCTTCTGGAAGCTTTTCTGCCTAATCTCTTCTATGCAAATGCACAGTTTTGGTGAGAATTGCCTCAATGACTTTATTGGTGGACTCCACCTATCCATTTGCTTGAGGATGATATGGAGTAGACTTCCGATGTTTGATTTTGTACTCCTCCATTATATTCTGTACCAACTTGGATGTGAATTGAGTACCTTGATCTATTACAATTTCTCTTGGGACACCAAAACGAGTAAAGATATCCTCAAAAAGAAATGAAACTACAACATTTTTAGTAGCAAAAGGAAGTGCTTTAGCTTCTACCCATTTTGTAACATAATCAGTGCAAACAAGAATGTACCTTTTCTATCTCGATGGTGGATTGATTGGACCAAAAAAATACAAAGCCCATTTTTCAAAATGCTCAATAAGTACCTGAGGTTGTAGAGGCATCTCATCATAAGGAACAAGTTTCCCCATCCTTTGACAACTATCACATCTCTTAACATACTCTTTGGCATCCTTAAAAAGGGAAGGCCAATATTATCCTAAGAGAAGGACTTTGTAGGAAGTTCTTTTGTTAGCGAAGTGTCCTCCACATGGCTCATCATGACAAGATTTCAATATCTCTAGTACTTCAACTTCTCTAACACACCTTCGGATGATCAGATCTAACCATGTTTTATAGAATTATTCATTTATATAGATGCACTAATTTGAATTACCTTCCTTTTTTCTCGAGATAAATATGATGGCAACTTCCTTGTAGCCAAATAATTAGCAATATTTGGAAACCATGGAGATTTAGTAGATACTGCAAAAAGATATTCATCAGGAAATTATCTTCTACACGCATGTCATTATTATCATTTTGAATCCTTGATAAAAAGTCAAAAACTATATTTGGTTTTCCATGTCGATCCAAAATAGCAATGTTAAACTCTTGTAACAACAACAACCATCTATTGATTATGCTATTAGTGATTGGTGTATGCATTAAGTATTTAATTGCAGAATGATCAGTATGTACAAAATTTTCATAGTCGGTAATGTAATGTTTGAATTTATTGATAGCATGGACAACAACTAAAAACTCTTTTTCTGTTACAGTATAATTTAACTCTGCAGGAGTCAAATTTTTACTAGTGTAATAAATGGCATAAGGAGTTCAATCCTTTTGTCCTAGTACAAATCCTAAAGTTGTGTTTAAAGCATCAGTTGAAATGTGAAAAGGTAATTTTCAATTTGGTCCTCTAAGAATAGGTGCTTCAGATATTTTCTCTTTTAATGACCCAAAGGTATTTTGGCAATCGAAGTTCCAATTGAATTCATAGTCTTTTGTGAGCAGTTTGAAAAGTGGAGATGCAATTTTTGTAAAGTTTTCTATGAATCTTCTATAATAACCAGTGAAACTAAGAAAACTTCTAAAATCTCGTTGACAGGTTGGAATTGATAATTTAGAAATAACTTCTACTTTAGATGTGTCCACTCTAATCCCACTTCCTGAATTATGGTGTCCTAAAACAATTCCCTCAGTAAACATCATAAAACATTTTTCATGGCTTAATGAGAGATTTTCCTCTTTACAACTAATGAGAAAATTTTCCAATTTTTTTAAGAGCTTCCTCAAAATAATTTCCATAAACTGTAAAATCGTCCATATACACTTCCACGCAATCATGAATTAGATCAGAAAAAAATGCCTAATACTGCTCTTTGGAATGTTGCATGTGCATTACATAATCCAAAAGGAAGTACTCAGTAAGCAGAAGTTCCCCATGGGGAGGTAAAGGTAGTTTTGTCTTGGTCTTCTAGGTTTACTTGAATTTAATTATACCCACTAAAATCATCTAAAAATGAAAAATATTTATTTCCTGCCAATGTATCTAAAACTTGATCCATGAAAGGAAGTATAAAGTGATCTTTTAAAGTGGCTTTATTCAATTCCCTATAGTCAAATACACACTCTCCATTTTCCATTCTTTTTGGGAACAATTACTAAGGGTGAAACCCACTGACTGTTTGATTTGGATAGATGAAATTGACATTAAACAGCTTTTGTAGTTCCTCCTTAACAATTTCCCTTAAATTTGGATTCATTCTTCTTTGAGGTTGTCGAATTGGTTTGGAATTTTCTTCAATGTAGATATGGTGTATACAAGTATTAGGATCAATTCCCTTCATGTCAGTATATTCCCATGTATAGGTATAGGAATGTTCTATAACATCTTTATTAATTATTTCTTTTGAAATTCTCCCAAATTATTGTTGATATTCAAAGTTTTTCCTTGAAATATTTCAATTGTAGAATTGTCAAATTTTTCCATAGAATGCAAGGATAGTTGATGAGATGATCAATATTCAATATTTTATTGTTCTTGAAAACCCTAACTAGATTTACAATACAATGAAGTTTCATTATTTTCTATTAAATTCAAAATTTTATCTTCCTCATCTATTTGTGAAGTACCAAATATCGGTCTTACATCAATGTCATCATCTATCCATTCTTCATTTTCAACCTCTATTGTTGTTTTTGCAGGTGGATACAGTGTGAATTTATTTGTTTAGCTCCCATAAAAAATGAACATATCACCAGATCTACAACTTATAAAAGCATCGACTGTATCTAGCCATGGTCTTCCTAGAATCAATGGATGTCCTCCTAAGTTATTCTTGGGTGTTAAAATCATAAAATTGACACAGTATTCCAAAGAATATAAGTCTACATATATATGTTTTAATACGCCATTAGTTTTGATTATGGATCTATCTTCCAATTGTAACAGTGTAGGTGTATATTGAAGATTAGAAAGTTTTAATTGATTCATAGTTTGTTTACTCATGATGTTTATGGCTACTCCTAGATCAATCAACGTATTTGGGATATCTACACCATTGATGTGTGTTTTCACTGTGGGACTTCCTAGATCAAAATATTTATGAATTGTTGTCTTACCCATCATGATATCTGCAATTTTTCCAACTAGTTGGATTCTTTTGATTTCTTTTCTTTTTCTTCCTGGTCTTTTTATGCTCAATTCACTAATTGTCTTTGTGAAAATTGGTATTTCATTAATGGCTTGTAGCAAAGGAATCTTTATGCAAATATTCTTCAGTTCATCTAACATGTCATAATCAGGCAATAAAATCTATTTTTCTACCCCTTCATCAATTTTTAATCTTTCAAGAAAACGTGGTTTTCACACAGATACTGAAGGATGTTCCATAATAGGAGTTGAGTTATTTGAATTTCTTGGAGTAGCTTGTTTTTGAGTTTTTTTCTTTTTCATTAAGATATTTTTCTTCTTCAAGGATCTTTTCTTTTTCACTTTCTTGAATAATATCTTATGGGGACTTGTTTTCTAATATTCTACCATATATAAGTTGAAGATTGTTTAGATCTAGTGGAGTTATCATGTAAGTTTGAAAATTTTGTCCTTCCATATTGTAAATAGGTTGTGAATTTTTATTGTTGTTCAGATTTGGGAGTGGTTGGGCAGGAAATTGGTTTGGTCTTTGAGGAAATAGTAATGAAAGTTGTGGATTCAAATTGTGAGGTTCAGCTTGTTGAACGGGTTCAGGATAATATTGTGGAGGAAAAGTAGGAAATGATTGTTGAAATTATGGAAATTGAGGGTAGTAAGGATACTGAGTGTACTTTCCATAAGTATGTTTCCATCCTTGTGGCCAAGGTTGTGGCCAATATTGCCAAGGCATTGGGGTAGTCCAATTACTTTGTGATGATTGTGCAAATGGTTGAGTGTTAAAACCTTGAGTTGCATTTGTTTGTGGATTCTGCCAATGTCTTTTAGCAATAAAACAAAGAGGATCTACCTGATTTGGTACTCCTTCTTCTTGATAGATAACTTTAATACCTAGTATTAACGGGAATTCTTTTGTATCATGATTTTCCGCACATATAACACAAGTTTCTACACTCTTTAAATCAAGAAAACATTCTCTCAAGGCATGTTTCCTTATGCGCTTAGGGCAAAAAATGGACAATGCAACATTTTCAAGTTTTTGCTTGTTTTGTATTTTAAGGGTGTCAATTTGTTCACTAAGATTTCCTAAAATATCCATTTTAAAATTATCAAGAAAATTTCCTAATTCTTCTTTACTTACTGTCCCAACTTCAGATTTCTTAATCCTTGATAAAAGAGGATCTCTTGGTTTTTTCCCAGTTCTTACTTTGCCTCTTGAAATATGTATGCATAACTCGCAAATTTCTCCTAGTGAAAACTGAGAAATGTCTCCCTTACCCATTATATTGAGAAGATCAATCCACTCATCTCTAATGGATTTCAATAAGAGAGCTTTCAAAGTTTCCTCATCTAGATTATTCATTTTTTCCCTTTTAACATTATAAACAAATCTTTCAGAGAAGTCTTCCACATTTTCATCTTCTTTTTGTACCATTTTAAATGCTTCATCCTTAATATTATGGGCCATACAATAGTCCTTATATTTCTCTAAGAATGTAGTTTTCATTTGTTCCAATGTTCTTATGGAGTTTATTCCTAAACTCATAAACCATTTTAATGTTGCATGTTTAAGGGTTGTAGGGAATAATTTCAACTTTTGAGCATCATGCAGATATTCATATGATCTACACAAGACTTCAAATTCAAAGAGAAATGTTTCAGGATCTTCACTCCTTAGTCCATGAAAGTTTGGAAAGATAGAGGGTGAGATATTTTTCATTTTCATAGTTGTATATTCATTGAGAATAGGAAATCCAAAGGGTTCTGGATTTATATCTTCTCATCTTCCTCTTCCTCTTCCTCCACCTCTTCCACCTCCCCTATTTCCTCCACTTCCTCCTCCAATCCTAGGTTGTTCACCATTCAAATTATGTACCTCTCTTTCCTGTTCTCAAGCCATTGTAGACTCTTTAGAACTAATATATGGTTCTGGTTCCAAGATTGGGTTTTCAATTTCCTCTAGTTCCTCTGGTTCTTTTACCAATGGTTTGAAATAGGCTTCTTCTTCTTCTTCAGTAGGAACTTCCAACTCTTCGGCTAGAATTTGTTCTCTAGTTGAAGATAGGAAAATCACTCTTGTTGTTGGGGATATGGGATCTTCTTCTTCTATTATGGCTTTTGTTGATGAATTTGGTGAATCTCTAGGTTGGATTTCAGATCTTAATACCTCAGGGAGTTTATGTTTGCCTACTATGGATGGAATTCGACATTTTGTGGGTGGTGTGGCACTACGAGGTTGTGGTGGGGTAAGTGATTTTGTTGGAATTAAAATCTTTCCTCTACCTACAAATATACCCCTAGAGTCTCTTTCCCTATGCATATCATGTTTTTGTTTTTATTGTTTGTTTTTTTATCAAAAATAAATAAAGGCTTCTATTTACACCTCCTCGGAAATGACGCCAAAATTTTTGTCAATTTAATTGTCTTAAATTGATTACATAAATTATCAACTAGAGTTGGTAAAATTATGAAGTGCATGTGCATAATATATGCTAGAAGCATTTTTATTAAGTTGGATTTATTAATTGATTGAGTTATTGGAAATGTGTTTTTAAGTTTTGTATTCATTTTTTTAAATGAAATTAACATTGCTATCTAAAGAAAATAAAATGATTGTGAATTTAAAGCTATAATTCTTACTTGAAAAATGAAACCATAAAGAACTCACACTTGCAAAATGAAAACTATGTTAACTCACACTTGCAAAATGAAAATTACATTAACTCACACTTGCAAAATGAAAAATAGATTTTCTCTTACTTGTTGAATGGAAACTATATTAACTCACTCTTGCTTCAAAATTGAAAGTTCAAGAAAGTAACTGCAAACAAACCACTCTTCTTCTGAAATTAAACTAAGAACACTTTTGAATACAAATGCTCTGAACATAAAGATGAAATAAATATATATACCCAAATCTATAAAGAGAAACATCCTATGCTATGAAGGTGAAATGTTTTTAATGAAATTCCAAATAAATCACAAGGAAACCACTGGTATTTTGATGAGTCAAATCAACTACATAAACTATAAAAGAGAGTTGTAATGCTATCATAAGAAGATCAAAAATATAAATGGCCAGGATTAATATTCGATGATCCAAAAATAACTAATAGAGAACTTCGCTATTGCCTTTCTAATCAAAAGAAATATCACTACTGCTATCCAATCTAAAATTAGACTAAGAATTATGAAATGAATATATGCGAAAATACTACAGCAAATAATAACAGAAAGATAAATATATAAGTTAAAACCCTCATTGTTTGCAGGGTCCCTCCACAAATGGGTGGTCTCAAGCTCCAATAAACAGATAACTATGCATCAAGTCTTCAAAGGCACTTCCATTAAATAAAAACACAGAGTTTAAAATGATTATAGTCACAAAATATTCATTCACGTTGTCCCCTATTTTTTCCTGCCTTACAGTATTTATAAAAGCCATTAAATAAATGTTTGAGGCTTTCATGCCTACTTTTGGCTAACAGAGTTCTAATTCAACTATCAAACTAAGAAATAGATAACGATTCACTCACGATTTTCTATTCGGCAAAGCAAATCGTGAGTTGTTTTCATCTCGGACTCTCGCTCACTTTCTCCAGCTACATGTTGACTATTTCCTTTGACCACATGATTCGGGCTTTCTTCTAATGATTTGGTGCATATGAATAGGAGGGGATCGTTGAGGGGATCAACCTCTTTCTTCCCATATCTCTTTTTCCTTGAATAGCACCTCAGACCCTATTCAACAATGGAGTTGGTTGCATAAATGGATATTAGCTACAGAATTGCACGAATCCAGTATCCAATGCAAAATTTAACTTAATAATAAGGAACATTTTTGAAATATGAAAAATGGAATCACTATTACCTTACCTATGTCAAAAACCTGTAATTCGATGCCTAACAAGTCAAAAATAATGGTCAAGGAAAAGGAGAATGAGTGAAGAAGAGTGTCAAGATGACGCATTCATGAGGCTCTACGGCCACTAATTGGTCACACTTATGGCTTCCATATAAGGGTAAGAACAACCAAATCCGAGTGTTGTCAAAAATATACAAGAAGCACAATGCGACTCCCTTGAATGGAGAAAATGAGTCGTTGGTTTTCGCAGAACTCATGTTTGACAATTGCTTTTTAGAGACACAGTTGGGGTGTTATCTTGTAGAGCCATCCCCTATCCCACCAAACACATAGTTGGGCCTCCTTCCATGCCCAACTAGTGAAAATGAAACTTGCACAGTAAGTAGTAGTGGCAGTAGTGGCAGTAGTACTAGTGTTGTAAGCGGTCCCTGTACAGATGATATGTGGACCATGTACTTTGACGGATCCAAAACGTAGGAGGGCTCTGGAGATGGTTGTGTTCTAATAGACCTGCTACAGAGGAAACATTTTCTCTCTAGTCACTTAGAGTTCAAGTGCACGAACAACACCGCAGAGTATGAAGCACTCATCTTGGGTTTGCAGAAAGTCATTGACCTCAAGGTTGTTGTTCTGAAAGTGGTAGGTGACTCTGAAATCGTGGCGCATCAGGTACGAAACACTATACATTGTGTGTCACCATGTATTAAGAGTTATCAACAAGAGGTAGGTGACTCATTTCTCATTTCTAAGTTTTCAATATCAATTTTGTGCCAAGAATGCGTAATGCAGCTACAGATTCCTTGGCAAACGCAACTGCTAGGACGTTACTGTTAAGGGACAAATTTTCTATTGAGATTTTGTATAAACCATTTGTCCTATGCAACATCACTAACTTACACATTTTTGATGATGATCAATAGATACTGCATTTCATGGCCAACACTGATGTCTTCAAGGACACAAAGACAGACGAGGACGAGCACGAGTAGAATCTGCAGAACACATCTAGTACAAGCAAAAGAAACCTCATCCCTAAGGGTGTGGTATACTTGGATAAGTTGTATGACCTGCAAAACCATTTTCAAGGACCTATGAATGCTAAGACCCACAACTCTACATTTTTGCATGAACAGATCAATCAGGGAACAAAAGAAGATCTGAAGTATGTGAATCTTGGTACTTGTTGTACACCACAACATTGGAAATCTTTTATCTGCCTCTTCAAGAAATATCTTGATGTATTCATGTGGACGTATGATTATCTTAAGACATATGACACATAAATTATCCAACACATTACACCGATCAAAGAATTGGCCAAGCCTTTTCAGGAGAAACTGAGGAAAATTCATCCAACACTTGAGCCCCTCATACAGAAAGAACTAACCAAGTTGTTGGATGCTCGGAGCATCTATAAAGTACGACATTCGACATGGGTATCCAACTTAGTCCCTGCCAGGAAGAGCTCCGGGGAGATCTTCATGTGTGTATATTTCTGTAACCTCAATCATGCCTCGGACAAGGACAACTACCCAGTGTCGTCCTGGAGCATATATTGCAGACAGTATCTGGAGCAGAGATGTTTTGTTTGGTTGACGGTTTATCTGGTTATAAACAGGTTCTAGTAGAAGAGCTTGACAGACTCAAAACTACATTCTATACCAAGTGGGGTACGCTCGCATTTCACAGAATGTCGTTTGGGTTAGTTAACACAGGTGCAACATTTCAGTGCGCAATGGACATCGCCTTCCGTGGGCTTATTGGATAGAGTGTAATGGTCTACCTCAATGATGTAACAATGTTCTCAAGATAGTGGTTAGACCACCTGCGCCATCTCAAGAAAAAATTTGAGCGATGCCGAAAATACGGGATATCCTTGAATCCCAAGAAGAACATCTTTGCAGTGTCCGAGGGTAACTTGCTTGGACACATTATTGCCAGAAGTGGGATCAAGGTAGATCGAGATATATTTCGAATGATCACGCAGCTTCCCCACCTCGTAAACAAAAAATCCTAGTATTTCTTGGGGAAGATCGAATTCCTCAAAAAGTTCATCTTCGACTATGCTCAGATCGTCAAGCCTATACAAGAGATGATCAGGAAGGACACAGTCTACAATTGGGGAAAAGGGAAAATGATGCATTCGCCCATATAAAGTAAGCAATAGTAGAAGCACCAACGCTACACAACCTAGACTTCGGTAAATATTTCTTGCTCTACAGTTTTGCTTCTAACACTTCTCTCGTTTATGTACTCACTCAGAAGGACGAGTTAAATAATGAGCGACCCATATCCTTCGTGAGAATGAGCCTGCAAGGACCAGAGATCAACTATCCCACCATGGACAAACAAGCTTATGCAGTATACAAGGCGGTGAAGCACTTTAGACCCTATTTATTGAAAAATCATTGTATTATCTTTGTTCCACACCCAGCAGTCAGATCATTGCTTGTTCAACAAGAGTTGGGTGAGAGAAGGGCGAACTAGATGACTAGGTTACAAGAATATGATCTTGACATTAAACTAGTTCACACCATCAAGGGTCATGGTCTTTGTAAGTTAGCAGCGGAAGCGTTTCATGCACAAGAGGAAGAAGAGCTCGCAGGCTGGGAGAAAGAAATAGAAATGTACAATGTTGAGCAAGCCTCTCCCACTTCAAATGGAAACTCTTGGTACAAAGATGTGCATCAGTACCTCAAGCATGGCACTGTGCCCTCTCATTTCTCTTTGCAGCAGAAGAGGGCACTTCAACTCAAAGAATTATCATACCAATTGGTGCATGGGGTGTTATATAGAAAGCACCATAATGGCATATTGCTCAAGTGCCTGGAGGCGCAAGATTCAGATAAGGTTTTACATGATCTCCACGACAAACTAGCTGAGGGACACTTTGCGGGTAACACCACAGCACACAAGGTCATGCAGGTCGGTTTCTACTAACCTAAATTATTCAAGGATGCACATGCCTACGCCCGCAAGTGTGTGGTCTGCCAAAAGTGCGATGGCAGAAATCGGAAGTCAGCGGCCCCACTGTAGCTTGTTGCAGTGGAAGAACCATTCCAACTTTGGGGCTTGGATATCATTAGGTAAATTTTCCCACACTACTCAAAGCAGCACCGCTATATCTTAAATGCTACAGATTATTTCACGTAGTGGATGGAGGCAGTTCACTGAAATAAGTGAACGATCGGGAAGTCATTATCTTCCTACAACAAAATATCATTTCCAAGTTCGACGTTCCTACGTCACTTGTTTTTGACAATGCAATGTACTTTTCTTAATTAAATATTTATGACTTTGTATTTGAAAATGGTATTTTTTTGAAACATTCTGCTAACTACTATACACAGGGGAATGATCTTTCTGAATCCACAAATAAGAAACTCATTCGCATCATAAAAAAGACCATATTCTTTGAGTAGTAAAACTAGCACTCTGCTCTGGTGAATTCTTTATGGGTTGACCGGATCACACCTAAGCCTTCTCTGGATACTTCCCCTTACTTCCTGGTGTATGGAAATGAATTCATCCTTCCACCGAGCATTTACTTGGCTACTCTCCAGTTGTCCCAAGAATCTTAGGGCAAGTCATCTTTTAGTTCAGCATAGGATGGACACTTTACACAAGTTGCAGGAAGAAAGGCTGAAAGAAAAAGAAAAAAATTCACTCCATCTGAACCGTAGCAAGAGATTGTTTGATATAAAGTCTACAAGGAAGACTACCTTCAGTGTGGGTGACTTAATATTAAAGTGGGACAAAGCCCACAAGGACAAAGGAAATCACACTAAGTTTCAATCCCTATGGAGTGGTCCTTACACTATCCACGAGAAGCTTGGCCAATACACATATCGTCTTCAATCACTTAACATGAAGATTGACTCTCTCCCTATCAATGGTCAAGACTTAAAATTTTATTTCCAATGAGATCTGGAGTTGTGCCCCGCACTATGTACATAGTTCTTTTGTTGTTTGTTGTTTTATTTCCCTTTTATTTTCTGTTGTTTTTCTTATGTAAATAAGCGTTGTGCCTTACTGCCTTCCAGCTTCCAAGTGTATGTGTGGATGAAGTTCAAAGAGTCTTGTGACACTATAGCCCTTGGCTAGTCCTGTGTCTGTCTTCTTTGTATTTGGTTGTAACTTTTGGACGATGAAGTCCTTACTAATATCTGTTTGTAAGGAGATTTTTGGTCCAAACATGAATGTGTGTCCAGTCTAGGAACCTCATGCATATACTGAGTTTTCTGCTTTGGTGTTTCAATATTATCCAACTAGTATAAATGGAAAAGGGGGAATCTAAAATAGAAAGCCTAAATCAGAGGTCTTTATATACTTCTCTGAAGGAAAAAGATCTTATACTTTCAATAAGTCGGGATCCCTCTTCTGCCCCAAAATAAATAAGTGCCTATGCATAGTTCTCTTTAAAATAACAAAGGTGAAAGAAGAGAAAGGCTTCCTACATAGAGAAGTGAAGCAGGAAATTCTACTGGCGTATTGTCCAGGCTCATTGGCAATGGAGCAATGCTTTTGTTCCTACGTGACTTCGTTGAGGTACTATCTAGGCCTGTTGGTAGCGAAGCAACACCAGAGATGAAAACTATACTCTGAAAATCATAAGCTTGCGAGCTAAACTACCCTTCCCAATTTGAAACACTGTGATCTGGCTAAATATTATGTTGTGTTCAATTGAGAAGGTATCAAGGGAACCATGTCTGCCATGGGGTAAGTGGAGAAACCAAAGTAATCTGCACGATGAATCAATACTCCCCGAAGGACCAAGGCCCTGCACTAAAAATGAACCAAGGCAGAGAAGCTGGTATTCAACTAGTGTGTCACCAAGTGTTGTAGTGGCTGCAACACCCTCAAAATTTTTGGCTTGCATTCAAATTTTAGAGACTTCCTTGGCCTTTCCCTTTACTATTGCAAGCACTCGAGTTCATTTCATGAGATTCCTCAGAGTCTTTTCACCCCTTTTGCTTGTTTGATCAATTGTCATCTTTTGGCATGTTTGAATCTTTTATCACCCTTACAGTCCTTTTCTGGTGAGTTTGACGGTTTGTCTTTGTGTGTTCGAGTTGTCTTAGATATGTAAACATCGACCCCACTCATACGCATAGTTTTAAGCACTATCGCACAAGTTTCGCCACGGTCATCCTAGAGTCTCAAGTGTCACACTTGTCGCTTTTTATTCTAGATGATCTCATAGAGAGTAATTCTTTGTCTTGTTGTTCCGGTGGACTATGTTGTCATTTCATCGAAGTATGCTAAGTGTGTGATCACAATTTCAAGTTCCTCACAAGTTCACCTACCTCCCACACTTAGCCATTTTTTCGAAAATCCTCCCGAACGAACACTCTCGTTCACCAGACCCCGAATGAACTACACATTGCGCATTCTTAGCCCTCAGTGATGTAACCCTATTGTCTGGAACTTCTCAATGCATAGTCATTGTCCCCTAATTTAGTTGCATTGTGCAATTCCAGAGTTGAGCACACAACCTTCCTCCCCAGAATTGGGTTGTAGTTTCTTCAAGCCTCACCTGAACTGTCCATTTTGCAAGATCAGTCATCAAGCTTCCTCCCTTCCTGCTGGAACCTTGCAATGCGTAGAGACCCAAGCTTGCCTTACCTCCCTAGACTGTGCAAAATTGTCCCCCAGTGTCCTCCCTTATACGGGACTCACTGATCCCAAGAACTGTGTAGGTTTGTCCTCCCAGGTCCCTCTGCTACCCAGTCGTACCTTGCCTCTGAAAACTATGCAGACCTGCCTCCCAGGTTCCCACCTTGTAGTAGCCACTGATGGTCTCAAATGCACAATCATATCTTCCAGTGGCCTCTGTGCAATTTTCCCCAGCAGTAAATATTGTGCTCAGGAATTCCTCAGCCAAGCCTGAGTTGCACTCTGTGTAGTCTCAGTAACCAGTCTCCCTCCCTATCACTTGGAATTGCGAAATACGCAGTTGTTGGGCCCTCTTTCCTAGATTTTCACCTGTCCCATGCCCAATCCATGGATAACAATGCATCATATTAGACTAGGAGGTTTTGGATTTGATGTCATCCGGTCATAAGTGAATTGCAGGAACAGGTACATTGTTAGATCATGGCAGGACAATGAAGAATATGAGGAAGAAGTGTTAAGTTATGTTATGTTCTATGCTTAGATTAGTTTACTTATTTTTATTATTATTATCCACAAATTAGCAACCACATGTACATAATCAAAGTGCAGATAGAACATTAAACGATCAATAGAAAACAAGCCAAGACAAGAGACACCAGATGTGGTGGTTAGCGAGGGACAAACCCCAACATGGGGAAACCCTTTCATCAAATCTTCTTTTATCTTCAATAATTCAACAGAGAGAAATAGTAAAAAAATATGATTTATATCAACAACAGCAAACCCTAGATCAGTGGCATCAGCATCACTGGCATCAGTATCATCGGTATCACCTGCATCATCGGCATCATCGGCATCAGCATCATCGGCATCATCGGCATCAGCATCATCGGCATCACCGGCATCAGCATCATCAACATCACCAGCATCATCGGCATCACCGGCATTAAAATCATCGGCATCTCCGGCATCACTGGCATCACCGGCATCACTGGCATCACCGGCATCATCATCATCGGCATCACCAGCATCAGCATCACCAACATCACCGGCATTATCGGCATCAGCATCATCGGCATCAGCATCATCGGCATCACTGGCATCAACATCATCGGCATCAACCCTAAACTAGGGCAGTTAATATCTTGCAAACTGACCATCAGATCGGCTTGATTCCTTCACCAAAAAATGCAGCCTTCTAAGGAGAGTCAGATCCACCTACAGTGCAGTTCAGAGAAGGAGAAAGATGATCAACGCTGGTCAAACTTCCGATCTGTAGTTGCAACCCTAAATTTGTGTCCTTCCTTCCACACATGTGAGAGAAGAGTCCCTTTCTGCACAGTAGGAGAAGAGCCTCTTTTCTGCGCAGGAGAGAGAGAGAGATGCGATGAGAGAGAGTGTCCAAATGAGGAAAAGATCTCCTTTATTTATACACAAATGTTGATGATTGAATAGATGCAATTGTTGGGCTTCTGAGCCTACATGAGTTGTTGGTCGGCTTGATAATTATTCCTTAATCAAAATAAATTCATATCCCCATAAATACTTATCGGAATCAGATGATCTTTAGATCAATCCTACACCTCTCGATGAGAGGAATCTAATAAAAATATTATCAACCATGAATAAGATTACCCACATGGAGTTTGGCCCTAGTTGCCAATTTTAACACTCCCTCTCAACTAGGGAGAACTCCATCTGCAATTTGTCTGTCAGTCGCTACTATTCATCCATCAAATGCACTGCCCTGTATAGCTTGACCCTTGCTCTACTCTGCTCTATCCTGCCTGCTCTGCTCTGTTTTGTTCTGCCCTGTTCTGATCTGCTCTACTTTGTCCGAATTATGAAGAAGAAGAAATGATCGAGGATGTATCATACTGACTCAAAGTTAGTCTCAGAGTATGTACCACTGGTCCCATACCAGTCCTCAACCGACCCGAAGTCAGTGTCATAGTGGATACAACTCCTACCACTGGTCCCGGACCAGTATCATCCTCCACTAACTCAAAGTCAGTCTCAGAGTGTGTACCACTAGTCCCAGACCAGTCCTCAACCGACCCGAAGTCAGTGTCATAGTGGATACAACTCCTACCACTGGTCCCAGACCAGTGTCATCATCCATTGACTCAAAGTCAGTCTCAGAGTGTGTACCACTGGTCCCAGAATAGTCCTCAACCGACCCGAAATCAGTGTCATAGTGGGTACAACTCTTACCACTGGTCCCAGACCAATATCATCCTCCACTAACTCAAAGTCAGTCTCAGAGTGAGTAGCACTGGTCCCAGACCAGTCCTCAACTGACCCAAAGTCAGTGTCATAGTGGGTACAACTCCTAACACTAGTCCCATACCAGTATCATTGATCCCAGATCAATTAAGGTCATCCTAGCATAGGGAGTACGATAGATACAACGATGCATCCATCGGTACTACTATGGTCCCTATCATCATTTCCCTGCTCATTGATCAGATGAGAGGTACTTCCCATGGGTCCCAAACTGCATGGGTAGGATGCCTCGATAGGAGAACTAATCATCCTGTCCACAGGAAAGCGAATCATCTTGTCCCACAAGAGAGCGAATCATCTTGTCCACAGGAGAGCGAATCATCCTGTCCACGGGACAGCAAATCATCCTGTCCCACAAGAGAGAGAATCATCTTGTCCACAGGAGAGCGAATCATCCTGTCCATAGGAAAGCGAATCATCCTGTCTAGTGGATGCCACGGAGAACTAATCATCCTTGCCCATAGGAGAGCGAATCATCCTATTCCACAATCGCCATGGAGAACACATCATCTAGGCCTCACAAGAGAACTAATCATCCTGCTACACAATCATCATGGAGAACACATCATCCAGACCTCACAGGAGAACTAATCATCCTGCTACACAATCGTCATGGAGAACACATCATCAAGACCTCAGAGGAGAACTAATCATCCTGCTACATAATCGTCATGGAGAACACATCATCCAGACCTCACAGGAGAACTAATCATCATGCTACATAATCGTCATGGAGAACACATCATCCAGACCTCACAGGAGAACTAATCATCCTGCTACATAGTCGCCACGGGGTGTCACAGGGAAATTTTTTATTCTTTTACCCTATACACGTACACCACCAGGGGATGGTGAGTCACCTTGTGGTCATATATCTCTCCAAGAAGTACCTTGCGCCCCCCCGGATCTCCCAGAGCTTAGTACATCATACAGGACCCTCATCAGAGGGTCTTTGAACGACACCAAGTTGTTCTCGAAAAGTTAGGAATTTGACCTTCCCTAGGGGCTTTGTCAGGATGTCAACGACCTGTTCATCTATATTGATATGTTGGAGCCTTATTTCTCCTCGCTGCACCATATCTCAAATATAGTGGCACCTAATATCGATATGCTTGGAGCGATCATGAAATACGGGATTCTCTGACAAATGAATCCCACTATGGTTGTCACATAGGATCACGGTGGTATCCAATGTAAATCAAAACAGCTCATTGAAGAGCTTTCACAACCAAACTGCCTCACATGAGGCCATGCTAGCAGCAATATACTCTGCCTCAGTGATGCTCAAAGCCACCAACTTCTGCTTCCTGCTCATCCAGGATATCGAAGCAGCTCCTAAGGAGAAAAGCACCCTGAAGTGCTCTTTTTGGTCAACCACACTGCCTGCCGAATCAGCATCAGTATACCCAAGTAGTATCACATCTCCAGCAGTGTATCTTAACCCATAAGTAATTATGCCACGAAGATATCTCAATAGATTCTTGGCACCAATCCAATCTATGTGGTTAGGTTTAACCATATGTTGCTTCAATGTGTTGACTGCAAATCATATATCTGGACGGTAATTCACTAAGAACATTAATGCTCTGACGAGTTGACGATACTCAGTGGGAATTCATAAAACAGGTCTAGATGCACTATGCTTAACTTTTTGAAGTCAAGCTCCATCGGGGTAGTTACGGGCTTACAGTCTACCATACCGAATCTTTCCAATATCTTCACCACATATTTTCCTTGAGATAGGAAAATTTCCCTTGGCTTCTGCCAGACTTCAAGTCCTAGGAAATAGTACATCAGTCCTAGGTCCTTCATTTCAAATTCAGAAGCCAACTTCCTCTTACATTTGTGAATGAGAGGGTCTGCACCTGTTAGAAAGACGTCATCCACATACAGCACCAGTATGAGAGGTTTGTCATCTTCAACCTTAGAGTAAAGGTTAGGATCAGCTTCACTCTTAGTGAATCCCAGCTTCATCAAGTAGCTATCGATCCTCTCATACTATGCTCGGGGTGCTTGCTTCAACCCATAGAGAGCCTTCTTCAACCTGCATACATGAGATTTTCGATCATAAATCTCAAATTCTTCGGGTTGCTCCACGTAGACCTCTTCTTTGATCGAACCATGCAAGAACGCGGTCTTGACATCCATCTAATGTAGGTTCCATCCTTGTGAAGCCGCAAGGGCTATGATCAAGCGGATGGTGGTATATCTGGCAACAGGTGCAAATATCTCGTCATACTCTTTTTCTTTTGGTTCCCTGGTGTCAGCTTCTTGAGAGCTCCTCACTGTAGGAAGATTGTTCACCTGGTTGAGAGCCATATCTTCGTCAAAGGTGACATCATGACTAATCACAACTTCCCTTTGATCGTCTACATAGATTCTATAGCCCTTAGTATTTTCACTATAGCCCACGAAGATTTCTTTCTTTCCAAATGCACCCAATTTATTCCTTTTCTCTTTCAGCACATGAAAATATACAGGGCTTCCAAAAATTCTAAAATGAGATATATCAGGTTTCTTACCAGCGAACATTTCTTCAGGAGTCTTAGAAACCAATGCTTGATGAGGGCATCAGTTTTGTACATATACAGCGGTGTTTGCAACTTTGGCCAATAGAAACTTCGGAAGTCTTTGATCATGGAGCATGGCACGGACAACTTCCATAATTGTATGGTTCTTCCTTTCTGCCACACCATTCTATTCAGGAGTATATGGTGTAGTAGTCTCCCTCTTAATGCCACCCTCTTTACGAAAGTCATGAAACTCGTTAGATTCATATTCAGTCCCATTATCAGTCCTTAATATCTTGATATTCTTTTCAGTTTGATCCTTGATTAGGGCTTTGAAGTGTCAAAACCAAGAGAAAACTTCATCCTTCCTTTTCAAGAAGTATATTCAAGTTTTTCGAGAACAGTCATCTGTAAAAGTAAGGTAATATGAATATCCTCCCAAGGAGTTCACAGGCATCATACCAGATATGTCTGAGTGAACCAACTGTAATATATCAGAGGTCTTGCTTTGGCTTGAGGGGAATGGTCCCCTTTTGAGCTTTCCTTCGGCACATCCTGGACATACACCTTCTTTCTCTACTCGGAATTTGGGCATCCCTGTCACCCTTTGTCTTACATCGGGTAGAGCTTTATAATGAAGGTGGGCAAACCTCTGATGCCAAAGTTTGGATTGAAGAGATGTGTCACATGACACCTAGTGGACTTCCACCAACCTGATATAATGAATCAACTCAAAACCCAAGAGTAAAGGCATTTTTAACATTATTTCTCCATACACGTACCTTGCCATTGCTGAAGGTCAGCCTATAGCCTTTGTCTATAGAGTCCCGGATGATCTTCTTTGTTTTGACTTCACCGATTTTCAATTTGTTCCTGGCAGCAAAGGGTGCATTTGATGGAGGCTCAACAATATTTCCTATCACATGGTCCAACACTCCTTGAGCTTTTAGTGTTAGATCGAGAGACATCTTCCATCCGTGATAGTCAGACTTCTCACGGAGCTTTTCTTCGGTGGGGAAGAGTGTTGAGGACCACATAGTTCTTTTAGGATAGCCTTGCCAATCTTCTCTTCAGTGAATGCTCTTGCTCTTGCTCGGGCTTTGTCTTCACCTCTGCTCTAATACCATGTTAGTTTATGGTATGTTCTATGCTTAGAACAGTTTACTTCTTCTTATTATTATTATCCACAGATTAGCAACCACATGTACATAAGTAAAGTGCATATTGAACATTAAACGATCGACAGAAAACAAGCGAAAACAAGAGACACCAGATGTGGCGGCTAGCCAGGGACAAACCCCAATATTGAGAAACCCTTTGATCAAATCTTCTTTTATCTACAATAATTCAACAGAGAGAAATAGTACAAAAATCTGATTTATACTAGCAGCAACAAACCCTAGATCAGTGGCATCAACATCAGCGGCATCAGTGTCACTGGCATCACCAACATCAGTATTGTAGGTTTTAACCCCGTATAGAAATTACCTGCATACGAATTCTAAAACACAGAAAATAAATAATGCGAGAGCATAACACATAAAACACATATACACAGAGATTTTCCCCTGGATCCCAAAACCGAGACTACCAGCTTGATTTTTCATTATGTTCCTTTCAATGTAATAATACATATTTATACATGCCGAAGCATCCAATACCATGGACCGAAAACCATCGCGTCCAAAAAATAAAAAATAAAAAACATGTGCGAAAATCATGCACAAAACCATAGGTGGGTCCACCCAACCTAACATAGGGTTCAAAACCAAAATTTTCTGGTGCGCTGCCCCGGACCCCATAAAGTGGGGTTACGGGTATACCTCAAACCCACTGTGACCCCCCCCCCGCTACACAATCGGCGCAACGAAGGGGGTGCTCCGACCACCCTCTAACCCCCCCATTAACTACATGGGCTAGTCATGGAAAGAATATAACACAACCCAACATTCTCCCACTTGTTGTTTTCTTTCCACAGGGGGCCACAAGAGATATTAGTCATTTTTCCAGCCTTGAAACACCCATTGTTTCTCTACACCAAGATAACTTCTCAGAGCTCATCTGCAGTATTCTTCAAAGTGTCCACCTTTACCAGCAACACCTTTTTGTCTTCTATCATATCCCTCACAAAGTGATACTGAACATCAATGTGCTTTGTCTTTGAATGATATGCAAGGTTCTTTGCCAAGAAAATTGCACTTTAGCTATCACAGTCTATCCTTATAGCTTCTTGTACTAACCCCATATTTGAACACAATCTCTGCAACCAAACTTCTTCCTTGCTTGCATGAGTGGCTGCCATGTATTCTGCCTCTGTAGTTGATAGTGCCACTGCAGATTGTTTCTTACTCATCCAACTGACTGCACCTCCAAATAGGTTAAACACATACCCACTTGTAGATCTTCTCTGATCCAAATCTCTAGCCCAGTCTACATCAACAAAGCCACGGATATCCAAAACTCTGTCCAATCCTGGTCTTCCTTGGTGGCACAAACCATAATCACTAGTGCCACAAAAATACCCAAAAACCCGCTTCACTGTTGTCCAGTGCTCCTTCCCTGGTTTTGACATAAACCTGCTCAATACTCCCACTGCATGTGCAATGTCTGGTCTAGTACAGACCATTGCATACATCAGGTTACCGACTGCACTTGCATATGGAACATGAGACATGTCCTCTTCCTCTTCTTGTGTCTTGGGACACTGTTCAGCAAATAACCTCACACCTATAGGAATAGGAACCTTCACCGGTTTACTATCCTGCATATTAAACCTCTGCAGTATTTTCTCGACATACTTCCTCTGGTTTAACCAGAGCTTCCTCTTTTCCTGATCTCTTTTAATTTCCATGCCCAAAATATAGTTTGTAGCACCAAGATCTTTCATGTCGAATTTGGAGGACAATTGGGTCTTCAAATCCTGGATAATTTCTATGTCATTTCCAACCAGCAACATATCATCCACATACAAGACCAGATAAATAACACGGTCACCAATTAATTTAAAATACATACAGTGATCTGCTTTGCTTCTGGTGAAGCCAAGTCCCCGTATAAATGTATCAAATTTCTGATACCACATCCTTGGCGACTGTTTTAACCCATTCAGAGACTTCTTTAACTTGCATACTAGTTCTTTCTTACCCTTCACCGCAAAGCCTTCAGGTTGCTTCATGTAGATCTTCTCTTCCATTCCCCATGAAGAAATGTTGTCTTCACATCCATCTTTTCTACCTCAAAATCAAAAGCTACAGCAACATAAAAAAGTAATCTAATAGAAGTTACCTTAGCAACAGGAGAAAAAAATATCACCAAAATCAATTCCCGGCACCTGGGAATAGCCTTTTGCTACCAACCGAGCTTTGTATTTCTCCACTTTTCCTTCTGCATTTGTCTTCTTCTTGAACACCCATTTGCTGCCAATGGGTTTCCTTCCAGCCGGCAACTCCACCAAATCCCAAGCCTCATTTTTGTGCAAAGATGCCATTTCATCAACCATGGCCTCTTTCCAGAGTTTTCCATCCTCTGAATCCACCGCTTCCTTCACAGTTCTAGGATCATCATTAGTAACAGACAAAGAAAAATTTGAACAGAAAGCAGATGGACTATACCTTTCTGGCTGCCTTCTTTCTCAAACTGATCTTCTTACAGCTGGAGTTTGTGGCTCTTCATCTTCTGATTCCTCCTCTGCTGTAGAGTCTGATTCTTCCTCCTTTAGCTCAAACTCTATCTTCTCAGGTTCCTTTGGTTGGACTTCATGTTTAATAACATCTTTCACCTCTCTGAACACCACATCTCGGCTGTACACAACCTTCCTTGTTACTGGGTTCCAAAGCTTATAACCCTTTAAACCATCCTTATACCCAATAAAGATGCACTTTTCAGATTTACTATCCAACTTGGTTTTTTTCTCCTTTGGAACATGTCCATATGCATCACATCCAAATACCCTCGGATGTGAAAGAGAGGGTTTCTTACCAGTCCATACCTCTTGTGGAGTTTTATCCTCCAACGCTGATGAAGGTGACCTGTTAACCAGGTAATATGCAGTATCCACCGCCTCTGCCCAGAATTCCTATCCTAACCCGGCACCACTGAGCATGCTTCTTACCCTTCCATCAACGTCTTATTAATTCTTTCTGCAACTCCATTTTTCTGAGGTGTATATGGAGTAGTCTTCTGTCGTGCTAAAGCACACTTCTTACAACATTCTTCAAATTCCTTACTACAAAACTCTCCATCGTTATCTGTCCTCAACACCTTTATCTTCTTCTCAGTCTGGTTTTCCACCAGAGCCTTAAATTCTTTAAACCTGTCAAAGACTTCAGATTTTTTCTTAAGGGAATATATCCATGTATTCCTTGAGAACTCATCTATAAATGATACATAGTACACAGACTTACCCAGTGATGGAACCTTCACAGGTTCAAACACGTCACTGTGCACAAGCTCTAATATCTATTTCGCCCTCTTACTACCAGAGGGGAAACTCACCCTATTATGCTTCCCATATACACAATTTTCACAGAAATCAAAATCTAGAGAGCTATTACTCATACCTTTACCATGAAGTATTCGAAGGCCCTTCTCTCCAATATGTCCAAGCCTTTGATGCTACAACATGGTCTTTTCTCCAGAGACCATTAGATTTTCTGCTCCACTTTCAGGAACCACAGAACTGTTGCACCCATCAATAACAGTGCTACCTTGCAGCTTGTATAGAGTTCCAATCCGAACTCCCCGCATCAATACCAGTGCTCCCCGAACCATTTTGTAGGTGTCCTTCTTGAACACTGTTTTTACACCTGCATCATCCAGCTTGCTTACAAAAATCAAATTTCTGGCCAATGCAGGAATATGCAGAACACCCGGAAGTGTTCTAACCCTTCCACCTTGCAACTTCAACTTTACTTTTCTGCGACCAATGATTTTGGCCTTCCTATCATCCCCCAAGAAGACATCACCACCATCATATTTCTCATACTCGCAAAACCACTCTCTATGGGGAGTGAAGTGAAAGGATGCACCTGAGTCAATCAACCACGCCTCATGATCTACATGTGTACTTGAAGAAGCCAAGTACACATCCCCACCTTCATCTGAGGTGGTTTTTGCCTCTGCAGAAGGAGCATCATCAAATCCCTTTCCTTTATCAGGAGCTTTAGATTTACAGTCCCTTTTGTAGTTCCCTTCCTTTCTGCATTTCCAGCACACCACCTTTACAGGTTTTCCTGGAGATTTAGGTCTCCCACTCAATGACTTATTTTTGTTTATGTTCTGGGACCGCCCTCGTATAGACAAGGCATCACCATTCTGGCTC
Organism: Pinus tabuliformis; assembly: GCA_031772625.1. NCBI lineage: Eukaryota > Viridiplantae > Streptophyta > Pinopsida > Pinales > Pinaceae > Pinus > Pinus tabuliformis. Next base: position 60,629,783 of record CM062816.1, read on the forward strand.
TCTGTATTTTCCGTTTCATCTCCTCTGTCAGCAAGGCTGAGACTATTTCATCAAACTGCAAGGCAGTTGCATTGCTACCTATTGCAATAACCAGACTATCCCATGAATCTGGTAGAGAACACAACAAACTAATGCACTTATCATCATCTGAAATTTTAATTTCAACAAATGCTAACTGACTTACCACAGTATTAAATGCGTTCAGATGCTTTATCACCGAGTCTCCATCTTTCATCCTCAACTTATATAGTTTTTTCCGCAGGAACAGTTTATTCACGAGAGACTTAGATTGGTACAAAGTCCCTAACTTGTCCCACAAAGCCTTTGCCGTAGCTTCCCCTGATACATTCAACAATACTAAATTTGAGACACACAATCGTATTGTGCTCTTTGCCTTCCGATCCAACTTCTTCCATTCTTCATCGGAAACTCCCATTGGTTTAGTATCTGGATCTACCGCGATCAATTGATCTTTATCCACCAACAGATCCTCCATCTTGAGTTTCCACAACTCAAAACTCTGACCATTAAATTTCTCAATCTCTATCTTTCCACTGCTTGCCATCTTCTTTCACCACCAGAATCGATCTCATAGATCTCCCACTGAACAAGGTCTACCACATGCCTGAGTGCAACCCCTCAACAACAAAGGCATCCCCTTGAAGCCAAAACTGCTCTGATTCCAAATGTAGGTTTTAACCCCATACAGAAATTACCTGCATATGAATTCTAAAACATGGAAGATAAATAATGTGAGAGCATAACACATAAAACACATATACACAGAGGGTACACCTAAAACCCCCTATGACCACCCCCCCCTGCTACACAATTGGCGCAACGAAGGGGGTTCTCCACCCCCCCTCTAACCCCCCGGTTAACTACGTGGGCTAGTCATGGAAAGAATATAACACAACCCAACAAGTATCATCATCATCACTGGCATCATCAACATCACCGACATCAGCATCATCGGCATCACTAACATCAGCATCATCGGCATCACCGACATCAGCATCATCGGCATCACCGGCATCATCGACATCACCGGCATCAGCATCATCGGCATCACCGACATCATCAGCATCACCTACATCATCAGCATCACCGACATCATCATCATCGGCATCACCGACATCATCGGCATCACCGGCCATCATCAGCATCACCGACATCAGCATCATCGGCATCAGCCCTAAACTAGGGCAGTCAATATCTTGCAAACCGACCGTCGGATCGGCTTGATTCCTTCACCAAAAAATGCGGCCTTCTAAGGAGAGTCAGATCCACCTACAGCGTAGTTCAAAGAGGGAGAAAGATGGTCAACACTAGTCAAACTTCTGATCTGCAGTTGCAGCCCTAAATCTGCGTCCTTCCTTCCACACATGTGAGAGAAGAGTCTCTTTCTGCACAGTAGGAGAAGAGCCTCTTTTCTGCGCAAGAGAGAGAGAGAGAGATGTGATGAGAGAGTGTGTCCAAATGAGGAAAATACCTCCTGTATTTATACACAAATGTTGATGATTGAATAGATGCAACTGTTGGGCTTCTGAGCCTACAAGAGTTGCTAGTCAGCTTGATAATTATTCCATAATCAAAATAAATTCATATCTCCATAAATACTTATCGGAATCAGATGATCTTTAGATCAATCCTACACCTCTCGACGAGAGAAATCTAATAAAAATATTATCAGCCATGAATAAGATGACCCACATGGATTTTGGCCATAGTTCCCAATTTTAACAAGAAGTGAACATGCTAGAAGATCCACTTATAGTTGGATGGACAATGAAGCTTATCAAGAACAAGAAAAGGGAGTACATGCATGCAACCACCTCTCAAGACCAAAGATCATTGAAGACCCTTCATCATGAAGCTATGTGAAGGAGAAGAGAGAGCACATCCAAGAACACATCTATCACTCAACGGCACCAACAGCTTGACATTGCCACCTCAGCAAGCTAGTCCATGTCAGCAGTGTCATGTCAAGTTATGTCATGAGTTGTCAAATGCCACATCACTATTATGGGACATATCTATTTTAAATTGAATGTAATGTAAATTGGAAGTCCAATGGACACACATGAATATGAAGAGTCATGTCAGTTGAAAAGTCATAAGAATATGAACAGTCATGAGGGTAGCCCAAGAGTCACAAGGTTCAAGTATCACCCTTCGTTATATATACCCCCCTCATTGTATGAGCAAGGACTTTTCACTTGGTTCCTCTCACAAAGCATATAGAGTTTTAGTTAGTTCTTTAAGGAGCAAGGAGTGGTTCAATGTCCCACTACTGGAGCTAGTGATGTATGATGTAAATATGTGTCTTGGAACTTTTGCTTAATACAATATCCTTTTCAATCTAGCAAGTTTCCATGCATGACTTGTAGATGTTTTAAGACTATTCTCTGAGCATTTGTAATTCATGTTTGTTTCACATGTACTAAGATAGTTGAAATATTTCGGTTGTTTTAGTGCTTACCTTTGATGGGAATGTGTTGTATTGGTTATCACTGTTGTCTCATCCTTGTGGACTACTCCGCATGATACTAGACATACCTTTCTCACTTATTGGTTATAGCGACCATCACATTCGTTGTAGACTATTCCACTAGATGGTGGATGGATCTTTCCCTGTACTTTGGTTTTAACAACAGCCACATCTGTTGTGGACTATTTCGCTAGATGTTGAACAAACCTTCTTGGTTCGTGTGTGTCTCTTCTTGGGTGGTATTATTACCTCTCACTTAGAGGCTCACTTTCCCCTTCTTTTTGCAATAAGAAAACCTAGACACATTTACGTTGCACACTCACCAAGCACACTCACCTAATTTTTGAAGGTACCATTGTAACACTCTCATGTGTTGAATAGCAAGAGTCGAGGAAAATCTCTAAGTATATGGAAACCGGGCCATCATACCATATGGGACTCCTACACCAAATAGTGTGAGGTCTAGTTGGGACCTCATATCGGGGAGATCCCCTAAATGTTGTCGGATCCAACACCGTCAATAGGATGCAAAAAGTTTGGCTAAGGTAAAAGCATATGATTCAAGGAAGTATGGATGCACAAGTTTCAAGAAAAAGGAACATGATTTAAGAAGCAGTCATGAATGTTGATGTGGTAAATTATTTTGAAAATGATACCTACAAAACTTCATTATGCTTAAAAGTGATTGTGAAATCATATTTTGGTGATACGAATACCTCTGTCCAAGTCCATCTTGCTTCATAATTTTACAAAGTCTCTATGGGCTGACCAGTGTAATGATGTTGAAATAAGTTGAATACCATGACCTCATATAACACCCTGGGTACTTTGTAATCATTTTGCAAAGTGTATTTATCTCTGACTCTGCCACATACCCTTGTCATAATTTACCATACGAACCCAATAAAGAGAATAGGGACTTAGTGATGAAAAATGAACTCATGACCAAACTCAAGAGTCAATACTTCGATTTATACACTCAAATCTATCAAAACAATGCCATGACTTCATGAGGTAAGCTCTGTGACCATTTTTCATATTTTCCACGGTCAGAATTTCACCCAACTTCATTTTAAAAAGATTTTTGTTGCACTCAAGATGTTTTATGTTTCCATTTGACTGAAAATTAAACCACATATTCCTCCAACATTGATTTAGAATAGAACGTATTCACTCCCTAAGAATCAAACCCTGACTCTGTAGAAACCCGAATTTTCTTCCTGTGTCAACTTTCATGCTTTCCTCATTACTAATTTCTCCCAGAACTTAATGTTGACAATTTCGCACAATAAAAAACGTGATTTGTATGTTGACAAATGAAATTGTTAAACATCCAATCACTTCATTTTCACTAAATCAAACAGAGTGTCGAACATTATTGAGGAAAATGCAGATTTTGGGTGATTTGGGTGACTTGGTGTGAGGAGTTTGAAACCAAGAAGGAATCGACCTCAAGAGGTAAAACAATCTTCTTTTTAAAGAAAACCACTGCAAGTATGTATTCATATGTCAGTCTTCCTTGAAAAAACAAAATTTGCTAAAGCAGGGGAGGAACATAAAGAAAATTTTTGGGTTGACCAATTATAGAGAACAAAGTTTTTCTTCAAAATTGGATCAACAGGTAAGAAAATTTTCACATGAACCCTAATTGATGCAAAATTGTGAATTTGAAAACAGAAAATTGAGGAATTTTTGTTTTCTTTTTAAACAGAGATTTAAAAAAAAAAAAAGGTATTAGCATTTGTGTCAAAAATAGGGGCTTTGACAAATAAGGAAAAATTTAGAAAGTTTTACAGATAGAGAAAAGGTTATTTTTCTTTCAGAAAATCATCATGGTGTTTAGGGTTGAACCAATGAAATTTGATTCCACATCAATTCATAAAGATTGTTTTGAACTTCTTGAAAAAAATCATTGGGTTTCTTTTCTAGAGAAGTTCGATGGGTATAATGAAAAGGTTTGTGTGGAATTTGCTTCCTCTTTTGATGGTGAGAGGGCCTCAGTAGGTAACCTCACCATAAGATTATCAAAAGAAATTATGGCACATGTGACTGGACTACCTCAACAAGGAGAAAGATACTTCAAAACTAAACAATGCAAAGATAAATCTTGGACCCCATTTTTATGCAGATCCAGAGCATCATATGTTAACTGGAAGAAAGGGATTTCAAGAAGCTGGTTAGTTCATCCCTGGGATGAGATGGCTTACATTGTCCAAAAATTCATCACGTGTGAGGGCATATTCAACATAGTATACTTTTATCACATTAAACTTTTACAACATTTGAAAGGTGACTGTGAGATCAACATGCCTTATTTTTTACTACAAAGCCTTTCTAAAATGGCTAAAGGAGTCCAAAAACAGGGTAAAAACATGGAAAAAATCCTTTATCATCATGGCCTCATCAAGATGATTGTTAAGCATGAATTACAAAAGCAGAACTTTTTATGGAATCAATTTGTATTAAGTAATGATTTTGAAGCTATGGAAGAAGACTCAAGGGAAGAAGACATTTTCATCATAAGTGATAATGAAGAAGAAGTAAATATTCCTAAGGCGACAAGCTCAAAACAACCTATGGAAAGGAGAAAAACAAGAAGTATGATAAGAATAGAGGAAGAACTTAAACATAAAGATAAGATCTTTTACACTTATGAAAGAAAGTCCAAGAAGCATCCATATGCCCAAAGAGGATAGATAGCAGAAAAAGATGATGAAGCACAAAAATTTCAATATGATTACCTTCAGGCCTTAGAGGAGCAAGAAGAGGAAATGACAAATGATATTCCTATTGATGAGCAAGATCCAAAAATTTCAAAGAAAGTAAAAAGCAAAGGACCTTCAAAGAAGAATAAGAAAATTAAAAATTGAAACAAATTGTGAAGGAGATGGAGATCCTTGAAAGACATCTTAAAAAGGAGAATGAACAATTGAAAATTCAAAGTCAGAAAATTCAAAAGGAAAATGAAAAATTGAAGAAGAAAAACAATAAATTGCAAATACAAGAAATCTTAATTTCCAAGCAAGCATACAAATGGTATCAACAGAAGAAGGCAATAAAGGCAAAGTATCAGAAGTTAAAAATTCTTCACACTGCTCAAGCTAATATGGAAATATTGTTACAGGCAGCAGAGGTGGTAGAGGATCAGTGACAAGGCATCAAAGACAGTTTTGTGCATGAGGACATGCAATGTCTTCCTCTTGGGGGAATGTTGGGTGCCACTTTTTGATGTTTATTTTAGTCATATAACCTATATTTTGCCTCTATTTTCCTTCCATGCCTCTCATACATCATCCATATTTTCTTGAAATTGATTACATCAGGTACATTTATCACTTGATTTTCATGATTTGAATTTTGACAAAGTATGGCATTAAAATTAATTTTTTAGCAGAAATTACAGGATGTTGCAACTTCCCGTAATAACTCCAAGCTTCGCATGTGTGCAGTACAACTGGGCGAATTTCGAGATATGTGGGATGATCCTCAATTTCCAAAGATGGATAAATTCCTATCTTCCTTTAGAAAATAGCATCATATGTGCATGGTCAATGTTGGTCAAGCTAGCCCACTTGTTCATAAAATACCTTGTTTTTGGAAATAAATCAAGACAATTTTTTATTTTAAGGGATTTTCTTCATATTTCATGGATATGAAGGTTGAATTCGACCTATTAGAACTTATCTAGGATCTCAGAAACTGATTTGATCATTTTTAGTAGTTTTGGTTATCAAACCTCTTGTATAAATATGTAGCACTTGAAGTAAGAGACATGTTATTTTTGGGAAGAATGCTACTTGACTGAAGTTAATAGATTTGGAGCTTTTGAATACCTTCATTATGTTGTGTGGATTATGTTGATGTTTTTACACAAGCTTTCTTAACTGGTTTTCATTCAAGTGTGCAAGCGAAGCATGGAGGGTCCCCGTTGTCAAGCATTTACACTTAGCCTTTAAAATGTCTAGAACGCTCTTTTAAATTTTATTGTAGTTTCTTGAATGCGTTAGTTTATGTTATTTGAACAATATTGAATGTTTCTAACCTTGGTAGTATGTTATGTACTAACCTCTTGTAAAAGATCTTAATGTGTTTTCATCTACAACAGTTAAGAATTATCAATTCATTCAATTTTGTAATTCATTTAAAAAAAAACACTTGATAATCTGAAAATGTTGTTATGCTCATGGAAACATTATGAATCCATCTCTTGTAAGGGAGCTTAAATTTTACTTGCTTACAACATTTAAGATCTCAAGATAGTCTAGAATCATTTCCAAGTACAAGTGTGTTAAAAATTTGCACTTTAAGCTAGTTTAGGAATTAGTCTCTAAACCATATATTTTGGCGTGCTTCCAAGCTCACAAATTTTGGATTGATAATTAAATTTATGATCTGATTTACACCCCTAAATTGGACCAAAAGTTTTGGCACTGTTTCCAAGGAAGCACATTTATTGTTGGGAAGAATGTTGATTGGGGGGGGGGTGATGGGGGGGTGAGGGGGGTCAATCAGTATTTTAACTTTCACAATAATGATTTTCCTTCTAAAATTGTATACGTTATTTTTCTGAAACCAACCGGTGTATGTTCGTGCCTATAAAGAATGAAACCAACGTATATATAATAAATTTTGATAAGCAGCTAACTCATTGTCTTAAATCATAGTGTGATGCATTTACTAAGCAATAAACAGATGCAGTGAGAACAGAATAAATCAACACACATAAGAAACACACATGAACACCAGGATTTTTCACGTGGAAACCCAATGTGGGACAAAACCATCGTTGTTGTCATCTCAGTGTTTAATATTCTTATAATAAAAAGTGTTTATAAGTTTTGTACTGGTGTAGACTTTTCCATTACATAGGAATCTACCTGCTGAAGGCTACAACCTTCACTCGTTTTCTAGCTTCTACTGGAAGGGAGCTCCAACCCCCTAGCTCTTGTACTAGTTGATATGTTTACCAGTACATAGGCACTGGCCTACAGAAGGCTACTACCTTCACTCTTCCTCCAGGGACCACGTTTCATAAATTTTCAGATTGGATACTCCTGGTACACAACAATACAATATGAAGGCCATGTTTCATCAAATTTTCATATTGGACCCATCAGTAACATCAATCACCACTGCAATACAATCATCAAATACAACTGCATCTATCAACAATCAGTCAATATGAACAATCAGATCACTATCACCAGAACACAGAGCTGAACCCAGAACACTGCATCAACAACCAAAACCAACTGCAACCTCAAAAATCATATGTCAGAATGTATACGCTACTTCAGTGAAGCCAACCTGCATGTATACGCTACTTCCTTTAACCCAACCTATGTATACCTCTAAAGATACTAAATCATAAAACCTCTGAACCAAAAACTGTACCAATTAGTGACATTCTGAAGATCTACTGTCAATTTACAGAGTTCTAAACAGATAGCAGCAAAGATCACCCTTCTCACTTAATCAATCAATCAACCAAACTCAATCTCCTTATACAATCAGATTTACTTTTAGATCTTATGAAGACATCATTGAAAAACAATAGTAAAATAGCAGCACTGATCAGATAGATCAGTCATCTCTGAACAACAAGTTTTTCTTCTACATACGCTACTTGGAAGTGTCACATCATCATATTTATGTGCCTTCACCAAGGCGAAACAATGTATAAATATGCAAATAATAACTTATAACTTCACAGCTATTGCAAACTTCAGACGTACCCAGATCATAACATATAAAGGACAAAACATGTGTTAACATTTAGATCTAGCCCATCCATTATCAAATCATACAATGATAAGCCATTTCAGTTCTCATGATCCTGATCCAACATTGTATCCAATGGTGCACAAGATATTTCAGATCATATCATAACCATAGCCTTTACACATAAAATATACTTCAGACATATGTATTCATGAAAAACCCTTTGACTTACACACTTAACCCTTTGATCTTCTCCTCCTTATATAGTTTTAGCCTTTCTCAATACCTCGGACCAAAACAACACTTAGAACTTGTGGTATTCTTGGATGGGATCAAGTATCTGTTATTTTGCTCAATATTGTGGGCTATTACCATGGTATGGACCCTTGGTATCCATTAATCTTAATTTTCCACGCCATATGCACTTTTCCTCCTGTGAAAGTGCATGCATACGTATATGCGCCTTTTGTTTTGTGAACCCGCTTGTATATGCTATTTGGACTAGGTGAACCAGCGTATACAACTTAATACATTATTTTTCTTCAATTGCTTGATTCTGATCTCTTGTCCTTTGTCCCAACATCCTATTCTTCTATAACATTACCATGTTACCTCTAAATTGACCTATTACAATGTGAGTTTCCCTTTATCAAATCTGAATTGACCTATGAGTGGGTTTCCATCAAGGACAACACCTGTACCATAATGCCAACATTTAGAGACTAGAAGCTTAGTTAATTCATTTAGATTTCCTTTAAAAACAAAAACAACAAAAACAGATTTTAATTTTTAGTCTGGTTATGTTTCTTTAATCCTAGACAAAGGGATGAAAAGGGTAGATACAGAAAACAAACCCCCCCAACTACTCAACCATTGGAGGGAGCAGGACCATCTACTTTTGAACTAACTACACCAATTTCTAGAGGACTAACTTTAGAAGAGTTAGAGGAAAAACAATATTTAGGAAAAAGCTTAACTCTTAATGAGAGACAAAATTTGTTGGCATGTGAAGTAAAATGGAAACAAGCACAATCAGGAACATCTAATGTAGTGTTAGAAGGAGTGCTTGAATATATCACAGTTTCCTTGGATTCTTGGGAGTATCCAGTAGATTTCTTAGTTCTTCAACCAATGTCAAATCTAGGAGGACACCCATTAATTCTTGGAAGACCTTGGTTGGCCAGAATTGATGCCTTCATTGGTTGTAGATCAGGAAGCATTATTATTTCACATGGAAATGAAAGAAAACATATAACACTTTATCCTCCTGCTCAATCACCTTCTTTATTATCATGGCTTAATGAAACATAACAACAAAAGTAAGAAGTAATTCAACCTATCTTAAGTATTAATCAAGCTCTTGATTTCAGGGAGGAGAATAATGAAGATTTGATAGATTATTTCATTTTGGAACCAAATATTTCATAATAATTGAGAACAATGCAATACATTATTGTGGGTCAGATTTTACAATAAAAATTTCAAGAAAATTGTACAATCAATTCTCTACAAACATCATTAATACAATTTTTCCCATTAATTCAATCACAAATTCTCAAAGCAAAACGATTGAAATCAGTCTTGGGAAATGTTTGAACATTGGTATAAATTTGGAACAATCACAAGAATAACAATTTATTGCAATCCTAAAAAAATATTTAAAGGCATTTGCTTGGGAATACGCTAATATGCAAGGCATCCATCTTGAACCATGCACTCACCATATTTACACAGATGATAATGTCAAACCTATAAGGCAACCTCAACGAAGAATGGATCCAATGTTAAAGGAGATAATTAAAGAAGAATTGCAAAAAATATTAAAGGCGAGATTTATCTATCCTATATTCGATAGTCAATGGGTTTCTTCTTTAGTTGTGGTACCAAAGAAGAATGGAAAATGGAGAGTCTGTGTAGATTATCGGGAACTAAATCAAGAAATTCATTTAAAAAAAAAACACTTGATAATTTGAAAATGTTGTTATGCTCTTGTAAACATTATGAATCCATCTCTTGTAAGGGAGCTTAAATTTTACTTACTTACAACATTTAAGATCTCAAGATAGTCTAGAAGCATTTCCAAGTACAAGTGTGTTAAAAATTTGCAATTTAAGTTTGTTTAGGAATTAGTCTCTAAACCATATATTTTGGCGTGCTTCCAAGTTCATGAATTCCAGATTGATAATTAAATTTATGATCTGATTTACACCCCTAAATTGGACCAATAGACTCCCTAAGACAATCCCACAAATGTCAAGTGGTACACCATCAAGATCAAACTCATTTATGAAATTAGCAGTGATGGCAAATTTGAGTTTATATTTTCTTGTCACTTGCAATTTGGCATCATCACATACCCAACCCAAAGGGTAATGTTTTGGATGAGATGTAGTCTCTAAATTAAGATACTTGACAATTGCTTTAGAAATAATATTGACTTAAGATCCACTATCAAATAGTGTATCAACCTTTGTATGTTTTATAATGACCTTGATATGAAAATTATCACTTCTTTCTTACCATTTTGAGATTCAATAAACTTACTAGAAGAACTAGTACTTGTGTTAGAGCTATACCTTTCATTCCCATGGCTATGATTCTAGTTTCATCACCTGAATCAGATCCTAGTGTTATGAAGAATTTGGTATCTACGGATAAATACTAATTCCCTAGATAAATAGCTATATATAGAACAACAGTTTAAAGCACTTTAACCTTTTTCTATAAACAATAGATAAGACAAAGAGAATGAGAGGACCTACTTGTACTTTCGCTTTCCTCTTGTCTCCTTTGTATCGATCCTGTCGCTCCTTCCTGTACTTAACACGCTTGAGAAGTACTTGTAAACATCGATAGAAGACAAAGAACCAATCAAAGTAAAAGATCTATTGATTACAAGTAAATGGAATCAGATACATTCACACATATAAGCATCACATATCAAGATAAGCATATGGAAAAAGGTGCAAATACTTTATTGAATAGAAGGAAGGATTACAACCATGAAGCCTGATTCGAAGTCACTCCTCTAGCTTTGGTTCCATCCACATCACATCATAATCATAACATTATGGAAGCATAAGGACACTTACAATAGTCTTAATTCTCAAACTAACATTATCTCCTTATAATTCATCAAAGTCTAGCCCCTAATCACTTAGATGAGTGCTCAATTTATAGAAAGATGGAGGAGGTTTTTTCGTCAATGAAGGTATTGAATGGCCTTCCATACTTAGAATTAGTTCCATGGAGGAAGGGATGAGAGGATAGGATGTATCTTAACTCATTCCTCATCCATTTTCGAGCTAATAGGATATGATAAGTGTGGGAATCTTCTAGAAGGCTAATGAAGATAAGAATATCACCAAACCCTATGTGAATTTCGCTCAAACTCACCCAGCACAGGTCAAAGAGGGCCTAAGTGCTCTGCAAAGCACCCTGGCATGGACTTAACTGCTTTGCAACACACCCTTGCATGGGCCTACCTGTGTTGGTCCCTCTAGACGACATTTCAGGACGTCTTCAGGCCATGAAACTGTCTGGGAAGGAGGCATTCAAAAGGTTGACTTGTTTAGGGCATGTAGCAACTAAAATTAGGGTTTGATGAGTCCTAAAACACTGATTTGGATGATGCAAGTGATGTGCACAAATGGATCTATAACAGTTTCCCCCTAAAGCATGAAGTCAAAAATGTAATGTCGAGTGAAATGATTTACGATGTGATGAGGAGGTTCTGAAGTGGTTGGTGACCTGCATCGATTACAATGCATTATATCATGATATTTTTATTTTTTCTCATGAATTGCTAAGGGAAGGCATGCCCATGCTCGGCATATAAACTTTCATTACAAGTACATAGACAGTGGTCTACAAATATAGACTCATGATCAGAATGACCATTAATGTAAAGCCATTGTACGGATGATTTGGTACATTTCCTGAAATCGCAGCCCGGATGGATGAAACTAGATCTGGGGTCTTCTATCTCGTTCAATCGTTCACTCAAGTACGAGTCTAACCATGTGAATATGTGATTTGAAGTCAAACATGGGAAGACACCGTCTTATTACTAGCTAATGATATAAGTTGTTAATGGACGCGAGAGAAATCACCAATAATGATAATGATCCTCAAGGTATTGTAGTACATTATGCATGGTGTAAATATATGTTTTGATGTTTAACACCATACAAAGTCTTTCGGTCGAAGGCCAGTGATGTCAACCTATTGCCGGAAGTGAGAAACTTGCCATTGATGCATGCAAGCCTCAAGGTACTAGAAAGGTGTTTCTAAGTCAACTTCTTGGATAATGTGTTGATGTCGACAAGAAGCGACTCATCGCAGGAGGGCCTTAATGTATCCCACATCAACGACATGAAATGAGTGTAATGATTTTGGAGACGGAATTTGACTGACAACACAACGTTCAGGAATGGCGGTCATGAAAATGAAGGTTTATGGTATTGCAAAGGATGAATTTTAACTTAATGACTTCTCTTGAACATGTCGGCGACACTGAAATGAATTAGTAGCATTGACCCAAAACAAAGTGATGGATGGTATGATAGACCAATGGTATGATAACCATCAAGCTGATAACCCAACCCAAATAGTCACGGTGATGAAGTGAAAGTGTCATGTTCAAGAGCGACCTACTACCAAAAGTAGTTTACCCCTTTTTCCATTTTCCCCAGTCATTGCTGACCAGTACCTCTTTATTTTTATCAAGCTTGAGGAGGATGACATATGCTTGTTGTATAATTCCACCCTTCGGGTGAATCCATCGCTATGTGATGTTTTAACGAGTCTTGCGAAGGTAAAACTCGGTCTTGTCATGATCGACAAGCTTGTCGCTATTTGATGTTTTAACGAGTTTAACGACAAAGATAACTTGGTCCTTTTCATGTTTAGAGAGTTTGAAAAGGGACGAAAAGAAAACTCCACAAGTTCTTTTTCGTAGATTTGTCTCTTAAGCCCGAAAAAGCGTAAAACAATACGAGAGAGAACCTATTGACCATGTTCGGTCAACGTATTCCTTTTTCGTAAATAATCTATCTCGGACCGAAAAAGGGTTAAACTTATACTGAGTAGATGTCATTTCCAATCCATTAACGAGATGAAAAGGACAAGCACTCGGCAATCTTTTCATATTTCGAGAATCTAAAAAGAGCTTAAAGAGGACTCCACTTTGAGGAACGAGTGGTGTCTAGGATAGTAACTAGCTCTGGTGATGTTGGAACTTCTCAAAACATGTTGATTTATGTGAAGAGGTTGGCTAATAACACCACTCATTGCAATTGTTCCTCAAAAGGGTAAAATAACCAAGTGAAAGTGTATGATCAGCCAAGGAGATGGTAGCGATGGAAGGAGAAAAACCAAGGCTCATCTGATGGAGTAGACCGATAAAATGGCAATCACAAGGGTTAAAATGAAAATGGATTCATTTTTACACAAGCTTGAACCATAGGGAACTATGCTTGGATTCAGTTTCATGTTTACACAAGCTTGAAACGAAAAACTATGCTTGGATTCAATTTCATGTTTACACAAGCTTGAAATGAAAAACTATGCTTGAGATTGGTTTACATGCCCCCAGCATGATGACTTGATTCTAGGTGCATGCCCCTCAAGCTTCATTACATTCACCTAAGTAGAATACTTGTGGCTATCAGGTGGATGGAATGAAGGTTCATTTACGAGATCTAGTGAAAGACTCGACTGGGATTTTACAAGATCTACTCAAAGACTTGACTTGGAACTTTGCTCCAGGGGACCTTTTTTCATTTTTTAATGAGCTTGACACAAGACAAGGAACTCTGCTGAGATTCCTTGTTTCATTTTTTAACGAGCTTGACACAAGACAAGGAACTATGCTAATACTCCTTGTTTCATTTTTAACGAGCTTGACACAAGACAAGGAACTATGCCAATACCCTTTGTTTCATTTTTTAACGAGGTTGACACAAGACTAGGAACTATCCTCATGGACCTGTTTCATTTTTTAACGACGTTGGCACAGTGAAAGAACTATCCTCATATTCCTATGTTCACAACCCATAAAAGGTCATGACTTCCAAGAGGTTCTCATCAGATGGGAGAACAATGCTCTGTAAGGAGAGATGTGGTTCCAATGCCCCCATTACATAATGTACAACATCACGGAATTGATCGCCCGTTGATGTAAGCATGGAACGGGTTGCCACATAATTAACCCGTGGCGGGGATGATACCATTGGGACAAAAGGACCATTTAGGGAAGATTGTTGACTGGAAGCCATATTTCGATGGAGAAATGAAATCTGGTCAACGGTGACAATTATGCCTTCGTGCGGAAAACACATCACTCAAAAGAGTGTTGAAACAATAGCTCCCATGTCATAAACATAGTCACACCCAAGAAGTAAATTGTAATCTAAAGGATCTGGGACTACCATCACATTGAGGTAAACAATTTTTCCTCCCAAAGTAATATGCAATTGAGGAATGATCCCTAATGGTTGACTGGTTCCTCTGTTAAAAGCCAATAGATTCTAGGTAACAGACACAAGTGGCGGCAAACCGAGCACTTGCCAAGCAGTGGAGGAAAGGATACTCACAGATGCACCTTCATCTATAATAGTGCCAGATACAATCATATTACAAACCTGTACTATGATCTAGAAAGGCACATAAGAAGGAAGACAGAATCCTACCAGTCGATTCCAATCAAAGGAAGTGACCAGACTACTTGGAGGGGGTACCTTAAGAACTGGATAATTATCCCCTTGAGTTATGAGAACGGGAGGATTTTCCTTATGTATTGATGGAACGAGAGGGTTGCCTCCAAGCTCATTGGAATCTGGATTTTGAAGAAACAAAAAGAACCTGAGTGGTATCATACTCACTTTCTACGGGAAAGGTACGATTAACTGAAGGTGAAATCGGGTCAATTGTTTCCTTGACCTGTTGATTTGGGTCAAGTATAGAATCATAGGATTCACTTTCAGAGAGAGTGGATTTGACCGATGGTTGATTTTGGTCAATCAATTCATCAACTAATGAAGGATTAAGGGAGAGTCTCCTGTAACCAGATTGAAGTCACTACGGAGAAGCAGGATGGTTATCTTACACTTTTTTGGCTTCATCCAGATAGGGACAAAGGTGAATGGGGTGATTCCCTTCACATAACCCATAGGGAAACTTAACTTTACCCTTATTTCCAAGAACTTTACTATCACTATTTGATGGTGTGTCACCAGCATGATCTCTAGAAGTTGATGACACAGGATGATGTGAACGAGAAGACCATTCTTCTAAGATCTAAATAATATCAGGACAATTTCAAAGAAGATGGTCTCCTGTACAAATTTTGCATGGATATCGAACTTTGTGAGGCTTATCGGATGGTTTCTCATCAGAAGTTGCATTCAAAACAATGGTTGCTTGGTTGCCCCCCTACTGAATTTTATTCTTCTTCTTCTTCTTCCCTTTATTCTTCTTCTTAGCCACCTAGTTATTAGTACCAATACTCTCACTAGGCGAAGAGGAAGAAGGGGTGGAAGAAACAATTGAGGAAGAAGGCAAAGGGTCAACTTTAGGATCAACTGGAGGTTGATTTTGTCTAGTTGGAGGAGTACTCGATTGCGGAGAAATCACGACATTTTGAACCAAGGAGGTTGAAAACAACCATACTGGTAAGCCAATGGTAAGTCCTGGAAGGAACAATTTACCCATATAAGGAGCACTAATATTTCCAAAAGGAGAAAAAGGACTAGGATTCCCATCAAAAGGAATTCCTTGATCGGTGGACTCCAGATTTGTCGCCATATGTATCAACCTAAGATCAAATAAGGAGTGAGTGTGGAGGATGTTATCCACGGTAAATTAATTTTATTTTAATCAAAGTAACATAACAAAACAAAAGAGGGATAATCTAGGCAAAAGGTTTACCAAGAAACTGTGAACTGCAGAATACCTCCTAGCGAACCGAGAAGTACGGGCAGGCAATCTCCCTTAATGTTGTGTTCGGTGTATCATAGTGTACAAGGCGACCGAATCAGTTACCTAAGGATGGATAGCAACCTAGTGTTGTCCTCCCATATATACCCGAAAGTACATGGAGGCCCAATCCGTATTAGCGTTTTCTAATGAAAAACCGCACAGTGAGAGCATTCCCATATACTTTACGTGCTGTAACATCGCCCTATATACCCAAAGGTACATGGAAGAGCTATGATATACTCACGTACATGGAATGAGGTATCACACTCGGGATGTATTGTAGACAAGTTAGTGACAACGGCTATGTTTTACGACACCGGAACACGTCTCTAGCCTAGATCCTCTAAATGTTATTCGTTAGGTGACAATGCTCCATTGGGTAAATTTAGATAAATTTTAAGTTGATCTTTTTTAGAATTTGCCTTTCAAGGTTCACCATGTGATATATGTTTGTAATTCCTAAAATGCAACTAATATGATAAGCATTATTTTCATTCAATTGAACAATGAAAAACTTAGCTAGTAGGGATAGAGCAATCAGATCTTTGACAGAGAACAAAGAGCACACCTAATGCAATTTCCCTAACTATTCCTATCAAGCATTCACAAACTTTAATATGCACGATGCAAGTTTTACTTTTCAATTCCCTTAATGTTATGATGAACAAAAAGGAAACTAATGCACATACAATCAATCAATCTTTTTACAAGAACGAAGACTTTACGACAGTTCTGTTTCGAAGGAAAAGAAGACTTTTACGACACTTTCTTTCGAACAAAGATTAATCGACTATAATCTAAATTTGACCATGAATCGATAATGACACTCGTTGATCATTCAGCAAGTAATCAAACAGAAGAAATTTGGTAAAAAACCCTATCTGAAGGTGGAAATTTGACCTAAGGTGGATCCGCGCAAGTCAAAGAGGGCCTAACTGTGCTGCAGAGCACTGTATCTCACTCAAGGGTGCTCTGCAGAGCACTATCCCCTGACCAAGCCTACACTGATTCCAGAGAGGCCACTTAAGAGTCATCTAACCTCAAATTTTTGACCAAAATTCACTTCAACAAGGCTGAAATACAAGAAATGAAAGGAAATAAGGTCTGCTAGAGTGTCCTAGGATTTGATAAGCTACTTGGAACGATGATCTGTAATACCTAGATCTTGTTGAATTGTTGTAGCGGCGTTTTGTTTCCCCTTGTTATTAAACTTCTTTGGTCTCAATTCTTGATGTAATTTTCAAATATGGTCCTCACCATGGCCATCTTTTGAACAATGTTTGCAAGTAAGTTTCTCTCCCTCTTTCTTGACTGTAGCACTCTTCTTGCCTTTGCCTTTATCTTTCCCCTTTCCTTTGTCTCCATTTTTAAATGGTTTCTTGTTGGTCCCTTAAGGAACATTCTTTCCTCTTGATTCTAAATCAGTATCATGAACACACACTTCATATAGATTGGTGGGATTAAACATAAGTATAACATGTCTCAAATAAATATGCAACACCCAAGATTAATGTTCTTTTTCTAAATTCTTGTGTGTAGCTTTGGACACTCTGACCTTTAACTTGTCTAAAATTTTTCCAATCCATTATTTGTTTTTGCATGTAAGCTAATGGAGAAAATCTCTTCCTTAATGCAATTATAAAATTATTCCAAAAAGAGATAATTTTATCACTTTTATTCAAATCTTCTTGAGCTCTGGCTTCCCACCAAATAAGAGTTGCACCTCCCAAAGGAAGAGAAGCAAGTTGGATATTTGTGACATCATCATCAATCTTTTGGATCCTGCAATAAACTTCAGTTTGACGAATCCATTATCCAACTTTTTATAATTTACTTCTCCATCAAACATTAGCAACTCAAACTTGACATCAAGCTTAAGCAAAGGAGACTTAACATTTCCTCTTGGAGATGTAGGAGGACTTGGTCTATGTGAAGAAGGGGGTGAAGGAGGAGGTGGAGGCTTTCTACCTTCACCACCGTCACATTTTAGATAATTAGAACTTTCTCCTTGGAACTATGTTGTTCTTTCATTATTAACAACACTTTCACCATTTCAGTAATATCAAAGAAAGATTTTCTGAAAGCTCTTTCATCCTCAAATATCAATTCTTGTCCTTGTCCTTCTCCATGAACCATGACTTGTGGAGTATGTGGTCTTCTTAATCCAACTTGAGGGCTAGGTTCTTCAGGCACTCCTTCACAAAAACCTAGCTCTAATAGCAAATTGATCCAAAAATGAAAATGAAGGTTTCATTGATTAATTTGCATGTTTGTTTATGTCGTTTCAGGCAACAAATCGAAATTGCAAAAGTACACAAACATAAGGAAATTTGCAGAAATTTTATAACAATAAGAGGATAAAAATGCAACATAAGACAAGAGAAAATTGATAATGGAGTTCACCCATCTTCGGTTACATCTTCAAGTCCAACTTCCAATGGTGACCACTTTATTAAAATGCTCAAATGTTCATTAAATCAATTTACAAACTTCAAACTGAAAATCGGACACTTCCATGCTACTTAGAATGCTAAAAACCTCCATATAGGCTATTATTGAACTCAAAAAGGCTTAAAATTGAGCAAAATATTCCTTCGTCTCCAAACTATCTGCAAAATTTCTCCTCATTAGCTCTTGGCCCTGCAAAATTTTCAACAACCTAGCCTTTGGCCCAATATTGGTGCATTGTACTTGGAACCCGGACGTCCAGGTTTCGATTTAGTGGAATATGCGTGGTTTATGTTAATTTTGTTTTGTATTAAAACAATTTTTAATGGGTCGTTGGCCCTTTGGATTCCCCGCTCTCGTCGGTCGTATGACCACATAGGGCCATGGGCCACAAGCCATAGGCCACGCGCCCACAACTCTCCCCGTTGTCTGTCGTATGCAAACAATAAAAATGTGGGTCACGGGTTGGAGACCACACACCCACCCTCCACCCATGCAATGGTCATGTGGTATAATGAGACCGGGGTCTTGGCCTCACCCGTCGCCCCTGACTCCATTGACGTGCAGGTCACATGTAACCAATAAAACCAGTGGCTGGGTTGGCCCTCACGTGATTATTCCACTTTCTATCTTTACAACCCATTCAAACCTACCGTTTCAGCGTATGGAATACCACGTCAGCATCCGTACCCTAGAAAGTCAACCTTGCAAGTTGACTTTTGTTTTTTTTATTTGGCTAAAAATTCAAAATGCGATAACTTGCTCATATATTGCAAGTTGACTTTTGTTTTTTATTTGGCTAAAAATTCAAAATGCGATAACTTGCTCATAACTTGGAATCAGCGTGACGAAGTCTACCACTTGGTAGTAGTTTCAGGAGAATTTGAACACTTTTATTTTTGTTAATTTTCCAGATCTGCTAGATCATTCGTGAAGGTAAGCCAAGCCACATATTTTGACTTTATGGAAGACAACATTAGGCAGGGTTGATATTTGCTCTTTTTATTCTTTAATTCTCTGATTTATTTCATCCTTGCTCACTACTGTTACCTTGCACTTTATATCCCTCTTCACTAATTGGTGCATGTTACTAAAAATAGTTCTTAAATATTTTAAAGTTATTAACCATCTACTTATAGTTATCAAACTTTTTCAAATTTTCTTTTAGTTTTATTGAAAAATGTTTTATTTTTTTATTGTAGTAAAATTAATCTAATATTTTTAATATTAAAAAGATGTAATAAAAATAGCTAGGCTTTGTGGATGAATGTAGGATGAGTAAAAGTTATTTTTTATTTTGTAGGAGACAAAAATTGCTATAATATTTAGAGTTGATGGTATAATATTTATTGATTTTTGTTCACGAGATTTTATTGTGAATGTTCCATGTAATTTCAAATCGAAATTTAAAATTTAATATGTCATTTGTGTGTTATAATAATTTTGTTTTTTGATTATGATAATTATGTGAAATTTTTTGACATAATTATATTAATGATTTAATAAAACCTTCATTGATATCGCTCTTGAAAATAAAAATATTACAAATAATGTTCCTCCAAAACAATATAAAATCCAAAGCATAAAAAAATGAATGATATGTAAAAAAAATATCCAAATTCCATCTCCCTTCCTTACCATTTCATTTCAATTTTTAAAATTTCCTGTTCCACTGGCGCATTTAATATTGTTCCACTGGTCCCCATTTAGTCACCCATTTACATTAACTAAAACTAAAACTGCATAGTATCAGAATAATTAACCCAGAGTAGTGTTGCACGTAGAGATGGTCAAAAAATGAATGGTAATGGTACCATGCAGTAACCTAATGGTTGACTCACTGTATTGCCTATATGGCACATTAATAGCGTCAATCTCACGGTGAGCAGCATCTAGTAGAAAATTAAATGATGCAGTTAAGCAAGTTGACTTTTCAAATCGATGGAACATGTGTCATTTACTCATTCGATGTGGACAGACAACGATAACTGCTCAAGTACTCTCCCTTGCAGAACCGCTTCGGCGTAATTATGCTCTTATTTACAAATAAACCCTAGTTGTCCCAGAATCCTTCAATCTGCCAATAAGAGTCGGGATTAAGAGGCCAGTAGAGAGGATCTTGCTGATTGCTATTGTCTTCAAGTTCATCGTTTTGCTTGAAAATCACATCCAGATTCATTAGAGATTTCTCCAAGGTGAAATCAGAGTCTCTTTCATCAGCATAGTGAAGACACCTTGGAGGACCAGGGCCATGATCGTGACCAGAGAGATTATAATGTATTAATGAGATATCTGAATCCACAAATTCCTCTGCAGAAGCAACAAGCTCAAGCTCAAAAATATGTGAATTCGGTCCATTTGAGTTGACCTTTCCCAGCTCCATCTCTTCCAAACCTGGTGTCAAACTAAAAGAAGACGATATTCTATCCGAATCTTGGCATTTCTGCTGCAGGAAATAGAGTTTCTCCATATAGTCATTTTCTAGAACCGGAGGACCATAAGAGGACAAGTCACTATCTGAGCTGAGGCTATCCTCCAAAGAACAAGTGAAACATTTATAATCAAACTCTATTTCTATGTCAGTTTCTTCCCATGTTGTTCTCTGCCAAATCGGAGTTTCAAATGGATTCTGGTAAACAGGACGATAGTTACTTTGCCTGGGGATAAGCTGCAATGGCAATATTGAATCGGTGTTGACATCCTCCAGCTCCTCATCTTCATTTTCAACTCCACACTGTAGTGTGTCTCGAATGGACTGGTTGTCAAATAAGTAATCAGTGTCTCCAGACCTATGCATAACTTTTGCTTCCTTGTCAATCACATTTGCAGATGACGCATGTGGAGTTCCATTTGATGTATTGAGAATAAGCGCCGCCTCTTCAATTGGACTGAACCTGGATCCATCAATGGTATGAAATAATCCGTCGGAATTAGCTGTAATTTCTGATTTCTCCATGCTAACAACCGAGTGGCTGATATGTTTTACTGGTGAGAGTCCTTCAGGAAGTAAGTCCAACTCTAGCACTGTCACCTCATACTCTTTGTCTATGGCAAGTTCAATTCCAAGTTGGTCATCATCAACTGCATTAACTGAAACCATGCTGGAAATTGGATCACATGAACGACATTCTTCTTTATAATTACTGAGTGGCTTGGCCCTGTGATCTATTTTGGACAAAATCATTTCAGGAGCATCTCCTCCTTTTATTCGCGAAGAATTATTCCATGACCTAACTTTTGAAGCTTCATCTTTAGCAGTTGCTGAAATCACCACTGAATTTCCCGGGAATCTTAGACGATAAACTTCAGATTTTTTATCAATACTAATGGCTTTTACTTGAGGAATTTTCGAGATCTTTGCTACAGCTCCCGGGGATTTTAAAGCTTTTTCTTTAGGAGTTGTGGGAGTATCCGCAGAAGTTCCCAGCGATCTTAGACGACAAACTTCAGAATTTTTATCAACGTTAGTAGCTTTTTCTTTAGTAGTCCTCGAATTCTTTGCTACAGCAACCGGGGATCTTAAAGCTTTTTCTTTAGGAGTTGTGGGAGTCTCCGCTGAAGTTCCCGGGGATCTTAGACGAGAAAATTCAGATTTTGAATCAATGTCAATAGCTTTTTCTTTAGGAGTCCTCGAATTCTTTGTTACATTACCCCCGGATCTTAAAGCTTTTTCTTTAAGAGTTGTCGTAGTCACAGCTGATGTTCCCGGGGATCTTAAAGATTTTCCTTTAGGAGTGGTGGAAGTCTCTGCTTTAGAAGTTCCCGGGGATCTTAAAGCTTTTTCTGCAGGAGTTGTGGGAGTCTCCGTTGAAGTTCCAGGGGATCTTAGACAATAAACTTCAGAATTTGAATCAAACTTAATAGTTTTTCCTTTAGGAGTCCCTGAATCCTTTGCTACGGATCCCAGAAATCTTAAAGATTTTCCTTTAGGTGTTGTGGGAGTCTCCGCTGAAGTTCCCGGGCATCTCAGACGATAAACTTCAAATTTTGAATCAATTTTAACGGATTTTTCTTTAGGAGTCCTCGAATTCCTTGCTACAATTCCCGGGGATCTTAACGCATTTTCTTTAGGAGATGTGGAAATCTCCGCTGAAGTTCCCGGAGATCTTAGACGATAGACTTCATATTTTGAATCAATTTTAATCGCTTCTTCATTAGGAATTGTCATGACAGGCTCCGCTGAAGTGCCCGGGGATCTGGGACGATAAACTTTAGATTTTGAATCAATTTTAACAGCTTTTCCTTTTGGGGTCACCAGGGATCTTAAAGTTTTTTCTTGAGGAGTTGTGGGAGTCTCCGCTGAAATTCCCGAGGATCTTAGACGATAAACTTCAATTTTAACAGCTTTTCCTTTCGGAGTCCTCGAATTCTTTGCCAAAGTTCCCAGGGATCTGAAGGTTTCAGTTTTAGAAGTTGTGTGAATCTCGCTGAAGTTCCGGAAGCTCCTGCACGGTAAACTTAAGATTTATTGTCAATAGTGTCTGGAGCGACAACTGTGATGTTATCCGACGCAGCAATCCTGTGATTTCAAATTGCAATTGTGCTGTAGAATCAAAGCCTTAATATCCGAAAATTCATGAACTAATGTAATATTATTTCTAGATAGAAGAGAAATGACCGGTTATAGACTCTTAACAATATTATTTTTGTTCTTTAACCATCTGAGATTTTATATAGAAGTTTCACTGAAGTTTCGCTAAATCAAGCCATTCTAGTCGGCCACAATTGCGAAAATAAGAATAAGTTTGACGCGGGGATGATATATTTATCTCTCTAAATCAAGCTATTCTAGTCGGAACTTGGTTCCATGGATTATACTATTTTTTTAATATATTAAATTATATTATATAATATAAAAGATAATATGTTAAACTGGATTTATTGTAAATGGTTGGATTATTATTTTTAAGTTAATTTCAATTAATTAATTCTTTAAAATTCCTATAAAGTTTACTATTATTTAAATTTAATAATTAATTACATATATTAAGAATTTATAAGGAAAATAATATATAATTTGTATATACATTAATTAGGAAAATTATACCAAATATATATAAATCTGATATTATTTTTATTTTTTAGAATATTATATTTATATAAAATATATAAATAGAAAAATAACAAAATATAAATGAAGATATAAGCTTTGTGGATTAATCACATTGTTAGGATTTAGTTAACTTTTGGAACCGGCTAATGTAAAATAATTATAGTATTTGATCAAACATTTGTATATGTTTATTAAAATTTTGCAATTTTTTATATGTTTATTAAAATTTTGCAATTTTCTATATGTTTATTAAAATTTTGCAATTGTTTTGTGATGTAACTATATTTTTCTTAAAATTTTATATTAGTATACCAAAATAGTAATGTGAGAATATTTTTATTAAAATTTTATATTAATATACAAGAATGGTAGATATAGGGGATTACTCTTAATTTAAATGAAAATTGTATACCTTGTGGTGGATATTAAAAGTTAGGTGTTTTATTTATTTCTTTATTTATTTCATTTTTTTAAATTATGAATATTTTGATATATGTTAAAATGTGAATTTAGTAAAGTGAAGTTAAGCAAAGTTATCTTAGAAAGTCTTTATGACCATTTTGATTCAATAGAGAAAAGGTAGAGAAGAAAGAATAATAGAACATGAAATAGAAATGGAAAGGCAAAAACAATCAACTATTTGAAAATCACACCTTGAGAAATGAGATTAAAGAGTTAAAAGAAAAACTAAATAACAATATGGTATGAGTAGTACAAATAATAAATTAGACATCAAACCCATCAAAGAGGAAATGCACAAGGTAATTGAAATAGATCATGAGCTCAACAAAAGAGCCTTGAATCTTATAATTGTCGGTATAAAAGAGCAGAAAGATGAGGGTGCCTTAGAAACAACAACAAAAAGAACTAAAATATAAGTCTTAAACTAAAACAACTTATCTCATGGAAGCAAGAAGGTTGGGAAGGATACTCAAGTATAATTATAGATTGATCCATGTTAGGGTAAGTTGTTCCCTCCACCCTCAAGAATGCAACCTTGCATTGGTTCATGAGCTTGGAAGGAGGCAACATCACCACCTGGGCTCAAATGCAGCAAGCCTTCAATAAAAAATACAAGGACTATTATAGGTCAAGAGAAACAAAAGAAGAGATATTTAGGATGACCTTAGGGCCAGATGAATCCTTAGAGGATTATGAAGAGAGATTTCAACTCAACTACAGAAGAGCTAATTGTACCCTTAACCCAGAATCCTTGAAGTTTGTACTTCTCTGAGGGATTAGGGAGGATTTGATGGAGACCCTTAATATGATGTATGGTGGAGATATTTACCAGCTGACCTATGAAGACATCAAGACAGTATTCAAGAATCATTCTAGGGCTGCAAGGAAGAGGGGTAGGTCCAGTCAAGGCCTGATAAACTCTTCTCCCTCTACTTCCACCATCAAACATGAAATAGGGAGCATGCTAGAATACTTTAAGAGTGATATGTTGCATACCTTTGCCTTGCAAATGGATACTATGCAGATCAAAAAGAAGCAAGATGGGGCATAAAAGGCACTGGTTATATTTTTCCCTAGATGCACCAAGAGGCACCCTAGAAATGAGTGTCCACTAAATGTTAGCCTAGGTCTTCTTTGTTTGGGAGCAGAACCATGTGACTGAAAAATGTCCTTCTCTTCCACGCCTGAAGGTTGTATATCAAGGGGAAGAGAGTGGCTTGGAGCAACTTTGCTTCGTCAACTAGAAGAGGCCACAAGTTCCTCAATCATACCAGCAAGGCATGCAAGGTGCACATTATCCTTCTTTCAATCCAAACCGAAATGCACCCTTTTAGCCTTGGCATACTCTAACTCACTCATCTTGGTATATGCCCTCTCCTTGGTCCTATTCTCCCCAGTATCCTCCTAAGCTTGTCAATCCACCCTTCCATCCATACCAACCTCAACCTCCTCAATGGGGCAACCCTTCACAAGGATGGAGGCCTCATACAGCCCAACCTCCTACCTTAATGCCTCCTCCTCCACCTCACCACAACTACCCCACAATAATCCACCCAAGAAACCTCATATGCATGCGCAACCCAATATGAACCCAAACAACAAGCAGGCCCAACAAGTCTATAGCGAGGAAACATCTTATCATGCTTATGTTGTGAAGATCCAAGAGATAAAACTTAGGTTGGGGAAGGTATTTCCAAATTCCCACCCACCTTCTCCTCCTAAAAATCTTGAAGAAGAGAAGGAAGATAGTGTACCTCAAGTAAGTATGCCTCCCTATCTTGAAAGGTTGCTCCAACCTAAACAACACACCCTAGAAGAGGTTGAACTTCTAAGAGAACTTAAAAACATGTGTGTCAAAATACCCCTTCTCTAGGTAGTCAAATATGTCCCCATTTACAACAAGCTTATCAGGGAAGAGTGTTTCAAGAGCCCTGGAAGAAGAAAAAGAGATGCCCCCACTATTAATGTTGTTGTAAAGTTGTATGATTAAATGCTTGGGAAGGTTATCTCCCTAAAGTACTTAGATCCCAGTAGCCGAGTAATAGATGTGCACATCAAAAGTATCATAGTCCCCAACACATTAATTGAACTTGGGGCTGCAATCAATGTTATGACCAAGGAAACTATGTTGAAGCTCAACCTCCAAGGAGATTTGATGAAGACCACTACAGTGTTGCAGCTTGCAAACAGATCCATAGTAGCTCCTGAGGGATTTATTGAGGATGTGATGGTCTCCATTGAATCTTGGGAGTACCCCATAGACTTCCTTGTCCTCCAACCCAAAACCAAGTTTAATGGGTACCTTATCATTTTAGGGATACCTTGGTTAGCCACTATTGATGCTTACATTAGTTGCAGGGATGGAAACATGACTATTAAAAATTGGCATCTCACAAAGTAGCTTGTATTATATCCCCCTCCTCAACCCTCTATTGAGCATGACTTACCTTTGTGGGTAGAGGAAGAGGAGGAGGAATATTTTTATCAATCATCCCTATACCTAGTTTGTACATTAGATACTATTGTAGGAAGTAGAGAGTTAGATGAGGATGACCTTATTGAAAACTTAATGTAGGATCAGCCTCCAGGTGCCATGCCAATTGATGAACTAATGGAAGAATCCTTAGGGAAACCTAACAAAAATCCATGAGTTGAATCACTTACCTCCAATTATGATCAATATCATGTTTATATTGTGGAAATCATTCCTTTCAAAACTCTAAAAGCAACCCTTTCCTCTCAGCACAGCAAGAAGAGCAACTTTGCATGGTATTGAGACAACATCTTGATGATTTTGCTTGGGACTATAAGGAAATGAAAGGGGTGCATCCTTCAATTTTAAACCATCATATTTACATTAAAGAGGGATGTACACATGTGTGCCATCCACAAATGAGAATAAATCCTACCCTCAAATACATTATGAAAGAAGTATTGCAAAAACTATTGGATGTAGGATTCGTCTACCCCATTTTAGATAGTGAATGGGTATCCCCTATTGTCATATTACCCAAGAAAAATGGGAAGTGGAGGATCTATTTTGACTATAGGGAACTCAATAAGGCTACAAAAAAAGACCATTTTCTCTTTCCCTTCATTGATCAAGTCTTAGATGGACTTGTAGGGAAGAATTTATTCTCATTCCTGTCATTCTTGGATGGATTTAGTGGATATAATTAGATCTAGATCAGCCCTGAGGATCAGGACAAGACCACCTTCACATGTCCATGGAGGACCTTTTCCTATAGGGTCCTTTCTTTTGGCTTTTGCAACGCCCCTGCTACCTTCAAGAGGGCAGTTCTAAGTATTTGTGTTGATCTTGTGCATGACACAGTTGAAATCTACATGCATGAATTCACCCCTTATCGAAATGATTTCCAAGAAGCTCTTTCCAATCCGTGTAAATTCTTAAATAAGTGCATTGAAATGAATCTCTCACTAAGCCCCGAGAAGTGTGAATTTTTTATGAATGCAAGGATTGTCCTAGGTAAATTCCTTTCTAAGGAAGGGATCCAAGTTGACCCTAACAAGATTGTCATTATCAAAAGGGTTTGTGTCCCTCATAAACAAAGGGATGTTAGAATTTTTCTTGGGATAGTTGGATATTATAAAAGATTCATTAAGGATTTTAGTAATTTGGTTTCACATTTTTTGGATTGTTGACCAAGGATTAGCATATTTTTGTTTGACAGTGTTGATGGTGCTGGACCCACCAACATTCAATGGATATCCCCGATATGAAGTCCCAACTATACCCCACACAATTTGTAGTAAGATTCCCAGTTGTGGGTGGTAATGTTATGCCTTGACTGTGAAATGCACAGAGTGAAGTATGGTAACTTTGGATGAGAGGAAGTGTGTGACCCTATGGAAATTCAAGTGTGATGCATGAAGGTTCCAACACATGAAGGGAAAATGAAGTGCACCCCTTGGAAGCATGTAATATTACGCAACTTGAAAGGAACACGCAAGTATAATGACATTACAAGCTAAGATGTGGAATAGTCCAAAAGTTAAAGTGATGAATTAATACAACAACGCACATTCAAGAAGATTCATACAGATGAAAATGAAATATTTCATAACCATAAGCATAAGTTAAATAGCATACATTGCAAATACAATAAGAATAGTTCTGCTATATTCACAACATATGCATGAAAGCATGTTGGCTCTGATTTTATTATAAGCGAAATTTCCATTCATACATACACCATTGACAACCACTAGCGCCAATAGCGAAACATTAAATTCAAGAACACTTTCTCCTCCAAACAAGTATACTCACTTTGTGCTAAGGAGAAGCCAAGGCTCTTCACAGTACTCCCAAGTTCCTTCTAATCCTAAGCCTAGCCAAAAGCGTGGCTCCCAAAAGCCCCTTACATGAGTTAATGAGGTTCTATTTATAACAAGAGGGGGTGACTCTTCAACTCCCCTTTGTGACCTTTGGACTACCCTCATTACTTTTCAGCTTCTTTACAAAATGACTCATTACATTACATCATGACTCTTCATATTCCAATATTGGCACTTGGAATTTCACTTACAACAAAATTACAAATAATATTACATTTACACTTGTACCCATATAAGACAAAATAAGGTAGAGATAACTTGACAACCTAACAAGACACGACACTATGATTCTTGAATTTGGGAGAACTCTAGCTCAAAAACCTCCACTTGCTACTTCTCAGTCACGTATTGGTTCCAAGCTCAGTACTATGTGATGGTATCCCCAAACTACATGATGGTGTTTGGTTGGAAGCGGACTCTAGCCTCCATGGCATTCGAGTACAATGTCTTGGAACCAGTTTCAAGTTTGTTCTTAAGCATGAGCAACATTGTTCTAATTTGGACCGGATCGTCGATGTAGTTCTACATGTTATATCTGTTCGACTCCAAATCTTCCTTAGTCGCAATCTGTCTCAGTTGCTCCAAGTACTCTTCAATCTCCTGATAGACTTGGTTCCTGGGTTTGGCTTTGCTAAGTGAATCGACTGATGGGATCTTGTGTGTTTTCACCAAGACACCTAAACTATTGAACAATTGTACATACGAGGTCTAAATGCTACCAATAAATGAGGCAAGTTGCTTGTTTGTCTACATCAATATCTGAACTCTCACTTTCTCCAGATTTTTGGCCTGTGGCTTCATTTTCTTCACCGAGTCAAGTGGTGCCCCTTTGTATCGCATTGTCCATTCTTACACATAGGTGATGGTGGCTTGTATGTTCTTGAGAGTTTTAACAAAATCTTTTCTCTGCTGCTATAGGCCACGCAAACAGACAATTTTTGTATGTATGGTCACAACCGCCTCATAGAGCTTCCACATGGTTTCTCTAAGTGTTTATACTTCAGCAATTATCATTTCTCTCATCTCCTCCAAGTAAACCTGTGCGAAAATTGCACTATGTGCTACTACATGGATTTGTTCCATCTCTTGCCTAGCAACCTGCAAATGGTATGCCAATTTCTCATTCTTGGCCATCAAATACTGAATCTTAGATCTCATTGCTCCTGCAAAGGCCAAGTTGGCTTCGAAAATGGCATTTGGATGCTTCCTCATGTCTGCCACTGTCAACCTTTCTCTAACGAATGCAAGTGATGCATGATCATCTAAAAAATCTTTCTCCATGCTTGTGCAATCCTCTTTTGGAACTAATCAAATGATAGATTGTACACATCCATTACCAGATCATCATCAAGGGGAACAACATCCCCTTCCTCGCTTGGGGCTAGCTCTACTGTTGGAGGTGGTGGAGACTGAATGGTGACTTGTGGTGCACTCGACATCAGATCAACATCTTCATTATATAGCTCTTGTTCCATCTCCATGTATGTTACTTCAGTCAAGTGCTCAATCTACTGAGCAAGCTCCCGATCTTGCATCTATTCACTTTCCCCCTCAGCTTCTAGTTCGTTATGTTCCTAGTCTTCAACCTGTATCAATGTTGTTTCTACTACCATTTTCCCTTACATTTGTTCTTCTTCTTGCTTCTGCTTCTCTTCTTATTATCTCCTCCTCAACTCCTATTCTTCCTTCATATTTCATTTTGCCTCCTGCAACCTCAATTATGCTTCCTATAACTTCTTCTTTTCTCTCTTCCACTGTTATGTTCTTTGTATCCTCTGCTTCCTCTTTGCTTCTGTTGCTAAAGGTTCTTTCATGATAATAGGATCTAATTTCATCTTGCAGCTTTTTTCTCCCTCTGGATTTCGACGATCTTTCTCTTTCCCTTGTCCTGCATGGGATTGTTGCCTTCTCCATTGTTTCTTCCAGAATTTTTGGCGTCTGTGGAGTAGCCTGTGAAGTCCTTGCTAAACTGACCAGCTCATGGAGTCTGGAGGCATTGTATCAATTCATCCAACGGTCCTCCTCTAGCCAATGAAATGCCCCGCTAATCCACTGAAATTAAATTCTCACATAATGGTCTCTACAAATACCACGAGGATCATACGGATTAAAGTATCAAGTACCGAATGCAAACTTAACTATCTCCTTTCCCTCGGTATCTGCGACTTTCAAGTTATTTATATCATATAATCCAATTTGCAAAGGAAGAGTGGGACACAGTTCTTTCTTCTTCATGTGAAAAGTTATTGATGACACTTATTGCATGAAAATCTTTTCGGTGGCGTACCTTGGTAAAACATGCAGAGGCTTTTCTCCACCGAACAATCTAAGGAAGGTGCCACCTTGTGAGGCATGCCAATTTGTGATGCTTTTTATCGCCTCCATTTCTCCCCATGATATGTAAGGTGGATCTTTTTCAAAGATAAGCATGTAAAGCGGGATGATGAAGTGGTCAATTAGTTGTTCCATTACTCCTCAATGACTGCAATCTGAAAGAAAATTGCAATAGATATGCACGGAAAATTATCGTGGTGTCCATGTCCAGTTCATCCCAAGGAATTGTTGTTGTGCACAGATTTTATCTAGTAAATATGCTAACATGTAGAACCTTGCTTGCTCACCATTGGGAGGAATTTGGACCTGTACTACATGGGCTCTCAACTGTCGAGCCAACAAATATGACTAGTTGAACGACTTCCCCTCATTCACAACCTAGTTCAATAAGACTGCCCACCTTTCAGGAAAGGTCTTCGTGCTCTACTGACCATGGATCCTGCAATCCAAGATAACCAAGAGCTAGTAGAGGTACTTTGTCTTGTACAAAAGGGTGGATGCCTATCAGAACTTTGATGGTTCCTTCACCTAGCCTTTGACAATGTCTCTTGTACTCCCATAGTTGTTGGTGGCATAAAAGAATGATTCCATGAGCTTCACTAGCTTGGGCAAGTGATACATGAGCTGATAATATTTTGCCCAAAAGGCAACAATATTTTGTCCTCTGGCACCGCTCAATGTCATGGTCTTCTCATCAATGTGTGAGACTATCCAGCTGATGACATTTGCACATGGGAAGGTTGGATATCTGCATGCAACCTTGTGTAGTCCTGACTGTCGGATACTGAGATAAACTTATCCTCTAGATCTGCCTCAAGGCTCTTTGTTGAAAGAACTTCATTAACTCATTTCCATGTTAGTGTTGACCCCTTTTCTATAAACAGTTGAGTGTTTGCATACGCTGGCAAGTCTACTGATGTTTTCTCAACTGCTTTCTCGATACTACCTTCAGTGGTATCTTTTGAAGTAATTCTCTTTGGTGCCATGATAACAATGATAGTTGGAGAGAAGTGCTTCACAAGTGTGGTACATGTGGGACAAAAAGGACACTTACGGAAAGAAAACATTAGCTTCAACAAAACTACCTTCAAAGCTTGATCAAGTAGTAAGTTGGGCAAATTGAGAGAAGGATTGTGCAATGCTTATCAACAAGGGAGACTGGTTGACTATGGGAACTGCGCACTACGCAGTCCCAGTGGCCAAGGATGAAGCTTGAGGCTAGCTTAGGAAGAGACTAGGAGAGACTATGCATTCTAAAGTCTCAGTGGCCAAGGTGACAAGGAACTGTGCAAGTGCATAGTTGTGGCTAGCTTGCACTACACAGTTCCAGAGACCAAGCTTGTGGATTGAGCCTTAGAATTGCGCAGTGCCCAGCTGGGAAAGGAAAG
Organism: Pinus tabuliformis; assembly: GCA_031772625.1. NCBI lineage: Eukaryota > Viridiplantae > Streptophyta > Pinopsida > Pinales > Pinaceae > Pinus > Pinus tabuliformis. The sequence goes on from CM062816.1 coordinate 60,662,016, forward strand.
ATATGGCCAAAGCAAGTGCATATCTCCCCAGTGGAAGTGTGGAAAACAAGCAGAAGTGAGTGATAAGGTGAGCTTGAGTGAAAAAATTACTAAGTGTGAGTAAACCATTGTAGATAAAGTGCAACAACTACTCAAACAGAAGAAAAATCAAGTATTGTAAGGAGAGTTGTCACAATGGTGACCATTGGTGCAAAAACAGGAAAATCGATGTGACACTTGTGAAAGGCAAACGAAAACTTAAAACAACACTTCTGTAAGTTAAAACACCAGTAAATATGAAGAGAAATAAGTAAAACAACACTCACATAAGCGAAATGACAAAAAGCGATAGAAAAAGCGGCAAAAGATGACAAAAGCGAAACTCACCCAGAAAAGCAACGATGACTGCACCAAAGGTTCCTTGATCTCATCGGGAATGCTAGAAATCCAAGATCAAATGTGAAAATGAGCTCTAGATGTGTTGATTAAATAGATTTGAGTGAATTAGGGTTTATGATGTGCATGACTAAAATCAAGGAAAAAGCAACACTTAGAGGAAGTTTCTAAAAATAGTGAAAGTGTCTCCTTTAGGATACTAAAAATAGATCCCTATTATTTAGGGATGGTTTTTTCCTTTTTATCTTTTATCTTTTTTTCTTTTTTTCTTTTTTTGGGGAAACTTGTCATACACATTGTCGGGAAAGACAACGCAATTCTGGGGAACTAGGCAACTTTTTGGCTTAGTGCATTGCACAGTTTCTAAGCTCAGTGAGGGATTGCATAGTTTCTAGGCTCAGTTTTTGGCTGTCTTCCATGACTACATAGTTTCTGAGCTCAAGGCTAACTTCCAATAACAATTGTGTAATTCCCATCATCAAGGCTGCTTACCCTCAATGATCCAAATCGGATCCATGAAACACTGTCAAAGAACCATAACTGTATCAGGTCGAACAAATCTCTAAAGAAATCCAAAATAGTGATCAAAAACACCCTGAACCAGTGGCAATGGCAGCCAACGTGGAACGACGAGGACCTCGGTCAAAGCACGCTGACTAAGGCCCATGGAGACCGCGCAAGAGGCCAAAGTAGCCCCTGGGAGCCCTGGAATGGAAAAAAAGGTGATTTTTGATGCGCGATTAGCGCTAATCGCGCATCGCTAGGCGAACAGGGCTGCGAAGGAAAAGCCTGAGCACTCAGTCACATGGGGGAACCGGAGGACCGCGGGCGGAAAAAGGAAAAAGCGCTAAACACAAATGGCGGGACCCGCACTCTGGAAACCGACGGTTTTGATCGGGGTGCCCTTAAACGGTAAGAGGTTTTGGACGAAAGCGAAGCAATTCCATACATCGATCGACGCGTGGCAGGTGGAGGTGAGAGAAAACCACCGTTGATCATGCGCTATCGGTCGAGCAAGTTAACCGCGCAAAACATGTGTATGGCGTCAGATCTGGAGGGCCCAGAATGGACGACTGAGATCACACCCGATGGGGGAAGTGGAATCGACAGGGAATTAAGCTGCATTTTAAAGGGATTTGGAATCTGTTTGACCACCACGGTGGAGGAAGAACGCATCCACGGAGCAACTGAAGAAACGAATCGATGAAGCATGCTAGTGCCATTTAGAGGAGGACAACTGGCCACTCCCTGAGCGTTCATGATGACGCCAAACAGGGAACTCCAAGCACAGCTGTAGAAGGCGAAGAGACAGAGGCAGGAGAGGAACCGAATAGGAATAGGGGACAAATGGCTAAAGCCGTGAACAGAAGAAGAAGACAGTCAGTCGAAAAGTTGAGTAGTCGAGAGACGAAGAAGTGGAACAGTGAACCCGGAGAGGAGGACTGAACACAAAGAACAGTAAAGTAGAGCAAAAGGAGACAGAGGGCCAAGCTGACCAAAGGCAGCATCGAGCACTAGAGAGCTTGAAGATTCAAGCCATCCCATAGAGGATTCTGTCTGGACTGAGCATCACATTTGGCTCTTTCCACTGTAGACCAGAAGGTCACAGAGCTGGTAGGAGAAGAAGAGTTTGTGTACTCCAAGTGGCTTGGGGAATCCAAGAAACCACCTTGCCAAGCAAAACCTGCTTCAGGAGAACTCACGTTGAGTCCCTGTATTGTAATTTCTTTTCTTAAAGACACAATAAAACAAGGCCACCACTGAAAGCTGGACCGGAGATGTAGCCCTGGAGAATAGGGTGAACTCCTTATTAAAATTGCTTGTGTCTTTATGATTGCTTACTCTATTTCTCTGTTGTCTTTTCCATTTTAATGTCTGTGTACTGGCAATCTGATCGATCCGTTGCTTCAATAACATAGAACACACACCAGCACATGAGTTTGTAATACCTTACTTTAATAAATCTTTAACTGATGTCACTTATAGGGTGAATATCATATCAAGTGGTATCAGAGCTTAAGGTTGTAAGGTTAGACAAGCTTGTGTTGGTTTAGTTGTGAATGCTCACAAGATCAAAGCTCAAATTAGGAGAAGGAGAGTTGGTAGAAACTAATCCTGAAATTGGGAGAGTCTATCCTCGGAAGACAATGTCAGAGGAAGGTTCTATAGGGCCAAACCCTCAATTCATAGAGAGTTTCCTAGCTATAAAGTCTATGGTTGAAGAAATGTACAGAGACTTTAGAAAGCAAAAGGTGGAAGATGCATCAGGCTCTAAGCAAGAGAAAGAAGAAGATGAGTCTCACTTCCATGACAACTCCAAAGGAAAGGGGAAAGAAGAAAGCTTTCTCACACCTCCTAATAGCCCTGTGCATAATAAGAAAGCATCTTTGATTAAGCTAGATGTTAAATTTGATTTGCTTATATATGATGGAGAGCTAAATGCTGAAAATTTGGACAATTGGATTAGACAAATTGATGTTTATTGCAGGGTACAGAACATAAACTTAGACAAGAGTAAGATTCAGTTGGCAAGCCTATGCCTAGGTGGCATTGCCTTGGTTTGGTGGGAAGGTAGAACCCAAGCTGATATGAAAAGACATGGCAATACCATCTCTGTCTGGAGTGAATTTGTTGCTGCAATCAAAAAGCAGTTCTATCCATTGGCCTACATGCAACAAGCCATGATGAGCTGGCAAACTCTTCGACAGTTGAAAGGGCGAAGTGTGCAAGGGTATACTCAAGAATTCAAAAAGAGAGCATTGATGTTGGGTATCTCACTAGACGCACCAGAGACTCTTTTGAAGTACATTGGTGGTCTACACAGCTACATGAGGCATACCATCCTCATGTTTAATCCCACTAGTATATATGAGGTATCTGTACAAGCTACTCATCTAGAAGTTAGAGGAAATAATGGCAATCTAGAAGTTGGAGACCATCCCAACCCACTGTAAGCAAGAGCAAGGAGAAAAGAAAGCAGAAGTGGAAAGCAAGGAAGGCTAACACTGCACAGAAAGACAAAGCTTCATGCACTCACTGTAAAAAGGAGGGGCATGATGATGAGCATTGTTGGATTCTGCATCCAGAGTTGAGACCTAAGAAGTCCGAGGGCAAGAAGAAGAAGACAGTTGTAGCTATTCAGAGAGATTTGGGGTCGACTTGGGAGATGAAACAACTATAGCAGCCATAGGTATAAAAGGTAAGAATTCTAAAGCATCTACCAGTAATTCTGCTCAATCTGTTATTGATGAACAAAATGAGAGAAAAAGATATGATCTTTTCCATATTCGAGTTATTTCCAAAAATCAAAAGATTGATACTTTGTTTGATAGTGGCTCACAAGTAAATTTGATTTCTGAGGCAATTGTAAAGAAATTGGGATTAGCAACTACACCTCACAAGAAACCATACCCATTAGGATGGTTGAATGATAAAGCACAACTACAAGTGACTAGACAGTGCAAACTCAAGTTTTCTTTTGGGTCAACATTTGTAGATGAGGTTGAGTTAGACATAATTCCTTTAGATATATGTGGAATTGTTTTAGGAAGTCCTTACTTGTATGATCGAAAGGCTATTTTCTATAGAGCTGAGAACAAGTATCTACTTGTTAAAGATGGAATCGAATACTTTGTAAGAGCTCATAAGCTCAAGAATAATTATACTCTCATAAACTCAGGACAGATGAAAAGAATGATTAATTCATGTAAACAATTCTTACTGATGGTTGTAAAGGAAAAGAAACCTGATAAAACCAATATATTTGAGGGCTGTAATGCTGAACAACAAGCTGATATAAAAAAGGTTGTTTCAGAGTATGATGTCTTGTTTCAAGAACCTAAAGGTCTACCACCCAAAAAGGGAATAGTACATGATATTATTTTGCAGCAAGATGTTCCATTGCCTAACATTGGGATGTACAGGTTGCCTGCTTTAGAGAATGCTGAAATCAAGAAGTAGGTGCAGGAGTTACTCGAGAAGGGCTTCATCAGGCCTAGCACATCACCATGTGGGTCACCAATCGTTTTGGTGAGCAAGAAAGATGGTTCTTGGAGAATGTGCATTGATTACCGAGCACTGAATAAGATAACAATCAAAAATAGTTATCCCCTTCCTCGCATAGATGATATTTTAGATCAATTAAAGGAAGTGGTTTATTTCACCAAGCTGGATTTTCACAGTGGATACCATCAGGTCAGAGTTGCAGAGCAAGATGCATGGAAGACTGCTTTCAAAACAAAGCAGGGATTGTATGAATGGCTGGTTATGCCTTTTGGTTTAACTAATGCTCAAAATGTGAATTTGGAAAAACATCTCTAAAGTACTTGGGTTATATAGTAGTGGGAGGTGAATTGAAAATAGACCCCTCTAAAGTGGTAGTCATTGTGAACTGGCCTAAACCTAGGTCTTCTATAGAAGTGAGAAGCTTCTGAGGAGCAGCACAATATTGGAGGAATTTCATCTCTAACTTCTCCTCGATTGCAGCTCGCTTACATGCTTTAACAAGATTGAATAAGGTGTTTCAGTGGGGAGGCAAACATCAGAAAGCCTTCGACACCTTGAAAGAGAAAATAAGTACAGCACCTGTACTAGCACTGCCAGATCTACAAAGACCATTTGAGATCCAAACTGATGCCAGTGACTATGCCATGAGAGTAATGTTGACACAGCACGGCAACCCCATATGTTATCATTCTGAGACTTTTAATCCTGCAGTAGTTAACTATCCTACATATGATAAAGAATTGTATGCATTAGTTCAGAGTGTGAAAAAGTGGAAACATTACTTAATGGGAAAAGAGATAGTAATACATACTAATCATCAACCACTTCAATATCTACACTCCCAAACTAAGTTGCAGCAATCAAGACATTACAGAGGGATGGGGTTTCTACAACAGTTTCACATAGTCATCAGATAAAAAGGGCATACATAACAAGGTTGCAGACATGTTATCTAGACCCATTATAAATGCATCTACCATACTTAAGCATAATTCTGTGCTACATGAAAGCTACATAGAACAATATGCTCAGGATATGGACTTTAAATATGTATATGTAACTTTGAGTCAAGGCAAAAGAGTAGAAGAATTGGACTATCATATAAAGGACCGACTCTTATATCATTGTGGGAAACTCTGCATTCCACAAACTGAGAGGATAAAGATAATTAGGGAAGCACACACTTCTCTGAGATCAAGTCACTTTGGGGTAAGTAAAACAGTTGCACAACTGCAAAGATTCTGCTATTGGCCGAAAATGAATGAGACAATTTCTAGATATGTAAGAGGGTGTGCCATGTGTGCTAGAAGCAAGCATAGCAATAGAAAACTAGGCTTGTACACTCCATTGCCAGTTCCTTCTCACCCTCAGGAAAGTGTTTCCATGGATTTTGTTGGAGGACTGCCTAAATCTAGGAAAGGTCATGATTATCTATATGTTGTTGTGGATAGGTTCAACAAAATGTGTATTTTGATACCTTGTAGTAAACAGATTACAGCTGAACAAACTGCAAAATTTTTCTTTGAACATGTATGGGTTCATTTTGGATTACCCACTTCCATTGTATCTGATCGAGACACCCAATTTGTGGGGAAGTTTTGGTCTAGTCTGTGGGAACTGATGGACACCAAGTTAAAGAAAAGCACAGCTTTTCATCCACAAACAGATGGCTAGACAGAAGTAGTAAACAGGACAGTGATCCAATTACTGAGAGGTTATTGCAGCAAACATCCTAAGCTTTGGGATGAACACTTGTGTTATGTGCAGCATGCTTACAACAGAGCCAAACACTCTTCTACACAGAGATCTCCTTTTGAGACCTGTTTTGGTTTCACACCATGGTCTCCTTTGGATTTTTTCTTTGGTAAAGATACCATGGTTGATGGACACAGTGAGGTGGACAAGGCAACTAGGTTCATCGAACAGTGAGGTGGACAAGGCAACTAGGTTCATCGAACAGATCTAGGAGACCCATCAGGCAGTACAGGAACAACTAGAAAAGAGCCAGGCCAAGTACAAGGCTAGGCATGATAAGCATCGGATGGAGCCTAGTTTTCAAGTTGGAGACCAAGTCTAGCTATATATCAGCAAGGACAGGATGCAAGGTGAAGGTAAAAAGCTAAAGCCCATCAAGTATGGACCTTTTAGGTTACTTGAGAAGATTGGTGAAAATTCTTTTCGCCTTGATTTACCAGCTTACATGCACATCTACTCAGTCATAAATGCAGATTGCTTGAGATTGTTTGAACCTTCAATGATTGAGGACCCTGAAGAGCAAAGTCAATTGCCTTCTATTGATGACCTACTACCTGAATACCGCAATGAGTTGCAGGAAGACATAGTGCTAGAGAGGAAGGTGAGGACAACGCGCAGGGGAGATGGTGAGTACCTCAGGATTGGGCTCAAAGGTTCAAAGTTGAGTAGCGAAAATTGGATTGAGATTGGACAAGTGATAAAACAGTATCCTCATTTAGTTAATGCTTGAAAACTAACTTTTGGTGGTCTAAAAGATTTTTTAGTGGGAAGGTCGTGATCCAAATCGAATCCATGAAAGACTGTCAAAGAACCATGACTGTATCAGGTCGAACAAATCTCTAAAGAAATCCAAAACAGCGATAAAAAACACCCTGAACCAGTAGCAATGGTAGCCAACATGGAACGACGAGGACCTCGGTCAAAGCACACTGACCGAGGCCCATGGAGACCACGCAAGAGGCCAAAGTAGCCCCTGGGAGCCCCGGTATGGAAAAAAGGTGATTTTTGATGCGCGATTAGTGCTAATCGTGCATCGCTAGGCGAACAGGGCCATGAAGGAAAAGCCCGAGCACTCAGTTGCGTGGGGGAACCAAAGGACCACGAGTGGAAAAAGGAAAAAGTGCTAAACACAAGTGGCAGGACCCGCGCTCTGGAAACCGACAGTTTTGATCAGGGCGCCCTTAAGCAGTAAGAGGTTTTAGATGAAAGCGGAGCTATTCCATACATCGATCGACGCGTGGCAGGCGGAGGTGAGAGAAAACCGTCGTTGATCGCGCTCTATCGATCGAGCAAGTCAACCGTGTGAAACGTGCGTATGGCGTCAGATCTGGAGGGCCCAGATCGGACAGCTGAGATTGCTCCTGATGGGGGAAGTGGAATCGACAGGGAATTAAGCCGCATTTTAAAGGGATTTGGAATTCGTTTGACCGCTGTGGTGGAGGAAGAAAGCATCCACGGAGTAACTAAAGAAATAAACCGACGAAGCATGCTGGCACCATTTAGAGGAGGACAAGTGGCCACTCCCTGAGCGTTCATGATGACACCGAACAAGGAACTCCAAGCGCAGCTGCAGAAGGCGAAAAGACAGAGGTGGGAGAGGAACCGAACAGGCATAGGGGATGAATGGCTAAAGCTATGAACAGAAGAAGAAGACAGTCAGTCAAAAAGTTGAGTAGTCGAGAGACGAAGAAGTGGAACAGTGAACCCAAAGAAGAGGACTGAACACAGACGACAATAAAGCAGAGAAAAAGGAGACAGAGGGCCGAGCTGACAAAAGGCAGCATCGAGCACCAAAGAGCTTGAAGATTCAAGCCATCCCATAGAGGATTCTATCCGGACTGAGCATCACATTTGGCTCTTTCCATTGTAGACCAGAAGGTCACAGAGCTGGTAGGAGAAGAAGAGTTTGTGTACTCCAAGTGGCTTGGGGAATCTAAGAAACCACCTTTCCAAGCAAAACTTGCTTCAGGAGAACTCATGTTGAGTCCCTGTATTGTAATTTCTCTACTTAAAGACACAATAAAACAAGGCTACCATTGAAATCTGGACCCGAGACGTAGCCCTGAAGAATAGGGTGAACTCCTTATTAAAATTGCTTGTGTCTTTATGACTGCTTACTGTATTTCGTTGTTGTCTTTTCCATTTTAATGTCTGTGTATTGGCAATCTGATCAATTCGTTGCTTCAATAACACAGAACACACCAGCACATGAGTCTGTAATACATTATTTTAATAAATCTTGAACTGATGTCACTCATAGGGTGAATATCAGATCACTCAAGGACTGCACAATTTCTTGAGGCAAGCCAAGAACTGTTGTGTGACCAAGTCGGGAGATCAACTTGTTAGTTAGAAAGATCAAGTAAGTGTTAAAACAAGTAAACATAAGCACAAATGAAAACATAAGTCTTAGTCAAAGCATGAATACCTGGATCAGTGGAAGATAAGCTCTTGTGGATAGGAAGGAAGGCTCCAAAATCAAAGCATAGGAAAAAATTGGAGATTGGTTGAAACCACTACAAAATATAGATAAATGTCGAGAGGCATTTGAAGAGCTAAAAGAGAAATTAACCACTACACCAATTCTTAGAGGTCCCAATTGGGAATTTCCTTTCCATATCCACATAGATGCATCATACAAATTTGTAGGAGCATCTTTGGGACAAGTGGAAGACAAGTTTCCCTATTCCATATACTTCATCAGTAAGAACCTATCCAAAGTTTAAATCAATTACATAATTACGGAAAAAGAACTCTTAGTTGTTGTGCACTCCTTGAACAAGTTTAGGTATTATATCACTAGGTAGCAATTTTTTGTTCATACTGATCATGCAGCCATAAAATATTTAGTGAATAAATAGGATGTCAATTCTAACATGAATGTTGACAAGTCAGGAAAGGAAAATGTGGTTGCATATTTTTTTTCTAGGCTAACATTGTCTGTAGAAAATTAGGATATGATAGATGATCAAATTTTGGATGAGAACCTCTTTTCTATTTCATTATTGTCTCCTTAGTTTGCAGATATAGAAAATTTCTTAGTTGTTGGGATATTCCCTCCTAATCTATCCTCCAGGGAGAAGAGCAAGATTGTTATAAAAAGTTCCCCTTTCACTCGTATTTGGGGAAATCTCTTTAAATTGGGACTAGATCAGATATTGAGGAGATGTGTAAGAGAGGATGAGGTTTTTTACATCCTCTTAGCATGCCATGATGGACCCCGTGGAGGCCATTTTTTGTTGTCAAGAGGATGACTTGCAAAATTCTCCAAGTTGGCTACTACTAGCCCACTTTGCACCAAGATGTTAGGATATGTGACGAATCCCAAAGGATGGCAAAACCTACACCAAAGTATGAGATGCCCCCTGCAACCTCAAGTGACTTTTGAGCCATTTGAGAAGTGGGGCATGGATTTCATTAGACCAATTGATCCCACATCCGGACAAAAGAGGTATATCATTGTGTGCACTGATTATTTGACAAAGTGGGATGAAGTGAAGGTAGTAAAAGAAGCAATAGAACATAAGGTGGTTGAGTTTCTAAGGGAAAACATCTTTTACAAGTTTGGATTCCCAAGGGAGTTGGTCATTGATCAAGGGACTCAATTTACTTCAAATATGATTGAGGGAATCATGGAGCAGCATCATATAAGGCACATGAAATCCATTTCCTATCATCCTCAAGAAAATGGGTAGGTGGAGGTCACAAACAGAGCTTTGGAGAACATCTTGACTAAATTTTTTAGCAACAACAAGAAGGATTGGGCAGCCCAACTTATGGAGGCCACTTGGGCCTATAATACCACCTAAAAAACCACCACTAGGTTCACTCCCTTTGAGTTGGTTTATGGAAAAAAGGCATTGTTTTTCATTTAGTTTGAATACAACACCCTAAGGATGTCAGCACAAATGGATTTGGACATCACCAATGCTCAATAGCAACAAGATGGTTAGGCCATTATCTGGTGGGAAATTGTCATGAAAATGGCTCTATCTATGTCAAAAAAAATGATGAAGAAGGGATACCAATTTTAGTCAATGGCTACCGATTAAAACTCTACAAAAGACCTTTGTCAAAGTAGGAATTTACCAATTCAATAAGGAAGGATTTGAATGTGATTGGGGGGTCTCACAACTCTCATTTTATTCAACCTCCGATCAGCAAAAGAAGAAAAGGAAAAAACAAAAACAAAAACAAAAAGAAGAAGAAAAGCAAAAAAAAGAGAATAAGGATCCTAAGTGAAAACCTATATGAGGCATTGAGGCAAACCCTAGGGTTGAAAACCAATATGAGGCATTCCAAGGGTAAAAAAAAGAGAAGAAATAATGAAAAGGTCCCTAGGTGAAAACCTACTATGAGGAACCAAGATCAGTCCTGCAAGTTGAAAACCTCCTTTGAGGCAGCTTGCAAGTCTCAAAAATAAAAATAAAAATAAAATAAAAAAGAGAAAACCAAAAGGAGCCCTTACATCACCATTGTTAACATGTTTTTTTGTAGGGTTCTAGTCACAACCCAAAGAGGACAACAGACAGGGAAGACAACTCCAAAACTCCACTTTTCCATCTGCCAAGTTGACTCTCTGCATGTCCTCCATCATTTCACTACCTTCCCCAAGTTCCTCCATCACTAGGTCACCTATCTCACTCAATTTTTCCTTAGTCCTGAAGTGTTGTAAGATTGTCCTAAACTGTTATAAGATTATCCAAATTTGCTACAAGTTTGTGATCAACATAGAAAAAGGGTTCATATCTTATGGTTTCCATAGAGGAACGAAAGGAGAGGTCCATCACACCATCATCATCCATCCTCCACACCATTTAGCTTATTTTTCACCCAAATACTCATCTTTGTCCATAAAAAATCCCCATTTTCACCCCTTCTTTCATTACCTTCACCACAACCAAGGTTTCTAATCCTTGTCCATGGGTTGAACATGAATTATCAACATTTTTGGGAGCATCATCTAAAGGATATTGTGGTCATAGAGGGGTTTGTGTGACTGCTACAGGAAGAAGTACAATCTTGTAGTAGTCTACACAAACCCTACAGGACCATAGTTGGAAGCACTTGGAAGCACCAGAATGGAGAATCAACAATCATGGAGGTATTGAAGACTCATTTCCTTGATCTTGGGCAGCTATAAGACTTTTGAAAAGCTGCTACAGGATCAATGTTCATCTCCAACAATAACAGCACTTGATCCACCATCAATAGAACCTATGTTGACAATCCTCGATCAATCAGGTCCATGTCAAAAAAAATACACTAAAAAAATATTTTTTCCAAAATATAGCTAGTGCATGAGCAACAAGTATGGAAAGTGTTACCTCTAGAGGCCAATAGATCAACCATTATTTCTGAAGTAGCATGCAAAGGCCAAGACCATCAAGTATTCATAGGTATGAAGCTCCTCACCTCTTCTTGTAAGTGCAAGATGGTTCAAAAATGTTTAAAATGCATGAGGAAACATGATTTTGTAAGTTGAAGGTGGCCAACAGTCTCAGCCACCCTCAAACAGTTGATCAAAATTTAACTCTCCTTCTCATCCAATGTGTAAAAAATGACAAAATAAGAGGGGATTTGATTCTGAGGAGTGGGCCAATAGATCTATGAGGAGGTTACGTAGGTGGTAGGTGGGGGTCAGCTAACACAGTGCACTAAGCCCACCACTTAACCATAAAAAGGGATAAAAAGTGATCCCAAACCTCACTTATACCAAGAGATTCATTCCAAAAATGGAAAGGGAAGCCCTCTTTATTGTCGAGGGTTGAGCTAGCTACCACTAGGGATCCCATATACTTCAATATAGGTGGTATGGGTTCAAGTACTAGATGTTATAGGATTTGGGTTCAATGTTATAGGATTGTCATTGACTACTATAAGATTGTCACCAGTTGCTATAGGATTTTCCCGAGAGGTGGAACAAGGCTCGATTTGGTGCAAATTCTCCTCCAAAACCCTAAATCCATGAAGGAGTATCCAAGAGAGGGGTAAGTAGTGCATTATCCTCACCTTCCCTACACAAAACATTGGAAAAATTGATTAATTTTTGTCTCTAGAAGCATCTTGTAGCAAACCCCTGAAATTGAAAATTTTCAAACCCTGTTCTTTTCTTAAGTGAAAGGCATGCTAGAAAAAGGGTAAATTTGTCTTGGATGTGAAATATAATTATCCTACCTTTGATCATAATAAGGGACCATTCCTCTCATCTCTATTTTGAAACCCTAGGCTGCTCAGAAATTGATCATTGATAGAAAAATTCTTTGAAAAATATTGAGAAAGCCATAGAAGAAAACATGGGAGGATGCTTTAATAAGAGGGAACCCATAGAATAAAAAAGAATTCATCAACACCCTCTTGTCAAGGACATCTTCAAAAACCACCAATGGATGGAGTTCTTTGAGAGAATTAAAGGATATGATGATGAAATTACCCATGAATTTTCCATGGCCCTTCAACCTCAAGGGGAAGATAGTGCCACCACCATTGTGAGAGGGCTTGTCATCCATTTCAATGCAGAAATCATTAGCAGGGTGACCACATTGGCTTTAGGAGTTAGGTGGGGAAAGGAGGATAGAATAAAATCCATCACAGCTAAAAATAATTTCTCCCCCTTGAAGAAAATCCAATTGAGGATAAAAATGGAGTTAGAAGGGAAATCCTACCTTACCCATGGGATGAAGTAGCCTACAACATCTTAAAATACATATCTTGTGAGGGAAGGCTTAGTGTTGTTTATGCCTATCAGTTTAGGCTACTTTATGAGTTGAGTTTCCAGGTTGAATTTCCTATCCCAAGAAGACTTAATATCCCCCATTTCCTTCTTTAGTCCATAATGGAAATGAGCCAAAGGGTGAGAGAAGGGAAGCATCAATTCATTGCTTGTCGTGAGCTTATAAGTCTCATTGTCATGGATGCTTTCAGCCATGTCAAGAACCTTGTGTCTTAGGTAGAGTTTGTAGACATGGACAAGGATTCCTTCATTGAAAATCAAACCCAGACTCTATTAGAACATGAGGAGGCCACAAAACATATCTCTGTTGAAGAAGAGGTTGGATAAGAGAAGAAGGAAGAAAAGGGAGAAGGGGGTGAAGAAGAAAAGGAAGAAGAGAAACCAGAGGCAGAAAAAGAGACCCTTGGGGAGCCTTCTAGGCCTCAAAAGAAGAGGAAACAAGAACAAAAAGTAAGCCTTTCAGAAGGAAACACTAAACAAGATGTGGATGCCACCTTCGCATCCCTTAGCACACCTGTCAAAGTAAAAAAGGGGCAGCCAAGGCAAGGTCCCTTGTATTTCAAAAGGAGAGGGAGTTTGAGAAATATAGAAAGAAAATTAAGGAAGTACCCTCCCTCACAGCTAAAGGGAAACAACACGAAACCTCACCAAGAAGGCCAAACATCAAAGGAGTTAAAATGAGGCAGCTACAGGAAAAATATGCTCTACGACAGGAAAGAAACTTAGTGCTACATGAAGATGAAGGCTGCTATAGGATAAGAAGACAATGTTATAGGAAAGTACAACAACACCTCAGGAGGGAGGAGAAGGACCACAGGAGCTATAGGAGCCTGATCCTCAACCAAATCTTGGGTCCTACTATAAATTTTATGAACAAGGACAAATCATCCCCACTAAATTTGCAGTCCCCATCCTACTTAAGCTAGATAAAGAAAGAAGTTGAACCCATTGATGGATGTAGATTCTAAGTCCAAGGGAGTTGAGGATGTGGGCCTCATGGAAGAGAAAATGAAGAATATGGGTGAAGAAATGGTTGACTTGAGGCTAAGAGAGTCAACCATGAGGGAGAAATTTCAAATGGAAAATAAGAGATTAAAAGAGCAGTTGCAAGAGAAAGAAGTACAACTTGCCACCATGGAAAGCTTGGCCATGGAGGCCACCCAATGTAGACATCCCTCAAAAACATATGCCATGTTCCTCAAAGAGTAGTGGCTTCAATTTCAAATCAAAACTCTGACACAATATGGTTCACTTCCCTTCCAACACTATAAGCAACTTATTGAATTTTTCCATAAGGATAGTGTGGAAGACTGGGCTAATATGGCATCGTTTTACATGTGCAACCTCATATTGATTGACATGAACTTATGGGATCCAAATTCTAGGATGGGGGATGTGCAACTGATGGCATTAGCCTCTTGGTTGACCCATGAGGAGGAAAGGGCTGAAGAAGAAAAAAAGATGATATCCAAGGAGACTAATGAGCCCCTATGGATTAGAGCAGAGTTGAGGACTGCTCACGACGAGCTCATCTCTAGGGATCCCAAATTGGCACCACTTTACATAGAGAGACAAGAGCAAGTCATCCATCCCTTTGAGGACATGTTTAGGCTAATAGGGACCGAGGGCTTGCATGATTGTTAAAGGAAATGGCATTCATTGCCCTATAACTTGCAAATTAGGGAATATCACTCTCTAGAGAGATTGAGGAATGCCTTGGAGAAGACACCCTTATATAAGAGTATAGTTTAAAGATTGAAGGCCAACTGGATTGGGCTCAAGTTCAGTCATCCCTTGTTGCTTGAGCTACAAGAAAGAAAGGATCGTCTTAAAGAGCAGCAAGAGTGGGTTGAAATAGAAAGGAATGTAGGGTTCCATCCACAAGAGGGCACTTCTTCAGAGATACCTTGGGATGTTAGGGTAGTCAACAGGGTTGTGCATGAGATGGAATTAAATGGATAATTTTCTTAGAGGGTGAGAAACACATTCAGTAGAGGATTGATGATGGGCCTCATTAATAGGTAAATAATAAGGCCCATTTGGCCTTCCTTCAACCTATATTCACATATTTCCTCACATTTAATGACATCTTTTTTACTATTATGTGTTTATTAGGAAGAGTAAAGGATGATTGTCATATCTTGTGGCCTAATGTGATTAATGTGCATGAAAAGAGTGAACTTAAGTGCAGTTACTATGCAGAGATACATTGGAGGCATCTGGAGAATATGTACGAGGATTTCCCCCTATGTCTACTCACCTACAACTTGATTTTCTCCTTGAATTTACTCACCCATAGTTCGAATATCCACTAACAGTTGATGCACTCAAGGATTGTGAGGATCTTAAGGAACTAGATCCACCTTTCTAGGGATTTTTGGAGGGAATCATACCTCTTTCCAAGGAGGTTTCCCCTCAATCATATTTGTATAAATAAGGAAGCCCAAGGGCTTAATAGGATTAAAATTCTTGGAGCAGATAGGGACTACTAAGAGCTAGGAGCTCGAGCTTGTCATTTTCATTTATTTTCATCATGTAATTGACATTATTTCCTATAGATGAGAATTTTTTTGTTATCTTCCATCTGAGATTGTTCTAGAGGGATGAGTCCCCTTGGGTTAGGGCCTAACCTAGAGGCTCTAGTCTCTCTCATGTGTATTTTATTTATGCATTTTCTTTCCTAGCATCATTTTCTTCCTTTCTTAGCAACATTTGTTTATGAAAATTGCTTGTGTAGGTTTATCTACCACCTCTCTTGTGGGAAGTGTGGTTGAGGATAATGTATTGGAAAGACAAAAAGACATAGTCACTTTTATTTGTAGTAGTTAGACCTCAGAATAGTTCTTCTTTCTTGCATCTCTATTTTTTGCAACCTAGTGATTGGTTTAGTAGTTTTATTTGAGCATATGAAGTATAACCTATGGTGGATGTAGGCCTTGTGTAAATTCCCAGATAGGTTGTCTTTCAATGCAATAATTATATTCCCAATAAAATTCAACTCATCCTTTCTCTGTTATTTCATTTTTTTGTAATTTACATTATTAACATGCTTTAGTTGTTTGGAAAAGTGGTGTAACTTTTTGTGGTGTGGAAGCACTATTGTTGATATACAAGTTTGTATTTTTAATTCACACTCCTTATCCTGCCACCATATCCCTTTCTTTATCCTCAACAACTCCCTCAAAACATTGTTCGCCAAGAGTACATTTTTGGTTCATTGAAGACCACTGTATGCATTGGTTCTTGTGCAAGATGGCCCCTGAATCGTACTAAGCTTGGAAAGGACCTCATACAACCTTAATATACCCTCCATTACCCTTCCCCACATTCAGATCACCTTTCTCACCCTTAGAATTCTCATGGATTCAATCATGTAGCAAAACAGGGCAACCTTATAGCCTCCTGTAGCACCATGTAAACTTGACCAGATTTTCCCTTGAAGTTTGATTTTTTCCTCCCAGCCTTGCATAATGTCCCTTAGGATCTGAAACCATGATTGAGGAAAACTAAATACCACTTAGGAATTGCATTTTTACCACTGCAACACATTTCAATAATTACAGTTAGTGATAAATTTATGAGTTGGATGACACAATGATGATCTTCTTGATTGCTTCATGAAGTATTTGATGAACTTTGTCAGTAGATCTAATATCTTTAGAATGTAATGAATAAATATTGATTACATGCTATTTTTCTTTATGCAAGGTAGATTAGGTTGGTTGTCTGTGTTCTATGCTTCTTAGTAGAAGAACTGTGTAGGTTAACTCAATAATGCAATATAAATCAAAGTAGAATACTATAACCTACTTCTACTATCAATTTGCAGAACCTTAAAGATCGAGCTGAACAATATAACTAGAAGAAGAAGAATCAATGCACAATACACATGAAAATACTTTGGGGAAAGCCTCAGCTAAAAACCCCACTATCTGTATTATCATGCAAGGTGGAAATGCATAGGAATTATACAAAGCCTTAGCTGTTGACTTTCGCGTACGGTAAAGCGCACCGATACAAAAGGTAAAAACCAATGTTTTGTGGGGTTTTTCATTGTATTTCCGTTTAAAGGGAAAACAATCAAGTATAAAGAAAAGGGTGTTCGGCGGGGTGATGGTTGGGTCATTTTGATCCATATTGTGGTTTTATAGAAAACCATTGTTTCCGCTGCGCCATTTTTGGTATTAGAGCAGAAGAAAAGTTTGTTTGCAATGAAAATGCCACCAAGGAGAGGCATTGGTCGAGGAAGACCTGACCCAAATGTGACTCTACTGGAAGAGGTGCGGAGTCTACGTACAAGAATGGAGTCAATTGAGACTGCCTAGAGAAGAGTGCCTGATGAAGGAGATGAAAATTCTTCAAAAGAATCTCTTGTAGAGGAGATAGTAGACAAAAACGATGAAACTTCCAAAGTCCTTAAGATGTTGGCGAAAGTAGGAGGAAAACCTAAAGCGGAAATCCCTATGTATGAAGGGAGTTTGAACGTAGAAGAGCTAACGGATTGGATCAGATCCTTAGACCAGTACTTTGACTATGAAGAGATTGATGAGGGGAAGAGAGTGAAGTTTGCAGTTACCAGATTGAAGGGTCACACAGCCATCTGGTGGGACAAGTTACATACATCAAGAACGAGGAAATGGAAGTCCAAGATCAAGCTATGGGACAAAATGGTAAGTAAAATGAAAGCCAAGTTTTTGCCTAAAGACTATCATTTGAATCTTTTTAAGAAATTGCAAAATTTAAGGCAAAAAGGAATGTCTGTTAAAGAATATACAAAAGAATTTTATAGATTGAATATTAGAGCAGGGCATGTAGAGGATGATGTGGAAAAGGTAGCTAGATATATAAATGGCTTAAGGTATGACATACAAGATGAGATTAGCTTGTTAAGTCTGAAAACTATTGAGGATGCCTATCAAGCAAGTTTGAAGGCAGAAGAAAAGATCTTGAGGAAACAGAATCAGAGGAATAGAGGAAAAAGCTCAGCAAGAGGTAGGGGAACTACCAGACCAAGGGGACAACAGCATCAGCATGAAGCAGGAAGCTCAAGTAGAAGACCACCACAGAGGGGGGAATCTAATAGAGGAAGATTTGTTCCCAGAGGAAGAGGCTGAGGAAGAGATGTTCGATGTTATACATGTGGAGAATGGGGACATATGTCATGGGATTTTCCTCATAATAAACCAGCAAGTCAGAGGAATGTGAATGTGGCTGAGGCAAAGCCAGAACCACCTCGACTTGTGGAAAAGGAAGAACCCCCTAAAGAAGGTGAATCATTGTTATTGAGAAGGACTTTTCTTAGGGCAGAGCCGGAGATTGGAGAACCAGCACAGAGGAAGAATTTGTTCAGAACTACCTGTAAGTCAAAAGGTAAGTGTTGCAAAGTGATAATTGATAGTGGAAGCACTGACAATCTTGTTTCTACAGAGATGGTGGACAAGCTCAGACTAGCAAAGACCATGCACCCTACTCCTTATAAAGTGTCATGGTTGCAGAAGGGACATCAGATTATTGTGACTGAACAATGCAAGGTGGAGATACAAATTGGTACGTATAAAGATGTGATATTATGTGATGTAATGCCCATGGATGTATGCCATGTATTGTTGGGAAGACCATGGAAATTTGATCGAAAATCTATTCATGATGGAAGGAGAAACACTTATACCTTGGAGAAAGATGGAACTAAACACACATTGCTGCCATTAAAAGACGATGCTGACAAAGGAACACCTGGAAGTAGTATTATGCTGATAAGTGGAAAGAAGCTGCTGCAGGAAGTAGTGAAGAATGAGGAGTCACATTTTGTTGTTGTGGGAAGACCAAAGGTAATTTTGACTTCCACAAACTTGAATGATTTTCCTGAAGAAGTTAAAATGTTGTTAGATGATTTTGCTGATATTATTGTGGATGAGTTGCCGAATGCATTACCACCGATTAGGAGTATTAGTCATCACATTGACTTAATACCAGGAGCAAGCTTGCCAAATAAAGTAGCATATAGACTAACTCCTCAAGAGAATGTAGAAGTTGGAAGGCAAGTGCAAGAGTTGATGGATAAGGGACTGATCAGAGAAAGTCTTAGCCCATGTGTTGTACCAACAGTACTCAGTCCAAAGAAAGGAGGAGAATGGCGCATGTGCACAGATTCCAGAGCTATCAACAAGATCACAATCAGGTACAGATTTCCTTTGCCATGCATGGATGATTTAATGGACTGTTTGAGTGGATCTAGATACTTTACTAAAATAGATTTGAAGAGTGGATATCATCAAATAAGGATTCAGGAAGGTGATGAATGGAAAACTGCATTCAAAACAAATAGTGGGTTGTATGAGTGGTTAGTGATGCCTTTTGGGCTCACTAATGCACCCAATACGTTCATGAGGTTAATGAATGAAGTCTTGAAGGAGTATGCAGGTAAATTTTTTATTGTGTACCTTGATGATATTCTGGTTTTTAGTAAAAGTAAAGAGGAGCATTTAGAGCATCTTAAGTTGGTCCTAAGAACTCTGCAGAAAGAGAAACTACTAATAAATTTGAAGAAGTGTAGTTTCATGAAGGAGGAGCTGGTTTACTTGGGATTTGTAGTTTCTAAAGAAGGCTTGAAGATGGATCCAGAGAAGGTCCAAGCAATTTGGAACTGGCCTACTCCCAGAAGCATATTTGAGGTAAGAAGCTTCCATGGACTTGCAAGTTTTTACAGAAAGTTTATCAAAGGTTTTAGTCAAATTTGTGCACCAATCCTTGAGACAATCAAGGAGATCAATCAGCCATTTCAGTGGACAGAAGCAACAGACAAAAGTTTTAACTTGCTGAAGAAGAAAATCACAGAGAAGCTGATTTTAGCTTTGCCAGATTTTGAGAAAGTCTTTCAAGTAGAAACAGATGCTAGTGGAGTTGCAGTTGGCGCAGTTCTGAGTCAGGAGCAAAGACCAATAGCATATTTCAGTGAGAAACTGAATGATGCAAAGAAGAAATATTCTTCTTATGATAAGGAGTTTTATGCTATTGTGCAGGCTTTGAAAAAGTGGAGACATTATTTGCTGCCAAAAGAATTCATATTATATTCAGACAATCATGCCTTACAGTTTATCAATAACCAGCCGAAGCTGAATCAGAAACATGCCAAGTGGGTAGAATTTCTGCAAAGTTTTACTTTTGTAATAAAGCATAAGAGTGGTAAGTCAAATAAAGTAGCAGATGCATTGAGCAGGGTAAGTTTTATTTTGCAAGAATTCAAAGTGGGTGTTGTAGGATTTGAGGAAATGATTGAAATGTACAAGGATGATGAAGATTTTAGAGATATCTACACAACAGTTCAGAATCCAATGAGCCATAACAGAAGTCAGTGGTTGGACTACCTCATTCAAGGAGGCCTATTATTTAAAAGCAACAAGTTGTGTATTCCCAAATGTTCCATGAGGGAAAACATCATAAAGGAGAAACATAGTGGAGGATTATCTGGTCATTTTGGACAAGATAAAACCTTCGCTCAGGTGAATGCTTTTTATTATTGGCCAAAAATGCAAACTGATGTTAAGAAGTTTGTTGAGAAATGCAGGATATGTCAGCATGCAAAAGGAAGGAGTTAGAATACAGGATTGTATCAGCCATTGCCAATACCAGATCGACTGTGGGATGCAATTAGCATGGATTTTGTTTTGGGATTACCAAAAACCCAGAGAGGGAATGATTCTATTTATGTTGTAGTAGATAGATTTTCTAAAATGGCACATTTCATTACATGTAGGAAAACTAGTGATGCAACACACATAGCTAATTTATTCTTTTTAGAGATTGTAAGATTACATGGGTTACATGTATTGTATCTGATCGAGATACCAAGTTTGTAGGGCATTTCTGGAGGACTCTTTGGAAGAAACTGGGAGCTAACCTCAGTTTTAGTTCAGCATACCATCCTCAAACAGATGGACAAACTGAAGTAGTGAACAGGAGCTTGGGGAATATATTAAGAAGTTTAGTATATCAGAATCCTAAATAGTGGGATTTAGCACTAGCTCAAGCTGAGTTTGCTTACAATGATACTCCAAACCGAAGCACTGGAATGAGTCCATTTCAGATTGTCTTTGGAATGCATCCAAGAGGTGTGTATGAGCTCAGGAATTTGGGAAAACAGGAAACCAGGAGTGCAAAAGCTGAAGAATTTGCAGAACAGATGCAGAGATTACAGGAAGAAGTCAAAGGCAAATTGCAGGAAAGCAGCAACAAATACAAACAGAGGGTAGATCTGAAAAGAAGAGAGAAAGAATTCCAAGTGGGAGACTTAGTGATGGTGCATTTGAGGAAAGAGAGATTTCCTACTAAAACTTACAACAAATTGAAAATGAAAAAGATAGGACCTTGCAAAATTGTAAGAAAATTTTCAGCCAATGCATATGAGATTGAGTTGCCAGAAGGGATTGGAATATCCCCCATTTTTAATGTTGCATATTTTTTAATGTTGCGGATTTGTATCCATACAAAGAGGTAGAGACAAAGTTGCAAGAGGACACTACAGAGGATGAAGTTCAAACTGTGAACTGGGAAGAACAAATGCCAAAGACAACAAAGAAGGAAGTGGAAGCTGTTTTGGAGAAGAGAGTATCCAAAAGAACCAGAGGATAGACTTATTTCCAGTATCTAGTCAAATGGAAAGGACAACCAATGGAGGATGCTAGCTGGTTGATAGCAACAGAACTACAGAAATATGGAGTAAGTCCTGAAAGTTTGAAGGAGGATTCTTTTCTTCCCCGGGAGTCTGATGCAGGAGCATCCAGACTTAGCCAGCAATGTGAAATTTTGTTCACATGTTGTGGCTAAAAAAGTTGAAATTCATTGACCTGATTGGTAAAAAGCCAGTTTTACTGAGAGGGTTGGATCTCTCAAGAAATTAGTTATAATTCATTATTGTAATAAGTTAGAGACTATCTTATTTTAGATTCAGAGATAGAGATTGTTAGCATAGAGCTAGGAGTTAGAGATTTGCTGTTAGATCTATTAAAAATAGAGATTTTGTTGTTAGATATGGTTAGAGTGTTTATCGATGGATAAAAGGAAGGAAAATGTAATGAGTGAGAGGATGGGTAGAGAAAGAGCAGAGAGATAGTGGGTGGACTGCATTCTTTTGAGACAGAGGTCTTTATCTGTGTAATCTGGCCTAAGGCCGAGACTCTGTTATTTGTTTATCATGAATAAATCAGTGTTGCATGCATAATAATATAAATAGCCCATGGAGGCCTCAAATGCTAGTTTTTCTCTGTATTCGGATGATATTAATGTTGTCCCTGTGTTTTCCATACTTTATAATAGAAATATTGTGTTAAAGGATCAGTTGGCGAGTTCATTCCATTGTTTTGGTTCCGCAAGCGGAAAACCCAAAATACACTAAGAATCGATGCAAAACTTAGTCGGATTTAGAATCCGGACTTCAAGGTTTATAGACGGAGACTTTTAATTGTTATCGAGTCCGTGTAACCCAAATCGCATCGTTGCAGAGGAGAGGAACCGGCTTATTGAATCGCCGAATTCTGATATCGCAATATAACCAGACCCGAAATAGTATAGAGAAGGTTGGATAGTCTATCGGGTCCACAAAGGCTATCGCATCAGTGCTTTAAAGTGGAAAGAGTCTAGACAGCGGACACCACGACTTGCGATTGGCTGATTAGATCGCGACCGTTGGATCGCGATCAACCACAACCGTCAGATCACTAAGCAGTATTGCTATAGTGCACGGTATTTTGGGTGCACAAAGGCTGTAAGTTGTTTTGAGTGGTTTGGCCCTTATTCCATTGAATCGTTGCCACGTAGCAAAGGCAGAGGATGATAAAAACTGCTTTTTCAAGCGGTTAACTCCCGATCTAGCCTTATATCCGAAATCCATGACGACCGTTGGATCTTGCAATTCTAGATCGACGGTTTTCCAAGCATTAATGTGTTGACTTTCGCGTACGGTAAAGCGTGCCGATACAAAAGGTAAAAACCAATGTTTTGTGGGGTTTTTTAGTGTATTTCCATTTAAAGGGAAAACAGTCGAGTATAAAGAAAAGGGTGTTCGGTGGGGTGATGGTTGGGTCATTTTGATCCATATTGTGGGTTCATAGAAAACCATTGTTTCTGCTACGTCAAACGGACTCCCATTAGTTGCCAAAAAGTGATTAGATCAGTGAGAATGAGGTTGATTCAATGCCCAATGCAAGAGCATATTTGTATGCAGATACAGAAATTTAGCCTGCACTTCCCAAGCCTGTCATCAGACCTTAGGAATAAGTTGCCAACAATAGCAATATAACTGTCCTTGGATATGATAAGGAGGTGTCCTTTAATAATTCAAATTATTCTAAGCCCATTCAGTTTAAAAGTGTTTGGTTTCTTCAAGGTGGTTCATCTTCACCTATTCCAGATTCTTCTGCTCTTCCACAACAACAGATTATCAAATGCCAACATTGTAGTTAAGTTGGCCATGTGAAAGATCATTGCTTTGAACTTCACCCATGTCAGCATTGTCATAAAAATACTCATCATTCAAACAAATTCTTCAGAAACAAGCCTCCTACAAGAACGAAGATTTACCTTAGATGGATCGCTTCTTGGTAATGTGCTTCAATAGCCAATAAGATATTTCAATCATACCACATAATTGTTTCTAGAGTATTGATTTTTTTTTGTAGTTGAGTTTTATCCATATTCTTACAGTTTATTTGACAAGAGGGTAATTGATGGTCATCTACAAGCTTGAAAAATATATCAAGTGAGTTGGAGCCACAACCTAAACCTACTGCTTGAGCCTGGCACCAGAGTCATCCATACCCAGATTTAGAGTCGTAGCTGAAGAATCCCATGAGCTTACCTTTGGTTGGTGGCCTTCCTTAAACCACCATTGGTTGAAACCTCAATGGTCTCCCTTTTCCAGGAATTACGGAGCACTTTCCCTAGCATAAGTCTTCAACTTCTATCCAAATTTGGAATTGCTCTAGGAACTCCATCAAGTGTTCCAGGTTGAGAGCTCAATGGTATCCATTTTCCTAAAAATAGGGAGAAATTCCTCTAGCATAATACTTCATCTTCTAGCCAAATTTGGAATTGTTCCAGGAACTACACTAAGTGTTCCAGTGTTGATGGTCATCCTTAAACCAACACCGATTGAGACCTCGAATTATCCCACCTTATACCATCATTTTAGAGCACATTAAGCTAATTGTTGCCATGCATATTTTTGCATTTTTGTGTTACAACTCTATTCTTGGTCTCCTATATACCCTTCGGATTAAGGGGGGGAATGTTGGACACCTATTCTGTTAAGGGTTATGGTGTGGAATGTGAACAACCATTGGAGTCCAAGAAACCTCTTAGAATATGAAAACCAAGAGTAAAAAAATAATGTATTAATATGTATATCTTATTAATATAATGCAATCTCATGAGTTATCTTAATTTTCTTACCCATTTGTGCGTGATTTTAACATGGCATCACCTTGTAAAAGGGTATATTGGTCCACCACAATGTAGTTGTAATGTTTTCTATTATTTTAATAAAAAGTTCCTTTGTGTGTTTTATGTGTTTTCTTCTTCTCTCTTGGCGTTCAATTTTCTCATATCTTGGCCCTCAAGATCCGGATTGAAAATTTGGCATTGGTAAATTCCCAAAATGCCATGAGATAAAAGAGTTTGTCATATGTGTGATCCTAGGAAGATTGAAGGTGAAAAACATTTTCTTTTAGATTGTCCATCTCATGTTCACATTCAATCTAATTTTAAAAATATTTGTCACACTACCAACCATATTGACCTTTTAACTCAACAAAACTATGGTGATATGGGAGCACTTCTCTCACTGTGTTTTCAGCATTTAAATAAAATGTTAAAGAATTCTAATTAATATATTTCCTTATTAAGTTATCATGGATCATATAGGTCCCAGTGGACGTTAATCATCATCATCATCATCGTCATTATTTATTTTTGGAAAGTAGGGAACCTTACAAATAATTGTTTTAGGACTTTCTTGTGGTTAGAATCAAGTTACATATTATCATAAGAGATTTAAGCAAAAGTCATAAATCTCACAGTATTGTAGGCTCGTCATTTGAATTACTAACACATATTTTTTATATAAAGGTGGAATAATGGATTTTCACCAAGAAGAAGTTAATGATAAGGTAGATTTGTTGGAAAATTTCCTAACAAAAATTATAGTTAAACTTTGTATGTATTTTTGGAACCTTTGTTCATTGGTTTTAGATTTTTTATATGCTTTCTATTGTTTCACATTTGTTATAGGTTGTGGTTTCTCTTTGGGTGTTTGGTCTAGATAGTTTATCAAACTTCAAATATATTGAGATTTGTGGCATTCTAGTGGTGCATGGTAGTTTAGAAATTTGTGCAATAGTTGATTTCTTGTTTTAAAACCAATAAAGTGCACCTTTCATATTTGATAACCAACTTAGCTATGTATTCCCTTGGAACATGTAGATATGCATCACAGTCAAATACCCTGAGATGTGCGAGAGATGGTTTCTTACCAACCCATACCTCTTGTGGAATCTTATCATCCAATGCTAATAAGGGTGATCTATCCTAACTTGGCACCATTGAGCATGCTCCTTGTTTTTTCTATCAATGTCGTGTTCATAATTTCTGCAACTCCATTCATGTTGAGGTGTTGTTGTAGGGAAAACCCAACACCCCCCATTCTTGACTTATTTACTTCAAATAATGGGGACCCTTTCCATTATTTTTTGGCAAAACCCTTTTATGATTTTCATTTGAGTTAATTGTCTTACAATTTTGCCATTTTTCATTTTCGTCGAATTTATATTTTGATTGTTTCATTGAATTCGAATTTTCACTATCTTTCCATTGATACTTGTTTCGCCTCATTTGGTTATCCATTTTGCAAATGGCACTCTTTTGAAGTTTGATCATTTTGTCGCTTGGGTTGAATTTACATACAAAATGTATAATATTTTAACTTTACAATTAAAATAGTCATTTATTGTAAATATCAACTCTTAGTTAATTTTTATTATTTTTATTTTTATTTTTCACTAATGGTCCTACAAAATGACCTAACAAAATTGTAGAACAGTTAAAAAACGCTTTTTCAAGATCTCAGTAATTTACTCTGATTTCTTTTTTTTAAAACAAATTTCCAAACCCGAAATCTCAAAATTGTAAAGTGGTTGTAGTTCATTTTGTAGAATTTTTAATTCCACGTGGACCCCACTTCATATCATCCTTCCAAATCCCAAATTAAAAATATTGGAAAAAAATGCGATCAAAAATGCGATGTGATAAAAAAATGCAATGTTATATTGTGATATCGCATATTGCAAAAAACTTTGTGCGTTCACTAAAAAAGTTTCAGTTCACGATTTGTGATTTTAGTTTTTATGCGACGGCTATTTTTCTTTATCCTAAGGTTTTGGTTTGTCCTCCTTATGACTCCTGTATTCCCAGGCCCACGTCACACTAACCTCACTCCACCCTCACTTCACCTCCTTACCACTCTATCTCACCATTTCACTCAACCTCCATTAACACTCCTCCCAGGTAAGATTGGGTTTGTTTTAATTTATAATGGATTGTTTTGGTTATAATATATAGTATTATATTTTGATTATGATGTTATTATATTATAATTATAATCTAATCTAATTATAATATTAATATAATATATTTATATTTTAATTCATTTTTTATATTAATTAATTTATGTTTATAATTAATTTTGTAATTAATTAATTATTGTAATCTAATTTAGGATTAGAATTTAATTTGAAAATTTCTAGTTTTAGCCTGGGCAACAAAATTCCCTGAATTTTGGCAGTTTTGACACATCAACTTTAGAGGCTCCTAAATCAAGTTTTACTTGGCCAAGTGAGGCCCAGGATAGCTCGTTGGATAGATAAAATCGTGGAGATTATTTCTGAAGTGGTTACAAAACCATATTTGATCATTTAATGGGTTTAAAATTCAGCAAAAAGATCAAGCTTCAAATTTTTAAACAAAATCAATTTTTTGAGTTTTATTTTCTATATTTTCATTTGCCCACAACCTTTATTAAGTGCAAATCCAATCATCTATGCTTTCCTTAACCAATTAGACCCTCACAGGAATCAATAGAAAACTTGAGTTTCATTTTCATTTAATTGTTTAATTAAGTTTAATTGAAGATATTTTATTCCATATTTGGTCTTTTGATTTTATTATGTATTTTAATTTAATTTGGATTTGTTTTTCGCAGGGAAACAATTGAAGAGATGGTCCAATGAAAATTGATGGAGTAGATCTATTCTTTGATAACTTTCTTATTGAGAATTCTTTTTGTAAAAAATTATAAATAACAAACTGTAGAATGTATTAAGGACTTCTCTCCTTTGTAATTTTGGAATTTCTAAAAACATTATTGTAATGAGGATTTAGAGTTGTAGATGAGAGGAATCATCGGGGAAGAAGGCCCTATATTGTAGTGTTTTCATCTATTTGTGGAGAAACTATTTTTTTATTATGTACTACTGCTGTAAGGAGGAGGATATTTATGCAAGTGAAGATTGATTGCAGGCCCATAGGATTGTGCACTATTGTCGTACTGTGAGGATTTGTAATTTGATTTTCTTTTATTAATAAAGATTTGTTTCACTGATTTTCATATAGCACTATTGTTTGTTGAATTCATGGATGAAAATTCTTTCTCAATTTTTTAATTTACATTTACAGATGTATGAATTAATTGTTGGCTTCATGCACTATTGCTGAGTTTTAATTCTTAATTCATTTAAAAGTTTGATTAGACTATTCTACAGACTTGATCTTAAATGTAATTTGAAAACTGAAATATACATAGGAACAAATAGTTATAATCTTAGATCGACAAGCTATCTTACGATTTAGGATAATAATTGTTTGCTTGCATACATGATGTCTTATTTGAACTAATTCAGTAATTCATCATGAATCTTTGTAGTTCTTATGCATATGATAAATAAGGAATTGGATATATTTTCAATAAGCTCTTATGTAACTATTTACTAAGTGTTTAATTGTTAGTATTTATGTTAATGAGGAATCAGATCTTGTGAGCTATCTCCTTGATCTAATTCCTCCATCTTAATTCCAATTCTTTAAAGCTTCTTTTCCCTGTTAAGTTAATTTTCTCTCGATTGAGAGAAGGATTTCCCTTTCCTTCAATCGAGATAGGTTAGATTAATTGCATCTTAGATTATATCTTGCATGTGTTATCATACCTTTTTCATTCTAGAAGTCCTATTTTTAAGAGGCAAAACTTTAGAGTGGTTTGGTTGTGCCATCAAAATAGCTTAAGGGTCATTCTCTTGCTTGATCAGCAAGAAGAATCGATCTGATGTCCCTGCCTATTGGTAACTAAAGACACATCTTAAACTGATAGCAATAGGGAAAAGGTAATTGGACCTAGTTAAACCAGTTGGAACCACCATTCCAAATAGAAAAGGAGTTGCTTTAAGGTCCAGACCGAGTGGTCTCCCTTATATTGTTGTAGACAGAGAATTTCGAGCCCTCAACAGGTGTGTATAGAGTAGTCTTATTTCATGCTATGCCACACTTATTATAGAACTCTTCAAATTCCTGCCCGCAAAATTCTCCACCATTATCTATCCTCAATGCTTTTATTTTCTTTTCTAGTTGATCTTAAAATAGAACCTTAAACTCTTTAAATCTATCGAATACTTCAGATCTCTTCTTGAATAAATATATCCATGTAGTTCTCAAAAATTCATCTACAAATGAGACATAGTACGCAAATTTACTGAGTGATGGAACCAATACAAGTCCAAACGCATCACTATGATCTATTTGTAGTATTCCCTCTACGCTTTTAGCACTAGAGGATAATCTAACCCAATTATGCTTCCCAAATAAACAATGCTCACAGAAATCAAAATCCAGTGAGAAAGTTGACATACCTTCTACCATACCATTACCATGTGATACTCAAAGTCCCTTCTTTGTTATATGTATTAGTCTTTGATTCCACAACATAATATTTTCTCCAAAGACTATAGGGGTTTTTCCTTCTTCTACTCCATTCTCAGGAACAACAAAACTTCCTAGTAGCTTATGCAAAGTTCCAATCCAAACTCCCCTCAACAATACCATTACCCCTCAAATCATCATATGGGTGTTCTTTCTAGACATTATTCTTAAACTTGCATCTCTCATCTTGGTTATAGAAATCAAATTTCTAGCCTATCCTAGGATGTGCATAAGCTTAGAGAGTGTTCTAATTCTTCCACCCGTAAATCAATATAATGACAATTTTTACTTATTTAAACACTTGAACATCATAAAACATCAATCTCATAAAATGAAAAAGTAACACAAGATATATGTGGAAACACTTACAAAAGAAAACCAAAAAAATTATTTATATGAAAGATCTTGCACACACCAACCTAATATTACATCAATTTGTAGCAATCAACATACTATTACATTAATTTTTAGGCACCAACTACAAGAGACACCAATTCCCTCGACTTCATTGTAGGCACCAATCTACAAGAGACACCAAACCCTTCTACTTTGTAGGCACCAAGCTACAAGAGACACCAATCCTCCCTATTTATTTGTAGGAACCAACCTATATGAGACACCACTCCCCTTTTCTACTTTGTAGGCACCAACTTGCAAGACACACCACTCCCCTTTTCTACTTTGTAGGCACCAACCTGCAAGACACACCACTCCCCTTTACTACTTCGTAGGCACCAACCTACATGAGACATTGATCATATTTTCTAATTTGTTGGCACCAACCTACTTCACTTAGTCTACTTGCCTCTTCAAAATGTATGTTAGTTTATTTTGATTTTTCCAAATCTTCATGTTGTTTCTGCCTTCACTAGGTATGTTACTTGCTTCAACCTTCACTAGTTCTACTTCCTTTTTTCTTCCTTCACTAGGTTTACTTCTCCCAAAACTTGTTGCTTTTGTCTTATTCCCAAGAAAAAACTTGCACAACATGCCACACATTCAATTTTGCAAATATGGTTATGAAATATCTACCAAAGGTACCTAGAGATATATTTATATATCCTCTATATTTCATAGTTTGAAACATCTCGGAAAAAAATTTATAGAAAAAATTATAATATTATTGATTTGAAGCATGTTTCAAGAGCATTTAGGAACATTAACTTCATCAAAACATATACATGAAATTATAACAAAAAAATATTTGAAAATTCTTCCAAAGTACCTTGAGATCTCTTCTTTGTCTCCTCAATATTCCATAGTCTGAAACATCTCAAAACGAAATTTATAGAAAAAAATGTCAAGCTAACCGGTTTGAAGCATGTTTCAGGAGCATTTAGAAACACTAACTTCCTCAAACCATATCTCCAAAATTATAGAGAAACATGGACTAAAATTTCAACCATAGGTACATGAATATATTCTATCTGTATCCTCTAGGCTTCATGATTTGAAACATCCCAGAAGAAAAGTTATAACGAAAATTCCAAGATGACCTATTTGAAATAGATATTTGGAGCATTTAGGAAGCCTAACTTCATCATTGAATAACTTCGAAATTATAGAAAATCAAGGTCTAAATTTTGAATCACAAGTACATGATGATATTCTATCTATATCCTCCAAGTTTCATGGTCTAAAACATCTCATAAGAAAATTTATAATTAAAATGCCAAGCTGACTTGTTTGAAACAAAATTTTAGGAGCATTTAGGAAGCCTAACTTGCTCAAAGCATTTCTTTGAAATTATAGCGAACCAAGGTATGGAATTTTAGTCATAGGTATATGACAATATTCTATCTATATCCTTTAAGTTTCATTGTTTAAAGTTTCCTAGAAGAATAATCATAGTAAAAATTGTTCACCCCATAAATCACATTTTGCTTCTGCTTTTAGACTCCAATAATAACCCCAAAAATTATTCCTTGTCTCCTCTTACAACCTTAGATATTTGCTTGCTTAGATGACGTTCAAATGCACTCATATGCTCTTTATTTATAGTGTTTGTATGTTCCCTTATGGGACTAACTTGTAAAATTGGTTGGTTTGGTCTGCTTGTACTTTAGTTCAGTCATCCTAACGAAATCTTTCATATCTCCTCATTCATATGGAGTTAGAGGGAGTGGCATATACTGTTGCAAAGGTATACGAATAATATTCCCAACCATGTATTATGATCCAATTTTCGTTATGAAATTAGAGTAAAAATACCTTCAAATATAGGGTATCTAAATAGGGCATCAAAAGTCCAAAAACAACATTTCAAAAAATCTTCATTTTCTAATATTTAACTTGGACATATGTAGTATCCCCTTGTCTTTGACATCAATGAAAACAATATCTCCAAAAAAAAATTCTCATTAAATTCCTCAATCTCTATATTTGCATTGCTCATCATTTCCTTTCACCCTAAGAATCGATTTCGCTAATCTCTCACTATAACAGGATCTACCACAGGCCTAATATAAACCATTAAGCCACAAAGGCATCCCCTTGAAGCCAAAATTGCTCTAATACCAAATGTAGTTTTTAACCCTACATAAATATTTCCTGGAAACATGTTCTCAATATAAAATAGAAAACATTCAACAACACACGCACACAATTTACACAGAGATTTTACATTGGAAACCCAACACCAAGAAAACCAAACTATTTTTTCTTTATTTCTCAATGATTACATAGCCACTATACAATGACCTCTTAAAAGAGGGTTGCCTTATAGGAGGAAAAAACCCTAACATAACTTCTACCGTCAAATCTAAGATATAATGATGAATAATCCAGATTGACTATGTAATTATAATATTTTACAAGGCAAACTTTTCAAAAATTTTGCTTCAGGGGCATTTCCCACTCCTCATGTTGACAATTATACAAGGGGGAAAGACCCATGGCTAATAATCTAAATAATATAGAATATTACTAACAATTTACCACTTTTTCATGGGGCAGACCCAATGATTGATGGCCACAATAGCTAGATGTTATACCATCTAGTATGCATTTTAGACCCCTTGATCCTATAAGAAATGTGCAAATTTGGGGACTCAAACTCCATTCTAGTTGTAGATCTGGCTGACATACCTTAGACTTAGATTATGCCTTCTTTTAATGAAAATTGGTTTCATTCGAATTTGAGTTTTTTGGCCCTTTTTCTTCTAAGAACGAGCCTTGCTCAAATTTGAGGTTTGGGCTTGCTCCCACCTTGGGGTCATGCTCTCTCCTATAGTTGAGCTCTTTCTTGGATTACACCAAATGACCTACCTCTTTGTTTTGACATCAATGAAAACACTTTATACAACAATATCCCCCTTTTTAATTGATGGTAACCTACAAACAAATTTGGCAAAGTGCTGAGAAACTCTCTTGTCAGCAAATTCTCCTTTTGTCTGCAAATTTTTCAGTTGTGTGTATTTTCTTCATTCTACCACTCTAACATCAATGGAAAATGGTTGCTCCTTCTGAGTGTAATATAACTTAACTCCTTTGACTCCCCCTAGCAGCAAGTTCTCCTTTTCTAACTACAAATGTTGTCATGTCTAAAATTTCTCCATCTTTTCATACACTAGGAATAAGAGATGGTCCCCCTTGAAGTAGTGTTACCTTTAACTTTTATTTTTCTACAACTTCTCCCTTTGGTATAAAAGAAAGGGGTGATCCCACAAAATTACATCTTCTTCTCATTTGCAACTCCCCGTATTATAGATAACATAAGCAAGAGGTAGGCTCCCCTTGAGATTTATTCTTTTAGAAAAGATTATTATTTTTCTTTAGATATATTTAAGCATCTTATCAATAGCTATTGTTGTTTCCAATTGAATTTTGTCATTCACTTCATTTTTTCTACACCAATTTTTGGTTCATATCGTACAAACTTTTCATTTCATCATTCTTCTTCTAAAACTCACACTTTAGGTATTATATCTTCTTGATGAGACTTGCCACCTCTTACTTTTCTTGTAGCTATCCTTTCTTTTACTAATGAATTGAGAGGGATATTACTCCCATCTTATATCTTAGATATGTAGAAATTTTCAAATATGTAGCCCTCTTTTGTTTCAATAGTTTTGCATAAGTTTAATTCCCACAATTCCAAACAAGTAAGTATGGTATAAAAACTTTTTGCAAATTAAACTTATAAGTTTAATTTAAATTTTATTAAATCTTGTGTTAATAAATCAATGTAAATATAAAATATATATAGACAATTTTTTATTTTTTTTTTAGAGTGGTTCATGGACACCCTGGTCAACGGGTGGCACTACGTCCACAGAAAAATCTGGGCTGACGCCCCTCGGCCTACTGCAAGACTTGACCCCAAGGGCTTCGGGGAGAATGGACCCTGTGACCTCCCGATGGCAAGGCACTGTTTTTGACCAACTGAGCTAACCCTTGGGGCTGAAATATATATAGACAATTATTTTGATAAAATGCATTTATTTGGGTAATTAAAATTTTAAATTTACTTTGTTAATTTAAATTTCATTAAATCTTGTGCTAATATATATATATATATATATATATATATATATATATATATATATATATATATATATATATATGGTTATTTTGATAAACGTGACATTTGTTTGGGTAATTTTGATAACATTATCTTATTAATTTCTTAATTTTTTCTTAGGTGGTTATTTTTCTTAATTTAATGCCTCAAAATGTGTGTTTCCAGTCCCTCCTTACAGCCTCAAAATTCGTGTTGAGTTCTACCTAACAAGTTTGGTATTTCATGCTGTTGTTAGAGGCCTTTCTCTATCTCAAAATCTGCGGAGACAACCTCTCCTTCTCTGCCTCGAAATCTGCGTAAAAGTATGTTGCATGCCCCCTTGAATTTCATGCCTCTACTACAACCTGAAACTCGACCTCCTAGAAATTCGGGTTGCTTTAATGGTGGGTTCTCTGCTGCAATAAAACCCTTCTCCTTCAGCTATCCTCTTCCTCCTCTCTTTTCTCTCCTTCTCCAACTTTGCATAAGTAGAATGAGAGGCTTCTCACCTTTTTCTCCCTTTTTAGCTCTCATTATATAGGAAAACCCTAACTATTTTGATCAATAGCTAAGATTATATCTCAATCTGCTAGATCAATGGTGTAGATCATTCCCTCACTTGACCCCCTTTTCATGTGGTCCCCCTCATTAATGACTCCCAGTCACTTTATAACTTTATATTTGTACCTTGTATTTTTTCTCCACATAAAGTCAACTTTAAAACATAAAGTGACTTTAATATTAGAAAATACTTAATACTTAAAGAACTTTATAATGTGACTTTATCATGGCTTTAATATAACTCATAAATTTGCACGCTGAAAAGGTGTTTTAAAGTGTTTTCCTAGGCAAACAGTGAAATGCATTTGGAAACACCTCCTCGGTATCTTTTTCTTCAACAAGATATTCAAATGTTTCTCTATGAAGAGTTTTGGTAAATATGTTTGAATTCTTCTTTTTAGTAGCAATACATTCTAGTTTAACATTCTGATCAACCACATGTTCTCTTAGGAAATGATATTTGATAGGAATGTGTTTTGTTTTTTAATGCATAATAGGTTTCTTTAAGGTATTTCTTGCACCTGTGTTACCATAGATAGTTCACATTGGTTGATCACACTCTATTATAATTTTCCTTAGGATCTACTTCATCCAGAGTACCTGAGTGCAACATGTTGTTACTGCAATGGACTTGTCTTTATCTATGGGTAGAGAGATTGAGGTTTGCTTCTTTCTCAACTAGGAAACCAGATAATTCCCCAAAAATAATGCCCCACCACTGGTGCTTTTCTTGTTAACTTTGTATTAATATGTTTAATTATTCTTGTATCGGTTTAGGCTACATGGTTTATTTTTAATTGTCAAACAGGGTTGGTATACTTGCAAGTCCCTTCGTGCTATCTGCATAGGAGGAAAGTCCTCACACTTATTGAAATGACTTAGAAAATGTGTATGGGGATTTGGGACCAAATGAGAGGATTCCCCTATCAACACAACACAATTACGTGGCACTTCAGCCACCTGGTTTCTCTAAGGGTGATCTCAATGTCACTGGGTGTAAATTGGGCAATTCTATAACACTTGAATTTAAAGTGTTTACTTTTGTTGCCCTTGCACATAAGACAAGGCACAAAATCCCATAAACCATTGAACTAAGAGAAACCATGCATTCACACATTAAAAAAAAGCTTCACATTGGTTGGAAGGTAAAGGATCACACTAATTGAAAAATTCTAGTCACACACACACTTGCAATGGAAATTAAGCAAAAGCCATAAAATGAGAAAGTAATTATAAATCTACTTACAAATTAACATAGAAGAAAAATTGGCACAATATTGTACCTTGAGTGGCCCTTGCCAAGGTTAGTTTGTGGCTCTATGTGTTTTAAGCATTCAGCACATGCACGATACTAAGATCCAAGATTCATAAAAAATAGAAGAACATAGTATAATAACTCAAATGATCACACACATAACGATATGTATATTACTTGGAAAAAAATTCAGAGTGTCTCCAATGTCTCCACACTTCCAAGCACTTCACACACATATATACATACCTAATAGGTTCTAAATTTAAACAAATAACAATATGGTTCATTGAGCAAACTCATCAACAAGACAAATAGACTTGTAAACAATTGTCTATCAGTTATAGTATTGTTTAAACATATTTTTCTATTCTCGGCCTCTAGTATGTATTCTTTGGTTCAATATTCGTGTAGGTTCTCAGAAGAATTCATATCAAGTGGACCTAAGCCAACCTAGCAGTATTGTAGACTCTTAGGAACAAGTATATCAATTAGAGCTACATACAAGTTTTTGTTGCAACTGACTGAGATTCTGACTACTGGTCAGAATATCAAAGGTGTCAATTTCATTTTAAAACAATAGGCTTTTAAAACTACAAAAAAACTCTTTGTATAGAAAATTCATGTGCACATGTGGTTGAACCAACATGACAAAATCTTCAGAAGTCCATGTACAACTTGGTCTTGTCCACATACCTTTACAAACTCGCTTCATGTAGTTATAGATCATATACACCTAACTTCGATGCTTAATCATAACAGCCTTATAAGTTTGGTCGAGGTGGAATTCCCCGCATATTATAAAGAAAATTTGAAGGATGCTCTATTGACACATGGCCATGATAGATACAATCAAAAACCATCCAGTAGACAAGGAATCTCGAATGTTCATCAGTTGTCGAACCTTTTTTTATCACAAGCAATTATAAATATAGATATAGATATGCAAATCATATTGCAAACCATAATAAGTATATATGTATGTAGTTCTTATCTAACCATACACACCTAAATATCCCTTTATTAATTCTTTTAATCCTTATTTCAAGTGAACAAGATAAAGTACTTAAGAAAACGTACATGTATATACATGTAGCTATGAATAATGAGATTATAAGTGATCAAGGGTAAAATATGAAGGATATAATAGGCAAAATGAATGTTTTGATAAGCAAAAAACTGTCATATAGAGAACTGATCATCTCCCCCCAACCAACTTGGTTGCATGTCCTTTTGCAACCTACTTTGTCTCGGGTAGTCTAGCATGACAGTCACCCCATTTATAAGTTGGGTGACCAAATTCTCCTATGTTATAATACCCTAAGGTTTTATCCATTTCCGTCTAGTTGGAGCACTCTTCCTCCTCATCCCACTGACTTGGAGACCTGTAAAATTGAGTGGGACACCAAAGTAGTGGATAATGAAACTGAAGTCTTACCCACCTTGAACCATGCATGAGTAATGAATAGGTATAAAATGTTGCTCAGTTAAGAGCTACGACAAAATATGGGTACCCCATAGGGTGCCTATCCCAAAATAGTGTTGGTAATCCTTCCCATATATCTAAAGAAAAGGTATGTGCTAGTTCATGGCACTATGTGGCAACATAAGGTTGCGTGTGCCTGATAGTAGCAAAATCCCGAGGGTCTTCTCTCAACCATGCTAATTCATTGACCACAAGACCAGGGAATGGATACTCTTCTTGCACCATTAACTGAGCTTCTAATTATGTATTTCCATAAAAATATAAGGCTCTCTTCCACTTAATCAAATTGGCAATGTAGGACATAAAGGCTCAGAGTTGGACATCCCCAATGAAGGGGTTGGGATTCCAATGAGAGTTATCTAGCATAAAAAAGTTGAATAAATATAGTTCACATAGTAAGTTATGGTCTAATGCATCCGAATTATGGTAAAATTCAATACAATTTTATGGTTAGTTTATCTCATGAGGTTGATTATCCCTTATATGTCTCAGTAGGAAAGATTCCCTTAAATCATGTAAGAAAATAGGATAAACTCTTGAGGGTACTCAACAAGCAAAGATATTTGTTTGGATTTCATAGGCTACATCGTTCAACCTTTGTTCCATTTGGTACAACTCTTTCCACTTGGTGTTCTAATTCTTCCACCTCTCTTTTTGACTTAGGTACATTAAGAACCACCATTGTTTCAATTTTTCAATCAACTACCTATGGCTCTCTTTATTAATGATGCCAAAGTCAAATAGGTCATCCTTTATTTTCCACTGTGGTATATCAGGCTTAAGTTGAAGGAAAGCATAAGTATTGGTTAAAATGTCATCTAGAATGATGTTAATAACATGTTGGGCTTCCTTACTGTAAACCTCAACAAATTTTGTTGGATCTAGTTGTAGAATCTTCTTCTTGATCTATGGCTTGGAGTAAGGCTCCCAAATTGTGCAATTATGCTTCAATTAACATCTTTATCAGACCTTGGTGGTATAACCTTACTTCATGGTTTTTCTTTTTTTTTTCGAATAGAGCAGCCATTTTCGTTAAGCACTTAAGAAAGAAATATGGCATATTAAGTGGTCTTTGCCCTGTGAGATGTATCAAAATTCTAATATTATAATGATAAACTAGGTTGTACCTTCCCTCACACGTCATGAATTTTTGAATAATGAAGACAACATATTTCCATAAGGGAAGAAATGCTTCTTTGTGGATGCCCTTCCTTAAGTCTAGAAATAGGGATGGTTTTTGCCTAAAAGGAGACCAACATTCCCCATGAATCTTAAAAAAATGACCACTTCTCTCCATCCTAGGAGATTTTTGTTACTATCACAGTCGTCAGTTCGTTGACTACAATAGTAAGTTTCCTGATGAGGTCCCATGCCCCATTAAAAGTCTGAGAAAAATCTAATGCAACATATGCATCATTCCCTTGAAACTGACTGAGAAACTCGACTCGCCCAGCTTCCACAAAAATGTTTCATACTTTTGGCTTGATCTGAATAACTTTAA
This sequence comes from Pinus tabuliformis, assembly GCA_031772625.1. Taxonomy (NCBI): domain Eukaryota; kingdom Viridiplantae; phylum Streptophyta; class Pinopsida; order Pinales; family Pinaceae; genus Pinus; species Pinus tabuliformis. The sequence continues at coordinate 60,700,199 of CM062816.1, forward strand.
TATTCTCAAGCTCAATAAGATTTACAGTGCCTCTCATGGTTTCTTCTTCTTGTAACTCCAATCACTAGCTCCTCATACAAATTACCTTTGTGACCATACCCTGATGAATGACCAAAATCCGATGGTCGATTGCTCAAATGAACCAAATTCCATCATAATTTTCGCACTACGAAAGCAAGGATTTGCCTAATGTGGAATGATGTAGGGTGGCAGACCTCCATTACTTCACATGATGTTTGCATTCCACCTCTCTAACTAGATATGGGTGAGGTCTTTGTCCCTTGAAGATGCCAGTTTTTCATACTGACTATCTCTTAATAGGTCACTTAAAATGCTTAGTTAGATAACAACGAGTCACCCCAGTAGTCAGAATTGCTTGGATAACATCTTGTGTTCCCATTCGTATATATCTATATCCATATATATATATATATATATAGATATATATATATAAATCTCAGCGTGAAAACATCAAGGCTCATTAAACATCATGGAAAAAGGATGTTATAATGTGAACAAGGGTGTAAGTTAGGCAAAAGAATGTTTTAGGCTTTAAGATTATAGAAGAGGGTTTTAAGACAAAAATGTTCACCTTTTTATTTTAATTTTTGTCCTTAGAATTTAGGATAAGGGTAATGATAAGGAAATAAATGTTTTTCAACAAGGTTTTTGGGCCAAAATGGATGAAGTCAGGATAATGATCGAGTAGGCTAGGAATATCAAAATGATTTTTGGATAAGTAAGGTAGCATAATAAATATCCAAGTATATGTATCATTTGCTAAGTAACTCTAAAATCTTTGTTTAAACCAAAATGAAAAAAATTGAGAAAGAAAGCACTTGGGTGGTTGGAAAAATCACAATGATGCCATGTTTGCTTTATTATTATGCCCATACTCTAGATGTAATCTTGCAACTTGTCCTGGAAAATAATCTTTACATCATTAGGTGACTTCATGAAAACATAGGCATGGATAGCTCATTATAATTTTATTTGTAGATATATATATATATATATATATATATATATATATATATATATATATATATATATATATATATATATATATATATATATATATATATATATATATATATATATATATATATATAAGAAGTTCCTGATTATCCAAGCAATTTTCATAATTATCTGGTTCTCCCATTGAGTTGTATTTGTCCTTGCCTTTGTTTATGAGTTGAAGTCGGCGGTAAGGCTTTGGTAGAGAGCGTTTGAGGTGACGGACTGCTGTGTTTTCTTTCCTGAAGCACAAAGATTTTTTCTCCTCTGATCAGGTGCATACTTATATTTAATCTCAATGGTTGGTTCTTTGAATGAATTTGTTCTTCAAACACCCGAGGATAAGAAAATTGCTAAGCAAAAGAGATGGTCTTTTCTGAATAAGTATATGAACAAAACTTCTGAAGAAAAATTATATGATGAAAAGGTTTTAGTTCAAGAATTTGAGCCACAGCCAAATTGGACTTTGCCAGAGATAGAAGTAGACAAGTTATATAAGATTCATGCTTTTCAGTTCAGAGCAACTCAGTTATTTCGCTTTACTTCTATAAATATTCCTATTTCTACTGATCAGAAAGTCTACCAGGTTCCTTTAATTAAAAGAGAAGATATTGAATGGGGTTTGGAGCATGGGTTCAAATATATTCATATAGGCATGATTCAGTTCGGGATTAATCCTCTTGTCAGACCAGGATTAAATGCTTCTTGCCTAACTTGTGTCCTGGATACCAGAATGAATGATTTTAATGATGCATTGTTGGGAGGTTTTCAAAGTCCTCCTAATAACGGTCCTGTCTAGCCTTTTGTAATTCCCAGATATCAAGTTTCTTTGAATGACCCATATATAAATGAGTTTCTGAATGCCTATATTCAGTTCAATGGTTTCAATGTCGCCCCACAAACTTTAATCGCTCAACTTCATTCTTCTATTTGTCTTCGATTTGTTTCCAGCACAATGCCTCCACTCAATCCAAAATTGTGTTCAAGAGCTTTGAAAGAAGGAGTAATAGTTGGTCCCGGTAATACTGCCCCCTTACAGATAGGATTTGCAGAATGCACTCTACCTGATGAATGGAATAGTACTTACATTCCATTATCACAAAAATATCCTCAACTGCAAACATCAAAAGAACCTAGACAATTGTCTATTGTCAAACATTCTGATGGTTCTTCTGGTCTCAAATTCACAAGCCCCCGTCTTGTCAGATCTATGACTATCTTAGATAGATCTTCATTTTTAGGAAGCAGAGACAGTACAAAAGCAGTAATACCTCCTCCAGTTATACCTTTATCAGTTCCAGTTCCACCATCATATTATGTTCCCAAAAGAAACCTCTGTCCCATAAATCTAATGACTGCCAATTCTGTGTATCGGGTCCATCTTCAAGTTTCCAACTAGAAGATCAAAAGCATGAAACAGTCTTGCCTGATATCAAAAGCTTTAGTCTTCCCAGAGCTCAATATGATCTGACAGCAAAGATTAATGAAAGATATTTAGAGCCTGCAAACTCTAGAAGAACTTTCAAGAATGGTACTCTAAAGTCAGATTTCCAATGGATACAGATGAAAAACATGTCAGATGCGGATTAGAGTGAAACAGAGAAAATGCATAATTATACAAACTATCAGATTGTTTGTATGCTGCAAAACATAGATGACATAGCCAAAGATGTGCTAGAAATTAAAGAACATATAAAGAAAATGCACAATGGTTATAATGAATGTTTGGGAATACAGAATGAGCATACACAAAAATTGAATGATATCAATTCCAACATGGGAATTATTTCCAGGTCCCTTGAACATTTAAGAGATGCATTACCGCAGCCTACTTCTCCACCTCATTATAGAGAAGTAGATCTTTCAAGTTCAAAATTAAAGTTTTCTTCCAGTTCAGATGAACCAAAAGATGGTCTTAGAAGTATTTTGTTCAAAAGCATTAATAACATAAATACTGCTAAGATTGAGAAAGTACAAAAAGGAATAATGTTAGCCAGAGAAAAAACAGATTTGATGAGAGATAGGCTAACCACTTTTCCTACTGTTGAAAGCTTGAGATTACCAAAAGGTTATGTCAGTCTTAAAACCCTTGTAGAAAATGGCCAACCATCTACTCCACAAATTTTGGCCATGTCTGGTGTTACCTCTCATACTACCAGAACTCCTGGAGAACCCACTCAAGGAGATACTAGTTCTAAAAGAGATAGAGGTGATACATTTACATTCACACATAAAGGAATGAAAGGTGACAAGGATACTTTTGCACATGAAGCATCTGCAGATAGTCCTTTTTCTAGATATAGAGACAATTTGGAAAGTGTCCCTGCCAAATTTGAAAATCCATCAGCTAAAGGATTTGGCAATACACTTTTGGTAAATATTGATTGCATGGAAAGTGAAGAAGTTATAACAGTTTTGCATAATGTCCATGCTTGGGCACTACAACGAAAAGCTGAAACTAAAGCATCATGGTCTGATATAGTCACACAAATTGTTTGGTCTTTTACTGGTATTTTAAAACAATGGTGGGATAAGTTGTCTGAAGAAGAAATGCACAATATCATTGAACATCCAACAGATCCCCTGAAAGCTATTTTTGATGCCTTAAAACATGAATTTGTGGGGGTAGTACCAGAAGATTCAGTACATCATGGTCAACTCTTTTTATCTCAAAGATTGTGTAACATAGATTATCTGCATGATTATTATTGTGTTATGCAAAAACTTCTTTATCAAGCAGCAGATCCTCACAATGTTGCTTATTTGAGGTATTACATAGCTTCAATGCCAGGAAAAATTCCAGATTTGATTAATCAGTATATTGAGACCAACAAAGTAAAAATTGAGAATTCTTCATTTGCTGCAGTACATCAGATGATAGTTTCTATTCTACAAAGAGAATGTGCATCAGAAAAAGCTAAAAAGAATTTTAAGAAGCAGATGCATTTCAGTACAAAGTTGTGTAATAATTTTGCAGAAACCTATGATTTTGGATGTAGTAGCAAATCTAAAAAGAAAGTGTCAAAAGTGTCATGCTCATGCAAAACAGATAAGTATACTCCTAAGAGAAAATATTATCCTTCTAAATTTTCCAAAAATAAGAGGATAATATTCAAAAAAAGAGCAAAGCCTTCTAAAAAGGTAACATGTTTTATATGTGGTAAAGAAGGCCATTATGCTAATACTTGCAAAGAGAAAAAGAATAAGAAACAGTTGAAGATCATGGATGTTTTTACTACAGTTCATAATCCAGAAGATTGGGACCTCATTTCCCACTCAGATGGTGAATATTTTGAAATTACCAGTGATTCTTCTACTTCAGATAATGATGATTTACCTAATATCAGAAGAATAAGTTTGGAATCTGATTCTTCTGACTCTGATGAAACTTTTATTGCTGATATTAAAATGTTTTACTTCAACAAAACAGACAATTTGCAGAATCAGATTGATGAGGTCAAGACACAGCTAGCACAACTAGAACCGTCCCAGTTAACAGCTAGAAGAAGATTGAAAGAAAAGCTAGAAAGTTTGGAAAAACAATTACCTTCCAAAAGAATAATTGATGATGATGATTTTATTGAAAGAGAGTTTGATTCAATGTTCAAACCATTGCATATTACAGAAGCTTCTCAAGTTATAGGTATGGATGAAATCAATACTCTCAAGAAGAAAATTAGCAGTTTGGAATCATCTATTAAACTAACAAGATCAGAAATGTTGCAATTATCAGCTAAATGTCAAAATCTAATTTCTGATTATAATGATGCTAATTCCAAATTGACAAGAATTCTGGTGAAGGATATTCTAGAAGAAATGCCCATGAAATCTAAAGAAGTAGATTTGGTAAATATCATGGGAATAGGAGATAAAGTGGTAATTCCTTTGAAAATAAAATTGCCAAATTTAAAGGAATACACTTTAGATGCACAAATTGATTCTGGAGCTATGTGTAGTTGCTGCAAATTTGGTGCAATTCCTTCTTATTATTGGCAGCCTACCAAACTGTCTTTCAGAGCTGTGAATAAAGAATTAATGGAAATCAACCATATATCTCCTGATTTTCCAGTTTATTTGAATCATGTACAGACATATGTTACTTTGTACAGTTTTGATATAGGATTAGATGTTCTATTGGGACAAGATTTTTTGAAGAGATTCCTTCCAGTCACCTTTGGCAAAGACTCAGTTACATTTACTACTGTTGAAGGACAGGTTATGATTCCTGCAAAGAATGATTACCAGCTTAAGGTTAAGCCCAATGTAGAAGACAATCTGCAAGATACCATGCAAGATCTTACCAAAATTCAAAAGATTGTCAAGAATGCAGAAATACATGGCCTAAAGACATTGCAAGCAATCTCAGATAAGCTGCACCACGATTGCACAACAAACAGGCCAACGCTTTCTGGACCAGAGAGAAATATTTTGTAGCATTTCCTTATAAAGAAGGGTATATTCCTAAACCATAGAAAGCAAGTGCTAATCATATGTCACCTACTGAACAGGCTTTATGCAAACAGGAGATCCAACAGTTTCTTGAATAGAACCTAATTGAGCCTTGCAAAAGCCCATGGGCATGTCTGGCTCTTTATGTCAACAAACATAGTGAGCAAAACCGTGGAAAGAAGAGGTTGGTAATTAATTACAAAGCTTTGAATGAGGCTCTAATGCCTATTAGGTATCCTATTCCCAATAAAGAATTATTACTTGCTAAAATCGCCAATGCCAATGTTTTCAGCAAATTTGATCTTAAAAGCGCTTTTTGGCAAATTGGTATCATTCCAGATGACAGATATAAAACAGCCTTCACAGTCCCATGTGGCCAATACCAATGGACAGTAATGCCATTCAGTTTGAAGAATTCTCCTTCTGAATTCCAAAAGCGGATGGAAGATATTTTTGGAGGGGTAGAGTATGTGATTGTATATATTGATGATCTTCTTGTATTTAGTAAGGATGTAAATACTCATAAGCTGCATTTAGAAAAATTCTATGAAATGGTGCACAAGCATGGTTTAGTTCTATCTGACTCAGAAAAAAAGTTTCAAATTGGAAAAGTCAAAATAGATTATTTAGGATTGCATATTAAACAGGGTCACATAGAGCTTCAACCTCATATCCTTCTTCATCTTCTGAAATTTCCTGATATTCTCCTTGATGTAAAGATGCTTCAGAGATTTTTAGGTTGCTTGAATTACATCCGTCAGTTTTATGAAAAGCAATCTGAAGATACTAAGATTTTGCAAAAAAGGCTGAAGAAAGAAAAAGTTGAATGGTCTAATGAGATGACTATGGAAATAAGGAACATAAAAAGCAAAATCAGAGAGCTTCCCAAGTTAAGACTGTCTGACACCGATCTCCCATTTATTCCTGAAACAGATGCATCTGATCATACATGGGCTGCAGTGCTATTACAGAAACATGGAAGGAAAGAACTTGTTTGTGCATATGCCTCTGGTACTTTTGATGACACAGAAGCTAAGTATCCATCTTCCCACAAAGAGATACTTGTTGTCAAAAGAGGAATTCAAAGATTCAGATTGTTCTTAAAAAGTGTCAAATTTTTATTTAGAACTAATCTGAAACATATGAAAGGTATTTTGTCCAACAAAAAATTGTTAGAACAAGGAAATACGAGGGTTCTAAGATGGGCTCTCTGGCTAGAAGGTTTTGATTTCGATATTGTCTATAAATCAGGTGCAGAAAATTATTTAGCAGACATGTTGACAAGAGAAGGAGCTCCAGAAATCAAAGACATCAAGATGTTCAGACCCCTGTATAATGGTTTGAACAATGAATCAAACTCTCTTTCAATAAAATCCTCATCATCAATTATTCTTTTGGAAGGTAATTGTTTTTCCAAACTTTCTAGCTTTTCTTTCAATCTTCTTCTAGTTGTTAACTGGGACGGTTCTAGCTGTGCCTTGACCTCATCAATCTGATTCTAAAAATTGTCTATTTCGTTGAAGTAAAACATTTTAATATCAGCAATAAAAGTTTCATCAGAGTCAGAAGAATCAGATTCCAAACTTATTCTTCTGATATTAGGTAAATCATCATTATCTGAAGTAGAAGAATCACTAGTAATTTCAAAATATTCACCATCTGAGTGGGAAATGAGGTCCCAATCTTTTGGATTATGAACTGTAGTAAAAACATCCATGATATTCAACTGTTTTTTATTCTTTTTCTCTTTGCAAGTATTAGCATAATGGCCATCTTTACCACATATAAAACATGTTACCTTTTTAGAAGGCTTTGCTCTTTTTCTGAATACTATCCTCTTCTTTTTGGAAAATTTAGAAGAATAATATTTTCTCTTAGGAGTATACTTATCTGTCTTGCATGAGCATGAAACTTTTGACACTCTCTTTTAGATTTGCTACTACATCCAAAATCATGGGTTTCTGCAAAATTATTACACAACTTTGTATTGAAATACATCTGCTTCTTAAAATTCTTTTTAGCTTTTTTTGATGCACATTCTCTTTGTAGAACAAAAACTATCATCTGATGTACTGCAACAAATGAAGAATTCTCAATTTTTACTTTGTTGGTCTCAATATACTGATTAATCAAATCTGGAATTTTTCCTGGCATTGAAGCTAGGTAATACCTCAAATAAGCAATGTTGTGAGGATCAGCTGCTTGATAAAGAAGTTTTTGCATAACACAATAATAATCATGCAGATAATCTATGTTACACAATCTTTGAGATAAAAAGAGTTGACCATGATGTACTAAATCTTCTGGTACTACCCCCACAAATTCATGTTTTAAGGCATCAAAAATAGCTTTCAGGGGATCTGTTGGATGTTCAATGATATTGTGCATTTCTTCTTCAGACAACTTATCCCACCATTGTTTTAAAATACCAGTAAAAGACCAAACAATTTGTGTGACTATATCAGACCATGATGCTATAGTTTCAGCTTTTCGTTGTAGTGCCCAAGCATGGACATTATGCAAAACTGTTATAACTTCTTCACTTTCCATGCAATCAATATTTACCAAAAGTGTATTTCCAAATCCTTTAGCTGATGGATTTTCAAATTTGGCAGGGACACTTTCCAAATTGTCTCTATATCTAGAAAAAGGACTATTTGCAGATGCTTCATGTGCAAAAGTATCCTTGTCACCTTTCATTCCTTTATGTGTGAATGTAAATGTATCACCTCTATCTCTTTTAGAACTAGTATCTCCTTGAGTGGGTTCTCCAGGAGTTCTGGTAGTATGAGAGGTAACACCAGACATGGCCAAAATTTGTGGAGCAGATGGTTGGCCATTTTCTACAAGGGTTTTAAGACTGACATAACCTTTTGGTAATCTCAAGCTTTCAACAATAGGAAAAGTGGTTAGCCTATCTCTCATCAAATCTGTTTTTTCTCTGGCTAACATTATTCCTTTTTGTACTTTCTCAATCTTAGCAGTATCTATGTTATCAATGCTTTTGAACAAAATACTTCTAAGACCATCTTTTGGTTCATCTGAACTGGAAGAAAACTTTAATTTTGAACTTGAAAGATCTACTTCTCTATAATGAGGTGGAGAAGTAGGTTGCGGTAATGCATCTCTTAAATGTTCAAGGGACCTGGAAATAATTCCCATGTTGGAATTGATATCATTCAATTTCTGTGTATGCTCATTCTGTATTCCCAAACATTCATTATAACCACTGTGCATTTTCTTTATATGTTCTTTAATTTCTAGCACATCTTTGGCTATGTCATCTATGTTTTGCAGCATACAAACAATCTGATAGTTTGTATAATTATGCATTTTCTCTGTTTCACTCTAATCCACATCTGACATGTTTTTCATCTGTATCCATTGGAAATCTGACTTTAGAGTACCATTCTTGAAAGTCCTTCTAGAGTTAGCAGGCTCTAAATATCTTTCATTAATCTTTGATGTCAGATCATATTGAGCTTTGGAAAGACTAAAGCTTTTGATATCAGGCAAGACTGTTTCATGCTTTTGATCTTCTAGTTGGAAACTTGAAGATGGACCCGATACACAGAATTGGCAGTCATTAGATTTATGGGACAGAGGTTTCTTTTGGTTTCTTTTGGGAACAGAATATGATGGTGGAACTGGAACTGATAAAGGTATAACTGGAGGAGGTATTACTGCTTTTGTACTGTCTCTGCTTCCTAAAAATGAAGATCTATCTAAGATAGTCATAGATCTGACAAGACGGGGGCTTGTGAATTTGAGACCAGAAGAACCATCAGAATGTTTGACAATAGACAATTGTCTAGGTTCTTTTGATGTTTGCAGTTGAGGATATTTTTGTGATAATGGAATGTAAGTACTATTCCATTCATCAGGTAGAGTGCATTCTGCAAATCCTATCTGTAAGGGGGCAGTATTACCGGGACCAACTATTACTCCTTCTTTCAAAGCTCTTGAACACAATTTGGGATTGAGTGGAGGCATTGTGCTAGAAACAAATCGAAGACAAATAGAAGAATGAAGCTGAGCGATTAAAGTTTGTGGGGCGACATTGAAACCATTGAACTGAATATAGGCATTCAGAAACTCATTTATATATGGGTCATTCAAAGAAACTTGATATCTGGGAATTACAGAAGACCAGACAGGACCGTTATTAAGAGGACTCTGAAAACCTCCCAACAATGCATCATTAAAATCATTCATTCTGGTATCCAGGACACAAGTTAGGCAAGAAGCATTTAATCCTGGTCTGACAAGAGGATTAATCCCGAACTGAATCATGCCTATATGAATATATTTGAACCCATGCTCCAAACCCCATTCAATATCTTCTCTTTTAATTAAAGGAACCTGGTAGACTTTCTGATCAGTAGAAATAGGAATATTTACAGAAGTAAAGCGAAATAACTGAGTTGCTCTGAACTGAAAAGCAGGGATCTTATATAACTTGTCTACTTCTATCTCTGGCAAAGTCCAATATGCTGGTAATCATTCTATATATATATATATATATTTAGTTATTTATTTATTTATTTTTCCTTTTTTTTCTTGGACTTTTCCAGCCAATCTCCTGGTTTTCTATCGATTTCATGTCCTATTGTTCCTTCGAAAATGTTTTCACAATCAGACGAATCTTCTTTCCTTAGTAGCTTCGCCGAAAACTAGTTTTCTATTGCTACTAGGTGTTAGAGGTGCCTAGCACTAGGTTTTCATCGCCAAAATTTTTTCTCTCTTTTATTTTTCAAAATATGACTGGAAAATCAAAGGGTCATAAGAGAGAATGTATTAACTATCTTCTTTATGAATTTTAAATCAAATTGCTTCATTAATTCCTTTATAGATTCTTCCTTATATTTAGCCTTAGTCGATGTCCATTGGCCATTGATGGTGACTATGTGTCATCAATAATACGAAGCCTTACAGACTCATTTTCATATACAATTTCAACTTCTTATGACACCAATCATTGGGTATGAAACTTTCCTTTGAAATCATTGTATCTTGAATCAAACATGAGGACTCATTCCCCTTCTTTAAACTACTTCTTCATGATGAATTTATCATGCCATTTAGCTTGTTGTTGTTGGATAATAGTTGCTTGTTGGATTCCTTCTTAACACATTTAATCAAGGTCATTAAGTTGGTCTAATCAATGATTTTGAGCCTTAGAGAGGTCCATTTCAAGTTGTAAGGTTGTCCTTAATGTCCTAAATTCGAAATCAATAAGGAGGACAACTTGCTTTCCATATACCAACTCATAAGGCATGAAATCGGTGGAATTCTTACAAGTGACCCTATAGGCCCACAAAGCTTCTAGAAGCTTTTCGGCTCATTCTTTATGATGGTGTTTCACTGTCTTAATTAAGACAACCTCTAGAACTTTATTGGTGACTTCCACTTGTCCATTTTCCAAAGGGTGGTATGGAATGGACATTTGGTTCTTGATTTTAAATTTCTCAGTGATCGATGGGACCAATTTAGAAGTGAATTGAGTCCCTTGATTAATGACAATCTCATAGGGTATGTCAAAACGGACAAAGATTTCTTCATATAAGAAATCAACCACTGTCAATTTTGTTGCCTTTGGTAGACATTTGGCTTCAACCCATTTAGTTACAATATCTGTGCATACCAAAATGTATTCCTTATGTTTTAGTGGTGGGTTAATTGACCTTAGAAAGTCAAGGGCCCATTTTTAAAAAGGATTGATCATAACTTGTGGCCACCTCGACATTTCGTCAATCTATGTTGACCTTCCCATTTGTTGATACTTATCACAACTTCTAACATACTTTTTGGCATCCCTAAAAATTGTTGGCCAATACTACCCTCGTCGCAAAACTATATTCATAGTCCTTTTATCTACAAAGTGACCCCCAAAAGATTCATCGTGACAAGCTTTCAGGATGTCATAGATTTCATTTTCCCGAACACATCAATGAATTATATGATCGATCATGGTTTAGAACAAGGACCCTTGAATCTGAGAGTACATGGCATTGTTTCTAACAACTTTTTATCACTCTCTAGGTGAAAAGTGTTGTGGGAGTTTACCTGCAACCAAATAATTACCAATATTTGCAAACTAAGGTGTATTAGTAGAGAGGGAAAACATCTTATATAGGATTAGACATATCTGTATGATGAAGTCATGATAAGAAATCAACAAAAGCATTCTCCTTTCCCAGTTTATTAATAATGGTAATGTCAAATTCTTGCAGTAGGAGAAGCCTCCTCGTTGCTCTACCATGCGTAATAGGTTTATTCATAAGATATCGTATGGTAGAGTGATCAGTATGGACAAAGCTAGAATATCCAATAATATAATGACAAATGTTTTTTATGGAATGAACCATGACAAGAAATTCCTTCTCAGTCACTGTGTAATTTAGTTTGTCTAGAGTTAATTTTTTACTAATATAATAAATGGAGCAAGGCTTTTGTTCCTCCTTTTGACCTAACACAACTCCAATGGTTGTATCTAAGGCATCAATATGAATATGGAAGGGTAAGTACCATTTAGGACTTCACAAAATAGGAGCAGAGGATAATTTTTCCTTAAGGGCATTGAATGTCAATTGACATTGATCATCATGATAGAATTCTGCAGTGTTTGTTAAAAGATGAAATAATGGAGAAGCTACCTTTGTAAAAATTTCCATAAACCTTCGGTAGTATCCCGCATAACCTAAGAAATTGTAGATATCATTTTGTGTGGTTGGGGCTGATAATGTAAGGATTACCTCTATTTTGGTAGAGTCCACTTGAATCCCTTCAAGAGAGAGGTGCCCTAACATGATCCCTTCCATGAGAAGCATCTGACATTTATCATTGCTAAGAGAGAGATTAGTTTCTTAACACAGAATTAGTACCTTTTCAATATTTTTCAGCACTTCCTCAAAAGTTCCACCATATACTATGAAGTCATCCATGTATACCTCAACACAATCATTGGTCAAATCAGAAAATGTTCCAAGAACAACCTGTTGAAAAGTTGCCAGAGCATTACATAATATGAATGGGACTACTTGGTAAGCATAAGTTCCCCAGGGGAAAAGGAAGGCGGGTTTCTCTTGATCTTCAGGGGCAACTTGAATCTGGTTGTAGTCGTTGAATCCTTCAAGAATGGAGAAAAAATTATTCATTGCTAAGGTGTCTAAGAATAGATAAATGAAGGGTAGGGGAAAATAATTTTCGGGTAGCCTTGTTCAACTCCCAATAATCAACACACACCCACCATTTGCCATTCTATTTAGGGACGATAACCAGGGGAGAGACCCATTTGCTATCAGAAATGGGACAGATAAAATCTACATTCAACAACTTCTATAACTCCTCTTTGACTATATCCCTTAGGGTCAGAGTCATCCCCTTTTGGGGTTTCCTGACAGGTTAGGAGTCCTCCTTTATATAAATATGGTGGGTACACAAATTAGGGAAAATCTCTTTCATATAAGTTAATCCTAGGCAAAAGCATTACTATCCTTTCTAAGCATTTCTATTAATTTATTTTTATTTGAGGATTCTAGTCGGGAAATAATATTTAAAGTCTTTCGAGGATGGATTTTAATAGCTTTAGTTCAATCTTCCATTGATAAATATATCAGATCCAGTCGTTGAGCTAGCTCAATGGGTGAACATGTCTCCTGTGATTGTTTCCATAAAACTAGATCAAGTGACGTATTGTTGTTGATATGGGGATGTATTATATCGATACAAATCAAATCATCCTCAATATTTTCTTTGAAGATTGAGTCCTGATCGAGGGTCAAGAGAAGTTAAGTAGACTCTTCGTCACTATCTTCAAACGAAAGGGGGTTCTCGTAATCTGAGAAAGGTTTAGAAGGAGGATAAAGAGTCAGCTTTAGAGTATAATTTCTATGGGAAATGGTCATGTCCCTAGACCTACAATGGATGTAAGCATCAATTTGTTGTTGAGTGGTGTTGTAATTGATGCCAACGTCCATTATTGAATGCTATTAATATTTGTCTAGATTTCATTAGTTGGAACCTCCAAAGGAGGAAGCCCCTAGAAAACTCTTGAAGCCCCACACTTGTTGAAGAGTCTGGAGATGAAGTTTAGGAATATTGGAATCAAGATCAAAATCATTGGATGCTCCTCATCAAGCCGATCGTAGTGTTATATGGCACATCACATGAGCCATCATAGTTTGAGAGATATGTCAAGTCAAAGTTGGTGCACCCTCATTGTGGTCAAAAGCCCCAAGGATGGTGCTGTTGCAGCATTTATTTGGTCAAGAGAATTTTCAATGAATAAGGCTTTTTCATTAAAAAATAAAGTTTATTATGGAAAATACCTTGTGGAGGGGAGTGATACTCTCAAGTAAAAATGATGAAGGGTTTTTAGGCTATACAAATTTAAAATTCATTTCAAAATAAATTTAAAAGATAAAAAGGGAATATTTGGCTCAAGTCCAAAATTCATATTTAGATTGAAATTTATTGGACTTCCGTCCCAAACACTCTAATCAGATTTCTCTCATGAAAGTGTACTCAAATCTATATAAACACACCTCTCTCTCTCTCCAAAATAGCAACAAGATAATTTCTCATATCTTTTGATCTAAAATTTGAAGCGAAGGTCATGAATTGAAGAGGTTCGTTCTATCTTGATATGTTCCTCAGTGTAGGTTTTAACCCCATACTGAAATTACTTGCATACGAATTCTAAGAACAGAAAATAAACAATGCAAGAGCATAACACATAAAACACATATACATAGAGATTTTCCCCTGGATCCCAAAACCGGGACTACCAGCTTGATTTTTCATTATGTTCCTTTCAATGTTACAATACATATTTATACATGCCGAAGCATCCAATACCATCGACTGAAAACCATCACGTCCAAAACCATGGAATGAAAACCATCGCATCCAAAACCATGGACTGAAAACCATCGCGTCCAAAACCATGTGCGAAAACCATGCACAAAACCATAGGTAGGTCTACCCAACCTAATATAGGGTCCAAAAAAAATTCCCCAGGGCGTTGCCCCGGACCCCCCTGGACAGGGGGGGCTGCCCCCACTTGTTCTTTTCTTTCCATAGGGGGCCACAAGAGAGCTTAGTCATTTATCTAGCCTTGCAACGCCCATTGTTACTCTACATCAAGAAAACTTCTCAAAGTTCACAGATTTAGTCAATGCATCTGCAATATTCTTCAACGTGTCCACCTTTACCAGCAACACCTTTTTGTCTTCTATCATACCACTTACAAAGTGATATTGAACATCAATGTGCTTTGTCTTTGAATGATAAGCAGGGTTCTTTGCCAAGAAAATTGCACTTTGGCTATCATACTCTATCCTTATAGCTCCTTGTACTAACCCCATACTTGAACACAATCTCTGCAACCAAACTGCTTCCTTGCTTGCATGAGTGGCTGCCATGTATTCTTCCTCTGTAGTTGATAGTGCTACTACAGATTTTTTCTTACTCATCCAACTGACTGCACCTCCAAATAGGTGAAACACATACCCACTTGTAGATATTCTCTAATCTAGATCTCCAACCCAATCTGCATTAACAAAGCCACGAATATCCAAAACTCTATCCAATCCTGGTCTTCCTTGGTAGCACAAACCATAATCACTAGTGCCACGCAAATACCTGAAAACCTGCTTCACTGTTGTCCAATTCTCCTTCCCCGGTTTTGACATAAACCTGCTCAATTCTCCCACTGCATGTGCAATTTCTGGTCTCGTACAGACCATCGCATACATCAGGCTACCGACTGCACTTGCATATGGAACATGGGACATGTCCTCTTCCTCTTCTCGTGTCTTGGGACATTGTTCAGTAGATAACTTTACACCTACAGAAATAGGAACCTTCACCGATTTACTATCCTGCATATTAAACCTTTGCAATATTGTCTCGACATACTTCCTCTGGTTTAACCAGAGCTTCCTCTTTGCCTGAGCTCTTTTAATTTCCATGCCCAAAATATAGTTTGCAGCACCAAGATCTTTCATGTTGAATTTGGAGGATAATTAGGTCTTCAAATCCTGGATAATTTCTTTGTCATTTCCAACCAGCAACATATCATCCACATACAAGACCAGAAAAATAACACGGTCACCAATTAATTTAAAATACACACAATGATTTTCTTTGCTTCTAGTGAAGCCAATTCTCCGTATAAATGTATCAAATTTCTGATACCACATCCTTGGTGACTGTTTTAACCCATACATAGACTTATTTAACTTGCATACCAGTTCTTTCTTACCCTTCACCGCAAAGCCTTCAAGTTGCTTCATGTAGATCTCCTCTTCCAGATCCCTGTGAAGAAATGTTACCTTCACATCCATCTGTTCTACCTCAAAATCAAAAGTAGTAGCAACATATAAAAGTAATCTAAGAGAAGCTACCTTGGCAACAGGAGAAAAAATATCACCAAAATCAATTCCCGACACCTGGGAATAACCTTTTGCTACCAATCGAGCTTTGTATTTCTCCACCTTTCCTTCTGCATTTGTCTTCTTCTTGAACACCCATTTGCTGCCAATGGGTTTCCTTCCAGCCGTCAACTCCACCAGATCCCATGCCTCATTTTTGTGCAAAGATTCCATTTCATCAACCATGGCCTCTTTCCAGAGTTTGCCATCCTCTGAATCTACTGCTTCCTTCACATTTTTGGGATCATCATCAGCAATAGATAAAGCAAAATTTGAACAGAAAGCAGATGGACTATACCTTTCTGGCTGCCTTCTTTCTCGAACTGATCTTCTCACACCTGGAGTTTGTGACTCTTCATCTTCTGATTCCTCTTCTGTTGTAGAGTCTGATTCTTCCTCCTTTAGCTCAAACTCTATCTTCTCAAGTTCCTTTGGTTGGACTTCATGTTTAATAACATCTTTCACCTCTCTAAACATCACATCTCGGTTGTACACAACCTTCCTTGTTATTGGGTTCCAAAGCTTATAACCCTTTAAACCATCCTTATACCCAATAAAGATGCACTTTTCAAATTTACTATCCAACTTGGTTATTTTCTCCTTTGGAACATGTACATGTGCATCACATCCAAATACCCTCAGATGTGAAAGAGAGAGTTTCTTACCAGTCCATACCTCTTGTGGAGTCTTATCCTCCAACGCTGATGAAGGTGATCTGTTGACCAGGTAACATGTTGTCTCCACTGCCTCTGCCCAGAATTCTTGTCCTAACCTGACACCACTGAGCATGCTTCAAGCCCTTTCCATCAACGTCTTGTTCATTCTTTCTGCAACTCCATTTTTCTCAGGTGTGTATGGAGTAGTCTTCTGTCGTGCTATACCATACTTCTTACAGAATTTTTCAAATTCATTGCTGCAAAACTCTCCACCGTTCTCTCACCTCAACACCTTTATCTTCTTCTCTGTTTGGTTTTCCACCAAAGGCTTAAATTCTTTAAACCTGTCATAGACTTTAGATTTCTTCTTAAGGAAATATATCCATGTATTCCTTGAGAAGTCATTTATAAATGATACATAGTACATAGAGTTACCCTATGATGGAACCTTCATAGGTCCAAACACATCACTATGCACAAGCTCTAATGCCTGTTTCGCCCTCTTACCACCAGAGGGGAAACTCACCCGATTCTGCTTCCCATATACACAATTTTCACAGAAATAAAAATCCAGAGAGCTATTACTCATACCTTCTACCATACCTTTGCCATGAAGTATTCGAATGCCCTTCTCTCTAATATGTCCAAGCCTTTGATGCCACAACATGGTCTTCTCTCCAGAGACCATTAGATTTTCTGCTCCACTTTCAGGAACCACAGAACTGTTGCACCCATCAACAACATTGCTACCTTGCAGCTTGTACAGAGTTCCAATCTGAACTCCCCGCATCAATACCAGTGCTCCCCGAACCATCTTGTAGGTATCCTTCTCGAACACTGTTTTTACACCTGCATCATGCAGCTTGCTTACAGAAACCAGATTTCTAGCCAACGCAGGAATATGCAGAACACCTAGAAGTGTTCAAACCCTTCCACCTTGCAACTTCAACTTTACTTTTCCATGACCAACAATTCTAGCCTTCCTATCATCCCCTAAGAATACATCACCACCATCGTATTTCTCATACTCGCAGAACCACTCTCTATGGGGAGTGAAGTGAAAGGATGCACCTGAGTCAATCAACCATGCCTCATGATCTACATGTGTACTTGAAAAAGCCAAGTACAAATCCCCACCTTCATCTGAGGTGGTTTTTGCCTCTGCATAAGGAGCATCATCAGATCCCTTTCCTTTCTCAGGAGCTTTAGATTTACAGTCCTTTTTGTAGTGCCCTTCCTTTCCGCATTTCCAACAAACTACCTTTACAGGTTTTCCTGGAGATTTAGATCTCCCACTAAATTTAGATCTCCCACTCGATGACTTATTTTTGTTTTTGTTCTGGTGCCGTCTTCGTACAGACAAGGCATCACCATTCTAGATCTCCATATTTTTTCGTCTCATCTCCTCCATCAGCAAGGATGAGACTATTTCATCAAACTGTAAGGAAGTTGCATTGCTACCTATTGCAATAACCTGACTATCCCACGAATCTGGTAGAGAACACAACAGACTGATGCACTTATCTTCATTTGAAATTTTAATATCAACAGATAATAACTGACTTACCATAGTATTAAATGAATTTAGATGCTCTGTCACCGAGTCTCCATCTTTCATCCTCAGGTTATACAGATTTTTCCGTAGGAATAATTTATTCACCAGAGACTTAGATCGGTACAAAGTCCCTAACTTGTCCCATTAAGCCTTAGCCGTAGCTTCCCCTGATACATTCAACAATATTGAACATGAGACACACAACCGTATTGTACTCTTTGCCTTCCAATCCAACTTCTTCTATTCTTCATCAGACACTCCCGTTGGTTTAGCACTCAGATCTACCATGATCCACTGATCTTTATCCACCAATAGATCCTCCATCTTAAGTTTCCACAACTCAAAATTCTGACCATTAAATTTCTCGATCTCTATCTTTCCACTGCTCGCTGTCTTCTTTCACCACCAGAATCGATCCCGCAGATCTCCCACTGAACAGGGTCCACCACAGGCCCGAGCGAAACCCCTCAGCAACAAAGGCGTCCCCTTGAAGCCAAAACAACTCCAATACCAAATGTAGGTTTTAACCTTGTACAGAAATTACCTGCATACGAATTCTAAGAGCAGAAAATAAACAAGGCGAGAGCATAACACATATACACAGAGATTTTCCCCTGGATCCCAAAACTGGGACTACCAACTTGATTTTTCATTATGTTCCTTTCAATGTTACAATACATAATTATACATGCCGAAGCATCCAATACCATGGACCGAAAACCATCGCATCCAAAACCATGTGCAGAAACCATGCAAAAAACCATAGGTAGGTCCGCCCAACCTAATATAGGGTCCAAAAAAAATTTCCTCGGGGGGCTACCTACACCCCTCAAACCCCCTGTGACCCCCTTGTTGTGCAATCAGCGCAACGAAGAGGGGGCTCGGCCCCCCCTCTAACCCCCCGTTAACTACATGGGCTAGTCATGGAAAGAATATAACACAACCCAACACTCAGTATGGTTTAATTGTTTTGCAAGCCAAAGATCTGGAGCAATGTATTGTATCTCTGCAAAGTGTTATTATTTGCTCTAATTCGTCTTGAAAGAGTTTTGATATGTGTTAGAAAATTATATATTACGGAGCAATGGAACACATAAAATATTGCAGAAATATAAACATAGAAAACGCACAAAACAAGAGAGACACAAATATACGTGGTTCACCCAGTTTGGGCTACGTCCACCCCGAACAGCCAGTCCTTCCTTTCTATTATCCAGCAAAATGAAGAGACACAACCTACAGCAAATCCGCTGTAATATCCTCTGTTTTCTCTCACAGTCTCACCTCTCTATTTCTCGCTCACAGAATACACATCTATCACACAGCCTCAAATACAATACCCTCATACAAAGAGAGGGGTTGCCTTCCAGGGCAAAAAACCCTAAACTAAACATAAGTTCTACCGTCAGATCATCCGCCTAACGAACGGCCCAGAATGACTAGAAATTACTATACTTTTACAAGGCAATTTTACAGTTGTTTTTAGCTTCGAGGGCGCTGCCCCCGAAACCCCCCGCCAGGGGGGGGCTCCCAAAGGTCACAGTCGCCCCCCCCCCCCCTGGACCCCCCCTGCAACGAATATTTTACGGGCGGCGTTGCCGCCCCCATTTCGAACTGGGGTCCTATGTGGCGATACCTTTGAATATAGAAGATAATCAGGCTCCACACCCAACAATCTCCCACTTGGAGACTGATTGTATTAACTCCACCGCTGCTCCATTTGCTGGACAATGACTCCTCTTTGGACCTGGCTGTTTCTCATCTTCATCGTCATCCTTGAAGACCAACTGAAACTGAGCATATTCTCAGTTTCTCCCTCGTTACAACTTTTGTTAGCATATCTACAGGATTTTGGCTAGTGTGTATCTTTTCCAGCTTCAACTCTCCATCTTCCAACACTGATCGTATGAAATGGTACTTGAGCTGTATGTGTTTAGTCCTGGAATGAAATGTTGAGTTCTTTGCAAGATGAATGGCACTTTGGCTATCACTATATAACGTGCCCATATCATGCTCCTTACCCAATTCACCCATAAACCTTTGTAACCAAATCATTTCTTTACTAGCCTCTGTAGCAGCAACATACTCTGCTTCTGTTGTTGAAAGTGCAACAACACTTTGGATTTTTGAAACCCAATTGACAGTTGTTCCTCCAACAGTAAATACATATCCTGTAGTGCTCCTCCTGTTATCTCTGTCACCTGCCATATCTGCATCAACATATCCTTGTAGGCAGATGTTTGAACCACCAAAGCATAATGCTTGATTTGTGGTACCTTTCAAATATCTGAGAATCCATTTCACTGCCATCCAATGTTACTTTCCTGGAATGTTCATATACCTGCTTACAACTCCCACTGCATGTGCAATATCAGGCCTTGTGCAGACCATTGCATACATTAAGCTTCCAACTGTTGATGCATATGGAACTTTAGACATATAATCCATGTCTTCTTGGGTCTTTGGGCACATTTCCTTGCTAAGTTTGAAATGGCTAGCAAAAGGTGTACTAACTGGTTTTGCATTGTGCATGTTAAATCTTTTCAACACCTTTTGTATGTACTCATTCTGAGACAATGTTAATTTACGACTTTTTCTGTCTCTAGTTATTCTCATACCAAGGATTTGTTTTGCAGCTCCCAAATCCTTCATTGCAAATGAATTTGCCAATTTTCTTTTGAGCACATTTATTTCCTGCATGTTAGATCCTGCAACAAGCATGTCATCTACATACAATAACAATATGATATAGCTGCCATCATTTTGCTTTTTCAAATAAACACAATGATCAAAGTGAAATCTAATATAACCTTGTTCAGACATAAACTTGTCAAATTTTAGATACCACTACCTTGGAGCCTGTTTTAAGCCATACAAGCTCTTCTTCAACCTACACACTAGTTTCTCCTTCCCTTTCACCTCATATCCTTGTGGCTGCTACATATATATCTCTTCCTCCAAATCCCCATGGAGAAAGGCTGTCTTTACATCTAACTGCTCAAGATGCAAATCTTCAGCTGCTACAAGACTTAAAATAGTTCTGATTGAAGTCATTTTAACAACAGGAGAAAATATTTCATCAAAATCAATACCTTTCTTTTGTGCAAACCCCTTCACCACAAGTCTAGCTTTATACCTCTGTTTTCCTCCATCTTCTTCCTTAAGCCTGTAAACCCATTTATTCTTCAATGTAGTTTTTCCTACAGGCAACCTGACTAAATCCCAAGTCTGGCTATGCATTAAGGACTCCATCTCTTCTTCCATGGCTACCTCCCACTTCTTCCTGCTTTCAACCTGCATTGCTTCTTCATAACATTCGGGTTCACCGAAATCAGTCAACAATAAATAATATAATGAAGGAGAGTATCGTTCAGGGGGTCTACTTATCCTGGTAGATCTTCTAACACCACTTTCAGGTGTTTGGGGTGCCTGTTGTTGTTGTGGTGGTTGCTGTTGTTGTGGTTGTTGATTATTATTATTTTCAGACACCTTTACTTTTTCAGTGATTTCATCAAGAACTGCGTATTCCTTGTTTTCCTTTTCCTGTTTCTTTTCCTGCAACTGATTCTTATACAAGACCTTTTCATTGAATATTACATCTCCGCTCCTAATGATTTTGTGATTTTCATAATCATATAAGCGATAACCAAAATCAATAACACCATATCCAATAAAGGTACATTTCTTTTACTTTGCCTCAAGCTTTGTTCTATTTTCTTTATCAATATGGACAAAGGCCTCACAACCAAAAGGCTTTAAAATAGAGTAGTTTACCTTTTTACCTGTCCATGCTTCCTCTGGAACACCACCATCCAAGGAACTTGAAGGCCCTCTGTTTATTAGATAAACAGCAGTATCTACAACATCTGCCCAAAACTGTAAAGGCAATCCTGCATGCAATCTCATGCACCTTGCACGCTCCATGATTGTTCTGTTCATCCTTTCTGACACACCATTTTCTTGTGGTGTTCTTGGAACTGTCTTCTCTCTGCGAATTCCATGCTCTGAATAGTACCTATCAAACTCTTTGCTGCAATATTCACCTCCATTGTCTGATCTAAGACACTTCAATTTCTTTCCTGTCTCAATCTCAACCAAATCTTTCCATTTCTTGAAAGTATCAAATACATCAGATTTATTCTTAATACAATAAATCCAAGTTTTCTAGTTGCATCATCAATAAAAGTAACATAATAACGAGAGCCACCGAGAGATGATACCTGAGCAGGTCCCCATACATCTGTATGCACAAACTCTAATTTTTCGTTCTTCTTTTCTTTCCCAACTCTGAGAAATCTGACTCTCTTCTGTTTTCCATAAATGCAGTTCTCACAGAAGTCCAAATCAACATTCTTCAAACCCGGCAACAAATTCCTTGAGTGAAGAATCTTCATCCCCTTTTCACTCATGTGTCCGAGCCTATGATGCCATAATGCTGCATCTGCTCCTTTGGAAGTTAAAGCATTAACAGAGTTAGAAATACCATTGCATAAATACAATGTACCGACCTTTTTGCCTTTTGCTATTATGAGGGCTCCTTTAGTGACTTTCCAAGCTTTATCTGTGAAAGTTGTCACACAACCTTCACCGCCTAACTGCCCTGTTGAAATCAAAGTTTTCTTTAGATCTGGAACATGCCTTACCTCCTTTAATAGCCATTGGTTTCCATTCTGCTGTTTTACAAGAACCTTACCCATTCCAACGATTTTACAGGGTTTATCATCACCCATACGAACTTGTCCAAAACCTCCTTGAACATAGTCATGAAAGTATTTTTTATCAGGTGTGGCATGGAATGAAGCCCCTGAATCTACCACCCAGGAATCAGTAATATTTTCGAAAGAAAGAATCAAAGCATCTTGTAACACCTCACCTGTCACATTTGCTTCATGATTGTTGTCTTGATGTGCATCTCCTTCTTTTCCCTTCCGAGATCTACAGTCTTTCTTTAGGTGTCCTTTCTTTCCACATTTCCAGCACACTATCCCCGATCTGGACTTAGATCTGCCTTTCCTTGATTTACTGCGATATCCTGAGCTCTTTCCTCTTTCCATTTTTCTTCCTCTAGACTCTGCACTCAAAGCATTTCCCGATGTCTCACCGGAGCTTTTCCGTCGCATTTCCTCGCTAAGGATAGCACCGACAACATCATCAAACTTTAAAGTACTAGATCCAGAAACGGAGTTACTAATGGCCATTACCAAACCATTCCAACTTTCTGGTAATGAGCACAAGAATAACAGAGCTCTAACTTCATCATCAAAGTTTACCCCTACAAAACTTAACTGACTTGTAACTGTATTAAAATCATTTAAATGGTTTGCAACAGATCCACCTTCCGACATATTCATATTAAATAACCGTTTCATAAGAAATACCTTGTTTGAGGCCGAGGGTTTTTCATATAGTTTCGACAACGTCTGCATCAAACCCTCTGTCGTGGTTTCCTTCGAAATGTTGAAGGCGACTGACGCAGCAAGGCACAACCGTATTGTTCCGAGTGCCTTTCTATCGAGAAGGTTCCATTCTTCGTCTTTCATACCCGTCGGCATCTTTGTTTTTCCGCCCAATGGTAGGTATAGATCTTTCTGATACAGATAATCTTCCATCTGCATCTTCCACAGTGAGAAGTTTTGGCCGTTAAATTTCTCGACCCTAAACTTACCATCTTCCGCCATTGCTCCCACTCGAACTAGGAACCCTTCTTTCATGCGAGTTTATTAGCCAAATAGACCTTCGGCTCTGATACCTTTTGTTAGAAAATTATATATTACAGAGCAATGGAACACATAAAATATTGCAGAAATCTAAACATAGAAAACGCACAAAACAAGAGAGACACAAATATACGTGGTTCACCCAGTTTGGGCTACGTCCACCCCGAACAGCCAGTCCTTCCTTTCTATTATCCAGCAAAATGAAGAGACACAACCTACAGCAAATCCACTGTAATATTCTCTGTTTTCTCTCACAGTCTCACCTCTCTGTTTCTCGCTCATAGAATACACATCTATCACACAGCCTCAAATAC
Source organism: Pinus tabuliformis (assembly GCA_031772625.1). Classification (NCBI taxonomy): domain Eukaryota; kingdom Viridiplantae; phylum Streptophyta; class Pinopsida; order Pinales; family Pinaceae; genus Pinus; species Pinus tabuliformis. The sequence goes on from CM062816.1 coordinate 60,724,343, forward strand.
AATACCCTCATACAAAGAGAGGGGTTGCCTTCTAGGGCAAAAAACCCTAAACTAAACATAAGTTCTACCGTTAGATCATCCGCCTAATGAACGGCCCAGATTGACTAGAAATTACTATACTTTTACAAGGCAATTTTACAGTTGTTTTTAGCTTCGGGGGCGCTGCCCCGAAACCCCCGCCAGGGGGGGGCTCCCAAAGGTCACAGCCGCCCCCCCTGGACCCCCCCTGCAACGAATATTTTACGGGCGGCGTTTCCACCCCCATTTCGAACTGGGGTCCTATGTGGCGATACCTTTGAATATAGAAGATAATCAGGCTCCACACCCAACAATATGCACCCATTCTGAAATTTCTATGAGGTTCTGAAATTGATTTGCCAATGATTGATGATTATGTTGGGTTTATTTTTTATTTGGCTAGAACTAAGTTACCCACTGGAAATATTACATACCTATGGGCATATGTATTCATGCTGCTTGTGCATTTCTGGACATGTTTTTCTTTAATTCTTAAGCTTGTTTGCACCCAAATAATGATCTTCTTGCACATGGCCAATGAGTTCTTGGGTTGTGGCTTATTCCTTGATCCATTGAGATCTAATTGTGTTTTGTAGGGTTCCATTGCAAGTTGTCAACACTGGTGTGGTATTTTGAAGCGGATTTGAGGATATTTGTTCTGAAACAAACAATTATCATGATGCAATCAAGTCCTTAACACAAACAACTAAAGTTTCGCATAGAAGGTTGACATTTGTGGCTTCACATTTAAGACATACCTCAGTATCTTAAAGTACAAAGAAGTTCTAGTTTCAAACTAAAGTAAATTCCAAACCAAATTAAAAAATCTTCTAGAGACATCTAAAGGATAAAACATGGATATTTGATTAGTTATGGCCTCTTTAACCTTATTCAACAGTAGAAATTTGCATTAGAAATAATAACATTACAAACTGGTATCGAATTGACTCTTGTCCTGTGAAACATCCATGTTGTAAATGTAGCAAGAAAATCGATTTTTTACCTTGCCTTAGTCAAACTAGATTAAAATTCGAATTTATATTTCAGCAGAATACTTGGAGGTAGTTAACTGAGGTGACATGGCTCTTGTCACTCAGTTAACTCAGTAAATTCGTGTTCATGAAGCTTGAGTTCAATGCTACATGATTTATTTCTAATTTGTAGCAATCTATTTAAGTTAATTTGAGTTACTATCAATTTAACTAGTTCTAACTGTGAGAAGAATTAGTGGAGTTCAGGTTGTGGAAGTGGAACTTCAACCACACTTAGTGATTAGCCAGTTAACTAATCAATCAACCCAAAATAATTGTTGCATGAAGAGAATTCAAGTTACCCAATTGAGATGGAGATTCCAAGGCAATGTACTATCAGTTGTAACATATTCCCACGTGTACAGGTGATGCATGCAGTCAAAGATTGACCTAAAGTTATTACGCAATTCCTTGGTGTGAAATTCCTAAAAAATAGGGGCAATTTCCTAATGTACCAACGCAAGGAAATAGGAGCTTAGGAAGGATTTAAATTGGCTAAATGTTGGCCATGTTCAGTCATTCAAGCAGAGTGATAAACTATATACTTTTAGGGTGTGCTCAAGCTTAAGAAAGCATTATATTTCTTCTATATTCTCTAATTAATGCAATATAGATAGTAAGGGGTTTTCAGCGGTTGCTTTCCCCTAGATAAATATTTGTGCATGTGTGATGTTTCCTTTTGCATGTCTATGATTATTTTTTTAGATGGTGAATTAACTTCCACATATCAATAGAGTAGCTTCACGTCTTGTGATTTAGCAAATTTCATGAGCAGTATTGAATCTACACATTAATTTCTACATGGCATTGAAGCTAGAATCACTATAGAATAGATATTTCAAAGTTGTCATTACAGGAGGATTGAATTTGCAGATTAGGTTGCATGTTTTCTTCAGGATTGAGAATATGGCTTTCAATGGCCTAAGGCTCTAGTATGCCCTTGAGGGAATCTCGAATTATGTTGCATGGAAGGACCACATGGAGGCAATATTGGAGGATAATGAGTTGAAGGAATTCATTGATACTGATATTCCGAAACCAACAAATTTTGATGCAAATGATCTAGCATAATGGAAGAAGTGTGTTGTTAAGACGAGGAGGATCATATTGGAGGGAGTATTAGACAATATTGTCTCTAATCTCCACGAGAAAGAGACTTTGCATGCAATGTGGTAAGCGTTGATAGATTTGTTCCAGAATAGTAGTGACCATAGGAAATTGGCACTCAAGGACAAGCTTCGAAATATCAAGATGTAGAGGAACGAGACCATCCAATAGTAACTGAGCAGGTTCACATAGTGTCATGATGAACTTGGTCAAGTTGGTGTTACTATATCAGAGGATGATTTGGTGAGCCTAGCCCTTCTAGGCCTTCCCAAGAGCTAGCACAACTACCAAGATTCAGTGAACGGGAGGGAGAAACTACCAAATTGGGAATGCTTGCGGTCCGATTTGGTAAAGGAGGAGATAATGTGGAATACCAAAGAGGAGACTTCAACCAAGGGCAAGGATGAGGAGAATTGTGCCTTGGATGGAAAGGCAAAGAAAGGGAAAGCAAAGAAATCCTAATCAAATCAGAATCGAGTCAAGGGGGCAAGAAGAAAGACTTGTCTAGAATCAAGTGCTTTCATTGTCATGAATTTGGGCACTATGCAACGAAGTGTCCACACAATAAGGAAAGTAACAAGACTGTAGGAGTATTAGGTGAAGCCTTCACTTCACAGTTCGAGCTTGATTTTACTCTCATTGCATGCATGACCAACACAGTGATGGGAAGTGTGTGGTATCTCGACAATGGTACCATGTTCCATAGGAGGAGAAGGATCTCCAGATGCACATGGAGATGGAAGATGATGGGAGGTATAGCGCGACCGGGATTGGTACGACCACCTTTTAGAGGGAGTCAGGCTTCCCTCTTAGGCTCAAGGATTTGATCTTTGTAACAGGTCTAAAGAAGAATCTTGTCTCCATTGTAGTTTTGGAAGATCGTGGCTATGATGTGATCTTCAGCAAAGGAAAGACATTCTTGAGACACATAGCCACAGCACAGGTGAAGTAGTTTGAGGTTCGTGTGAAGAACCTCTACTAGCTAGATGTGGAGGATTGTGCTGCATTGAGCACAAAAGCAGAGAAGGTGTAGAGACACGATGTCAGCGAACTTTGGCATAGAAGACTTGGAAATTTGCATCACGATGCTTTGAATATCATGAAGTAGATTACCACAGGCCTCCCCAAAGGAGCACTAGAGCAACAAGAAACATGCAAAGGGTGTACCTTGGGGAAGTACACAAAAGCAACTTTCTATGATTAAGACATCAAAGCACATGCAGTCCTTGAAAGGATCCACTATGATGTTTGTGGACCTTTCCCAACAACCTCCACTACCAGGCACAAGTATTTTGTTTTCTTTATTGATGACTATCGCGAAAGTGTTGGATCTTCTTCATGCAGAATAAGGATGAGATTTTCTCCAAGTTCTTAGAGTTCAAGGCATTGGTGGAGATATAAATGGGCAAGAAGGTGAATGCTCTCAAGAGCGATAATGGAGGTGAGTTCGTATTGAATGAGTTAAAAAAAAATGTGCAAAAGAATGCATTCAAGGAGAGTTGAGAACATCCCACAATCCACAATAGAATGGGGTGGTTGAGAGGAAGAACCAAAGCATCGTAGGAGCAACACATGCGATGTTGCATGACCAAAGCCTACCTCTGCACTTGTGGGCTGAAGCATGCAACATAGTGGTCTATTTCCACAATAGGAGTTCTCATCGGATTCTTAGCATGATCACACCATAGGAGGCTTTCTCGGGGAGGAATCTGGATGTGCCACACTTCAGGATCTTTAGAGCTTATGTTTATTGCCATGTCTCCAAAGAGTCAAGGAAGAAGTTGGAGATGAAAATAGAGTTGGGAGTGTTTGTGGGGTACACAGAAACTCCCCGCAAATATCGTGTGTATTTTCCATCACTCAGAATGAAAGTTATGCCACAGGATGTCAAATTTGGTGAAGGCAAAGCCATGCATTGCTCTCTTGAGAGGGAGATGTAGATCCCACAAGAGGAGGAGATTTTAGCTCCAAAGGAGGAGCCTAACGATGTTGAGGAGTAGTTGTTGGATTCCAGATATGTTATAACATTTTATATCCAAACCTTCCATTTATACACCATATCCATACCTTTAAAACATATCTTGTAACTATTATATTACCAATTTTCACTAAATGCATTCATTTTACCTTGTGGTTAATTATTAATGATTTCTTATATTTTTAATGATTAAATGAGTTTTAGTATGGTTTTATTAATGACGGTTTACTGATGTGATTATGTTTCCAAGGGGCATGTTCCACTCCAAAAATTTCTATCCATATATCAATTCAACAGTTTGGTACTTAATTTTGCACTTGCACGAATGGAGGAAAAAAAGTAAAAATTATAAAATATGTTTTTCTTTCTCAAAGCATGACATATTAGGTTCCACATGGGCTTAATATGCTAGTACAAGACTTGGAATATACCCATCTCACACGTGTGGGATCCTAGCACATGATTTAAGCTAGAGCCAAAAATAGGAAACAATTTTGAAATTGCCATGTTCTGCCTTGATTTCTATGCATATGGTGATGAATATCAAGAATCTGGAAAATGGGTGTTTGAAAAACATATCAATTTACTTGGATATCAAACAATTTCCAAAAATTCCATATGGTTTAAAAGTTACTGCTGGTTCTTTGAATCAAATTTGTACAAAATTTCTGAAAAATCTAGATGGGCAAAAGTATCCAAACAACCAACTTCATGCATGATTTCCGAGGCCATGGAATTGAATCAGGAAATTACAAGAGAGGTTTTTGTTGATAATATTACAAATTAGGCTCCATAGAAACATGTCTTTAGAATACATCATGGTAGAGAATTTATGGCTCGTTCTTTAACACCAATTTGTATAAAATTTCACAAAAATCAGATTTTTGAGATTTTCCTCTAAAGTTGTAAATTCATTTTCTGAGTTTAGCGGATTTGATCTTATCCTTAGTCAATGTATTTTATGTATAAATAAAGCCTCAAAGGGCAAAGAGAGGGAGGAGAGAACACAAGAAAGAATTTGTCATTATTTGAGTTGATATTTTGTAGTAAACCTTTGTTTGTAAGAAGAAGAGAAATTGTTACAATGGAGATTAATTATTGAAGTTTGAGGTTCTTGTTGATTTGATTAGTTTTTGGGAACGTTTTCAGGTCGGGAAGGGCCCCTTGATTTAGGTAACGATCTGGTTTTAATTCATAGATTAGGGTAATATTTAGTTTTTATTGATTGTAGATTTTACTTGATGTTTCTTTTCAATTTTTCATCAAGTTTTTATTTCACATAGTATGATATTTATTGTTCTATTTTCATATATGTTAAGTAGAGTACATTATGATCAAGCTTGAATTGATTTTCTTAGCCTTAAGAGTCAAATTACTTAAAATTTGATTTCTTAATACGTTTCGGTACCCATAATTTTAATTTACAGAATTTTGGTACTTAATTCGGTACCCGATTTAGTACCGGGACAAAACCTGTAATTTTGGTACTTAATTCAGTACCAGAACCAGAACTATAATTTTGGTACTTAATTCGGTACCAAAAACCAAATTCTTCATCTGAATAATGAATAATCTGTAGTTTATAATTCAGGATTCTTTAATTGATTAAGAGCTTTGAATTCACTTGGTAAAAGAGTCCTATAACAAATAAGAACCTACAATATATCATTATGACTCTAAGTTTGCTTAGCATTTACTTTTGATATTTTATTAATGCATTTCTTATAGCAGTTTTAATCTTAAAATGCAAATAAATTTCAAACTGTAAAGAATTATGTGGGGTACCACATATCATCAGAAGTATATTTTCAAGGATAATATAACTAGATTGATTAGGAGACAAGAAAACACAAATTTTCCATTAAAGATCGAGGTAGCTCTTGGTGCTACTTGGGTTGACATCAATGACAACCACCTATTGTTGGGCATGGAATCTCCCCAAGGCATGTTTTGGGGCTTATAGCCCAAGCTTTGACCAAGTCCATTGTAAAGACTCCGCGACCTGTAGGCGCGGAACGCGAAGTCATAATAGAGTCACAGGGTTGTCCGCCCTTGCTTTTGTAATGTAATGTTGGCTTGAAAGATCCACCCATGGTCCGCGGACCATGGGATTGTATAAATAGAGTGAGGCTCTAAGTGTAGAAGACAGTTAATCAAGAAATAGAATAGAGGCATGAGGAGTCTAAGAGATTGAGTCGAAGTGTAAAGTGTGTCTTTGGGTTGTAGACGAGGAGAAGGCTCTGCAGCTGATTGTGCAGAGGCCTAGTAGTCCGCAACTAAGTGTGCAGACCCCTGCAACTGAGTGCGCCAGGTAGGTCGAGTCTATAACCATTGGAAGCATTAATAAAGAGAAGTTTCATCATATTTTTGTGTATCTTTTCCTGTTTAAAGTATTATTGGGTATAAATTGCAAGTGTATTGTTTATTTGTTGCGCGAACTCATATGAATGTGTTGTATAAATAAATCTAACGTAAGGAATCCATTTACACGAAGATAACTAACTGGTGTAGGAATATAAGTAAGATCGTAGGCGGAACTTAGGGAAATAGTGTATAGCGCTGCTCTAGTAGCGCGGAAGCCCCACAACCCCTAGTTAGGGTTGCGCGAAGACCAGGGAAGTGCGCGAAGTAACCTGCCTGCAGGGACTAGTAGTTGGACCAAGTCAACCCCTCAGACATCTCAAGGGTGCAGAAACTTGGTTCCAACACCCCCCCATACTACTTCAGGTGAGACCTCAATCCACGGTCCGCGGACTGTTGCCGAAAGGGCCAGTAGTACAAGGATTTGTTTGGCTAATTAACTTCGATCATGGGTCAGGCCCCAACAAGCCAACAAATGGTTCCGTCGCCGGACAAAACGGTCTGCGTGCCCACCTGTCCAGATGGATACAAGCATATGGTATGAAACCTGTGCAGATGCACACGTCTTCACATTAGGAGACACTAAGCATGTGGGGGTGAGGCAATGGCGTGAATGACCCCTCTGGTTGGATGTTATGCTCTTAACCTGCAAATCAATACCCAAGCGAAGAAAAGATACCGAGAACACAAAATATGCGAAGAAAATATACCCAGAACACAGAATAGCAATGATTTTATTATTCAGAGAGAAATGTTCACAGGCCTCTTCGAGGGGGCAACCTCCAATAGAGCAGAGCTCGATTACAAAACAAGACACAATGCTCCTCGCAGGGAGTCTCTATCCTTTACATATGACTCATACATGCAATACCACGAGCCAATATCGTGGGTTTTATTAATACCATCTATCTAATACTACCGCCTATTTACCATCTATCTAATACTTCCGCCCATTTGCAACTAACTGTGGTCCCGTTATTAATTGCGGGTTAACCACTTACAAATATTAATATGGGCTTTATTGACTCTTGACTATGACGTGATCCCAAGAAATAAATAAGGGGGTTAGGGTGGGACCCTAACATTGGAACCACGAAGTATGGAGAGACCAAGTGCATAGATGGTTATCCACACAGAAGCCTTTAACGAAGTATGTGAAGCACTGAACAAGGTCCACAATGCGCAATGGATTGATTGGGACATGCGCATACTAGTGGTTCTATGGGATTATAGAACTGCGTGCAAGAAACTGACAACACAGGCACCTCCAAGGCTGGAGTATGAAGCGAACGCTGTAATCCCCATAGAGCATGAAATGCCTAGTCCGTGCATGGAAGCACCAACCGATACGACGATTCGTGGAGCCTTGGAAGAAGGGATCGCACAACCGAATGAAGCAGAATGCTTGGGACCTGAGGAAGAAATCCAACAGGGTAATTTTAGGCTCCAAGAACTTGGGAAAGAAAGGGTGTGATTAAGGGAGAAAAGCGCTCTAGTGGAAGTGGAAGTCAAGAAGCTTGAGGATGAGATAAAGGAAGATTTTCTTGATAACAAGACCAGGATGATAAAACAGGGTGCGCTTACAAATTTGGGGACTATCGCCGCGAATTGATCAGTCTGGTGCCTTGGCTTGGACAACATATTACACGAATCAACCATGATGGTGCGCTGCAGATGATAAAGTGCGCGACGCCGCTAGTAACAATAAAAGGTGGGTATTTTCCAGGAAAAGTGATGGATGACCGGATGAAACCCTATACAGATGGCGCGACCACCTGACTAGCCGTGGGAAGTACAGTCTTAGCGCTCCAGGTAGTTGAAAGGAGGTGCGAGACTATAAACTACTCTACCCAGGAGCTGCGTAATGTTGGAGTTGCGCACAGGAGTAAGGTGTCACAAGGTCTGCGACCGCGCAGGGGGGGCTCCACTACCGCGCTGGTTGGGCGGAAAGTGACTGTTGAAGTCACTATTCATGACGTGATGCTCGACTTGAGACCAAATGGAGCGGGCATAACGCATTTAAGACGCGATTTATGGGCAAGATTTGGGAAATATGCCACCAAGGGAGCATTAATGAATCAAATTTGGGGGGAACGGTCGAATTCAAATTCAAAAGGCGCTATAAATTACAAAGGGTTTCCCAGCAAACAACACTTGGTCATTTGCGAATTGAGTTGTTGTATACCCCACGCATTTTGAGCAGAGCCCTGGTTGACCTGTGCAGAGCGTTGATTGAGCCCCCGATTACGCGAGTGATAAATTTTTGGATGGACACGATGGCAGCATCTGAGGAAGTTATGGAAATTGCAAAGATGACTGCCGAAGAGGCCGCGCAGGCCCTGACTGTGGGGGATGCCCCTGAAGGCATCGGGATTGTGGCAAAAATCCCTAAATCACCACGCACACCGAGGCTGAAGAAAGACAAACAGTCGATGGTTCCTGTACGTGTGTCCCCGCGAAACCCGCTGCGCACCAGGCTAACAATGGAGGAGAAAGGGAAAGCCGTTAACATAGAAACCGACGAGGAGGAGGAAGACCTGGAGGACCTTATCATCGAAGAAGATGAGGACGAAGGCATGGAGGAAGAAACTGAGCCTGTGCACCCTCCAACAAAGCTGCTCGCCTATATCCCCCGCGAAAGGGGAAGGCTAAAGTGCCCAAGGATCTTGACGAGAGCAAGAGCTCTCTCCAGACCCCGCTCCTCCCAGACGACATCATTTTTGAGGGCACGCACCTAGGATGGGTGCCTAGCTTGAAATTTGAAGATTGGGATCTCGCTGACCACGAGAAGTTCCCTCACCTAGAGACCGCACAGCTCATGAAGCCTAAGCAGAACACTGCGACGGGGGTTACCGAATTAGAGCTGCGAAAGTGGTTACGTGGAGTGGAAAAGGCAGGGTTACTAAACTTGCTTTGGGTGTTGCATTTCCACCGTGCCCCAATAACAATTTTCGTCATCAAGCAGCTGCTTTGCCTGGTGCATGGTGGGTGTTTATGGCTGGAGGAGCCCATCCCCATCATAGACCACTTAATTCACCGCATTACCCGACTCCCATGCAAAGGAGAGGACCTCGTAGATATCTCAGAGGGGAAGAGCAATGACTTGGCCATTGTGGAGGACATGAAGAAGAAATATAAACTAGAGAAGAAGAAAAGAGGCTACTCCATATCCAACATCAACAACAAAGCAGTAAGAGTGGCGACCTAAATACTGGCAAGTAAGGTTAAGTGCGAGTGCCGCACGGATGAGGTACCTGTGCCGGTGGTAGCACTTATTGAGCAGTGCGCGGAGGGGGTCCGGTTTAACTGGTCCAAGTTCCTCTACAAGGAGTTCTTGGAAATTTCCATGAGGCTCAGGAACAAGGCAAAACGTTCCACTATGCACGGCTTCTGCTGTCCATAGTGCTCATGGAAGGGGAATTACCGGAGGACAGTCAGTTCCCCACAATTGATAGAGATCTTCCAAAGGTCGCGAAGTACACTTCACTCTGGGCCACGAACGACGCAAACCGGATCAGCGACAATAAGATATTATGGGTGTTCATGGAGATGAACCTTAGGATGGGGATTAACCGCAAGCCGTGGTTATCACCCACTATCTACAACAGCCTGCAAAGTTTTGCAGAGTTTAAAGCGAACCTCCACAACATATACATCAGAGTGCGCAAGGACTGGACCAAGCAATGGAGAGAGCTACCCTTTGTAACCACGGATGATGTAATTTTTGACGTACTGGAGACATGGTCGTTGGAGTGGCGCGCCCCAAACATCGCAACAATGGAGAAGTCTGCAACACAGAAGAAGAAAGAGGAGGCCAAACTGCGCATGGCACAGTTGGCAGAGAAGAGAAGGAAAGAGGCAGTGACAGCAAAAGCGCAGGAGGTGCGGGACGCTGCACAGACAGCAGCAGAACATAAAAAGGTTGCAGCAGCAGCAGCAGCACAAGAGGTAGGTGAGAAGGCGCGTGAGGGCCAAAAGTTGCCTTTGCATGGGCAGGAAGCAGAGGAAGAGGAGGGTGGCACGGACCCACAAACCGCATCAACACAACTGAAGTGCCAGCGCTCGAGCGAGTGGACGAGGCCGCGCAAGAAGGTCAAGGCATCAAAGTTGTCTATTGACCCGATCACCCTTACTGAGGGTGATCTGCACGACATCGGCGAGACGGTGCGTGATGTCACCTCCAAGGCCCTCCAGAACTTTGCACAAGAGAACCAGATTGTGTTGGGGGCCCTCACAACGCAGCTGCTGGAGTTGCAGGTGCACAATCCTCAGACTGGTACCCTCTCGACCAACCTTGCAGTAGGGACAATTGTAGCAGAGCAAATGTTGCGCGCTCAGACAACAAACACCATTGTGCTGCCAGAAGGGGCACTGGTCACCACAAATGAGGTCGACAGGCCTACGATTAGCGCACTCAAAGGTATCAGGATTAACATGGCTGCGCTCCCACGGGAGACGCTATACGTTCTGCAGGATGGGAATACTGCAGAACTGCAGGCTAGGGAGAGCCGCGCGTTGCAAGTATTAAGCGAGCAAGAGATCAACATGGAGTAGTTGAGCTTGCAGTGCGACGAAGTGGTGTCGTGGAATAGGAAGATGGTACAGGTACTGGAAGAAGCCTGTCAGATGGTCCCTAAGTTGGCCACCCCAGAAGACGCACCAGCAGAGGTGCACATCCACCGACTAGCAATAGGGGTGCGCGAGGCGTGGGAAGAAATGACTAAGGTTCAGCTGGAGCTGAACCTTCAGATAGCAGAGCTGCAGTTGAAGGCGCAACCTTCCACCCCTCCAGAAGCAAGAGAACAACGCACCAACGCTGTTGCATCAGGGCTGGAAGAGATCGACAATGCAATAAGGGACTACACCATAATGTAGGAGGAGTCATTTGAGGTCCTCAGGAATCTACAAGAGGACCCCAACATCTAACGATTAGAGACAGAAGCGCGTGAGCTCTAGTAGTAGTACGACAACGTCAAAGGGACTGCGTAGACGGTGGCCCTCACTCACAGGCTCGCGCACATGTAATAGGCTAAAGCGCTAAAAGAGCAGGTGGATGCAGCACGACACAAAGAAGCAGTGTTGAAGGCGTGCGTTCAGCCTTGGATCGACGAGGCCTTCACCATCATAACAACAATTGAAGGCAAGCTTGCACAAATGTAGGGGACACATAAACAGGTCTAGGGAAGCAATTCCGACACTGCGGTCTCGGAACAACGGGTACAAGAGATTCAACAGGCAGCTGCTCAGTGCGCTGCTGACCTTGCAGTGGTTCAAGCAGAATTGGAGGGACTCTGTGCGAAGATCTTTGCACCAACGGAGTGACTCGAGGGTGAGTCACGATGTTTGTGTTGGGGCGTTGTTGGGCATGGGATCCCCCAAGGCATGTTTTGGGGCTTAAAGCCCAAGTTTTGACCAAGACCATTGTAAATACTCTACAATTTGTGGGTGCAGAGTGCGAAGTCATAATAGAGTCACAGGGTTGTTTGCCCTTGCTTTTGTAATGTAATATCGGCTTGAAAGATCCACCCATGGTTTGCAGACCATGGGATTGTATAAATAAAGTGATGCTCTAAGTGTAGAAGATAGTTAATCAAGAAATATAATAGAGGCATGAGGAGTCTAAGAGATTGAGTCGAAGTGTAAAGTGTGCCTTTGGGTCGTAGAGTAGGAGAAGGCTCTGCAGTTGAGTGCGTAGAGGCCTAGTAGTCCACAACTGAGTGCGCATGGCTGGTCGAGTCTGTAACTGTTGGAAGCATTAATAAAGAGAAGTTTCATCATATTTCTTTGTATCTTTTCATGTTTAAAGTATTATTGGGTATAAATTGCAAGTGTATTGTTTATTTGCTGCGTGAACTCATATGAATGTGATGTATAAATAAATCTAATGTAAGGCATCCATTTACGCGAAGATAACTAACTAATGTAGGAATATAAGTAAGATCACAGGCAAAACTTAGGGAAATAGTGCAGGGCGCTGCTCCAGCAGCGCGGAAGCCCCACAACCTCTGGTTAGGGCTGCACGAAGGCAAGTATATTAGGGCGCGAAGGCTAGGGAAGTGTGCGAAGTAACCTGCACACAGAGACTCGCAGTTGGACCAAGTCAACCCCTCAGACATCTCAAGGGTGCGGAAACCTGGTTCCAACACCCCCCCATACTACTTCGGGTGAGACCTCAGTCTGCGCTCCGCGGACTGTTGCCAAAAGGGCCAGTAGTACAGGGATTTGTTTGGCTAATTAACTTTGAACCTGGGTCAGGCCCCAACAAGCCAACACCTATCAACATAGACATCACCCATAATCAGATTCTCACTACACATTAGAAGTGGAAGGGTAGGCTTGCTCAATGTTGTAGTCTCCAACATATACCCATTATTTTGGACCAAAACCTCATTCGAAGAACCCATAGTAGATAAGCCTTTTGATACTTCATTTAAATTTGTAGAAAGAGGTGGATCCGTAAATGACAAACCTAGAATGTGAATCTTTAACGAAGGAGAAGAGAGAAAAATAATGGACTTTCCATTCACTTTTTTACTAGTATCCTCGATCTTAAGACTGCCACCATCCTCATCACCCTTCAAATCTCTCTAATTCTCCATTAACTGAAGGGACTAGTCTTTAATGACTAGATTTTTTTATTGTTAAATAAGGGCCAAAACTAACACTAGCATTGAAAACTAATCACACCACATTTTGAGTCTATTGTTTAAGAGAAACAACACCTTCTCAACCTTTTGGAGGGAGATTTTGGTTAGATTTCAATCCCTCTAACACCTGTTTTTTCCAAAAAGATTTCATTGAACATTTGTCAAAAACATGGCCAACCTTGTGGCAATAATTACATCTAAACCAAAAATTGATGTAATTTACAGGTTGTGAGAAGTATTACCACCCATAAACCAATTAGAGTGTTTCAAAGAAACCATCTCGAACCTTCAAATTAACTAAAACCTTGGCTTCCATCCTCAAAGTGTTTGATTAGTAATTGTTATGTATTGCCAAAGTTCCTCCAAGGTTGTGACCAATTGCCTTTAACCTAACCTATGTTTACCATTCCAAAGGAATCCCCAAGACTTATACCCAAATTAGGTTTATCCTCGAAGCACCATTGTTTGGGTCAAACAATGGAGTCTAGGGCATGAGTAGTAAAGTTGATGAATCCCAAAACCACAGGATTTTAATAACGTTTGTCGCATCTGACCATTCTCTAAATATGAACCCTAACCAATTTTCATTGAGTGAGTGAATGGTCAGGATTTATCCAATAAGAGGAGTCCATCTCTCCTTTTGTAACAACCTTGGTTAAAAATCCATGTAAAAATATATAAGACCACAGTGATGGGGCACATATTCCAAGCTGAATGGTGGGAAAACATCCTAGTGGGCGTTCATTCGGTTTTTTATGGCTAAGGAAATTAGCAAAGGCAATGGCAAAGGCAATGGCAAAGGCATTGGAAAGGCAAGAGGCATTAATTGGCATTTATTTATGAAAATAATGGGAACTAGGAGAAAAGGAAGGTGAAAAGTCACAGGTTGCATGTGAGGAGGAAAATGAAGGAAAATAATGGAAAATGAAGAAAATAGAGGCCTCATTGATAAAAAGTCTTTTGAGGATCAATGGGTAAACTTGGCCAGTTCAGTTTTGTTGGAGCTCTCTTCTATTCTCTCTCCCTCATACTCTTGGGTACTTAGAATTTTCTTGGAGCACTCTTGGAGGAGTGTGGCATACTTGGAGTTTTGGAACAAGAAGGCAAAGGAAGAGTAGGAAAGCGCAAGAGGACATTAGGATCAACAACTACAACGAGTTTTGCTTGCAAGTACCGAGTTGCATGTATGTTTTCCTCACTAGTTTCGACATGCATGGCACATGCATGTGGTTTCTTGGTTATGATCTGTCATTGGCATGGAGGATTGCCTAGATTGACAGTGGATTTTCCTAGCCTTGCCATTTCCTGGATCGCTATGGTGTTGTGGGTTCATTTCTTTGTTTTGCTGGTTGGTTATCATGTTTCCTTAGCTTGGGTTGAGTTACTAGTTCCTAGAGCCTTGGCTGGACAAACGCTTTAGAGCCCTGTAACAACTTGGGTTGAGTTACTAGTCCTGGAGCCTTGGTTGGACAAATGATCTGGAGCCCTAGGTGTTGAGTTACAAGTCCTGGAGCCTTGTTTGGAAAAACGCTTTGGAGCCCGGTATAAGATGTGGGTTGAGTTAATAGCCCTGGAGCTTTGGTTGGAACAAACACTCTGGAGCTCTAGAAGGCTTGGATAGAAACCAATTTGATTATGCTTTTATGATGTCCGACTGTGAGGTGGAATCACTATTTGATGGGTTGAGGTGGTTGGCCTCTGGAAGCCTTAGATGGTTTTGGATTGATGTGTTTTATGAGATACCACATTCATGCTTGGAATATGGCACGAGGGTGAATGGCTAAAGAGACATTTGGCTCGACCATTTTATGGTCGGGTGGAACATGGTAGTTCCATCCCAAGTTTGGATTTTGCATCATCAATATGAGGTTATTTCTCCTTATATTTCTACGAGTATTATATTGGTTTATATGTGGATCATATGGCTGTGATTTCCTTGGTATTTCTGTTGCTATCATGCTTGTTATGTATATGTTTTATGACAATAGTTATGTACGACTCTCATTTTGTTTTTACTTGTAAATAATGAACAATGTATCTATGACCTAATGAATGAAACTACATCTAATGTGTTGAGGCATCAATGCTTCTTAGTGATTCTCAGATGAGTATGAGACCCCTATGCTTAGATATGTTGTTTACACCTGTAGATTACATATTTGTGATATGTTTGATGAAATGCCTATCATGGCTACTAGAGGTCCAGGTAAGGGCTTGTTCAAGTAGTTGCATTTGCACCATTGTTATCTTTCTGTCCCGAAGGTGTCATTCAATTCTGAGTAGGGACTTGGGCTTTGGGATTGAAAAAGTGGCTCAAATCCCAAGGACGTTGACACAACATAGAGAAAAATAGTCCCTGGATGCTGACATGCATTGTCATGAGAGTGTCCAGGGCCTATTGGACACTGTCAGGCCTATATCATGGGATCGTCAAGAGGTCAAGAAGTCTAAAACCTCAGTGGGACCCAGGGATTGGTTACCAGAAGTGTTGGGATGGTTCTTAGGGGTCCTGTAGATGACGTGGAAGGTCTGTATTATGATGTGTTTTCATTGATTCCATTTCCTTAAGGTCACCTAGGATGTTGAATCATATCATAGTAGCCTCTCATCACATGTTTACCCCCGTTGGCCGGTTACTTGGGTAGATGTGGGAGGAGGGTGTTACACCTTTACCCAATCCGTAGGAGTTGATTGGGAAACCTTCCTTCATGTAAACTTCTCGACTAGGATTTTCTTGTTGAGGTCTAGCATATCCTCAATTTAACACCCTTCCCTATTAAAATTTTAATTTTTCACTACAATGCTTCAAGATCTTCCTCCTTTTACTTTGCATCAAGTGCCAAGAGGTTTGAACTAACACATTGGAAATGTGCTAAGTTCAAACTAGCACTTACAAAACCCTCGTCATAGGCCCTAACTCTTGCAGAACTAGAAGCTCAACACAAATAAAATCATCAAAAGAATGACAGGTACAATTAAAAGAGGGGCCATTAACGGGTGTCCTTAAAAATTCCCAAAAACACCTTGTTTTGAGACTCCATTGATCTCTAAGACCACTCTTCTGTTAGAGACATCAATATGAGTCTTGGCATTGTCCTTGCTAGAGTTCATCTTCCCCTTTTCACTTGTGTTACACCTAAGTTAGCGAGGGTTTCACACTAAGGCAATATCGCCAAATTTAGGGAAGAGCTGCTACTAGTCATCTTTTCTAACAAATGCGACGTCAAATCTTATATGGATGGTTGATAATACTGAATGAAAACACTTACTTTTGATGCCAAATTTTTCGAGAAATCTACTAATTCATCGTGCTTGTCTGCATCACACTTCTCCCTTGCAACCAAATCTTTACCTATACTTTCCATCCACCATTTACTTTAGTATTATTATGTATTTAAATAATATTCTATAGAATTTAAAATTTACAAATATTTTGAAATAATAAATTTATATTTGTTAGATATTTATACAAATGCTATTACTAATAATTTAACCACTATTTAAAAAAAAATATTTACCCTTCATACATTTCAAATATGGTTTATACCAGCCTAAATCCATCTTAACTATGGATATACCAAGCAGATCAAATCTCTTTTTACGCTAAAGGGGGTTTGCATCTCAAGTAACTTGACCAAGTTAAGTTTACCTTAATGTTTTGGCTTAAAGTTATTATTTTAATTTAATTTTGACCAAGTAAAAATGTTTAATTTAGAGTTTTTTTTTGTAAGCTTGGTAGAACTACCCCTAGGAGTGCCTTAATAAGGCGCGCCATCACCATCTTTCCAAGACCCCATGGACTAATATAAAGTTATTTTTATTTTATTTTGACTAAGTAAAAATGTTTACAGAACATTACATTACATTATGTTACAACATCTCTACCATACTAGCTGGTCTCTCAACACAATTAATTAACCACTCAACACTAAGAATATATCTAATTGAAAAAATAAAAATAAAAATTATATTAGTTAAAAACTCAATAAATAATATTACTAATTAACTAACCACTACTTAAGAAAATTAATACTTACACAACATACGTTTCTAATCATAAAAGTAAATTTATGTCGGTCACAATCAATATTATTTTAAAAATCAATAATTTTCAATATTTAATTATACATCAAAATAAAATATGTCTATAAATTTGTTAAGTTATAAGATTAAAAATAATTTGACATTAGATATCATTTTGGGATTCAACTATGTTGCGTTAAGTAAGTCATTCATCTATGACCATTTCCATGAGAGGTAGTCGTAACTGACTAATTTCTCATGATTTTTGAATAGTTCACTTAGCACTCATTGCATGGCGTGTTTGTAAATAATATAATTAAAGTTGGTCACCATCAATATTATTTTAAAAATCAATAGCTTTCAATATAAAATTTTTTTTTTAATATTTAATTATACATCAAGATAAAATATGTCTATAATTTTTTTTTAAGTTATAAGATTAAAAATGATTGGACATCTGTATATATATTGAAAATTAATAAAATGAATGTTATAATAATTATATTGAAAATGTTTTTTATAATACTTATATGTAATAACAATAATTTGGAGGGAATTCTTTTATACAAATATTTTGAAATTGAAATTCATCATAAATTTATCATGTTGAAAAAAAATAAATGATTTTGACATATTTGTAAATTATATATATATATATATAAATAAAATGAATGTTATAATAATTATATTGAAAATGTTTTTTATAATACTTATATGTAATAACAATAATTTGGAGGGAATTCTTTTATACAAATATTTTGAAATTGACATTCACCATAAATTAAATTAAATTTATCATGTTGAGAAAATAATAAATGAAGGGTAGAAAGTTTATTATAGGCTTAGTGAACTCTTAACTCTGGAATAAGAAAAAAAAGCCTCTTGGAGACTTTCATCACTCCTATTATCTTATATGGATGTGTAGTTTGAGTATGTAATATTTTTAGAGAATCCTACACAAAAATATTATAATTTATAATATCAAAATTAAAAATAACACACTCTATCTTATACTCGTCATAGAAGGGGATGTCTCTTGCATTCACAACATGGCTATGATTAAGTACGTAACTTATAAAATTATGATATACAAGAGAATGCCGAAAATTGATTTAAACTCCAGCCAAAACCTCTAGTCAATAGTGAAGATGACATACACGTGCCAAACGTTAATTAAGTCATTGAAGAAGGAAGAAATCATTTTGCATAATACCAATAATATTAAAAATATTGTTATAACTAAATAATAAGAATTTATGGTGCAATAAAGAATTAGAGGATCAAAGAAAATTAACATACTATAAGGAGATGATCAACCCTAATTCAAAAAATATCTCTTTATTTTAACTAGCATAAAGAAGAAAATAAACATTCTTAAAATAAGAAAGAATTCTCACAAACACAATTAGATGAAAAAATATGTTACCTCTGTTACACTAAAAAGATTGAAGATGAAAAACACTTTTTATTAAACAAAATTGCATATACCAAAATTAAATTATAATTTTAAAACATTTGTTATTATAATGATCTAAAAACTCGGCCTGGAGTATGCCGTAAAACTGCTTCTGCTTGGCTAAGAGCTCGTCTTCCTCAGACTTAAGGGAACAGGTTAACGGCCCAAGACCCAGAGGCATCTGGCAGGAGTGAAAGCCTGCTCCCTTACGGACCACCAACGGGTTATTACAGGTGGCGTGGTTTTCCTTGATAACAGTGATGAGTCACACTGACATTCGCGGATAGCAACCAGAGATGGCTGTCCTCACTGTTGGTTTGACACCTGAGTTTGATAGGTTTTGCCACCTTCGGAAAAAAAAAATAATGATCTAAAAACAATTCAAATAATCTCTTACCCTTGATGTGATTTTTTAGATCCATCATATTGAATAAATTCAAGTGATATCTTATATTATTTAAGATTTAATAAATAAATCACAAATGAAAAAACCCCATAAAACACTTTTTAAATTAGTTAAGGCTAAGATTTGAAACCAATTCACAAATGAAAACCCTATAAAACACTTTTTAAATTGGTTAGCACCAACACTTGAAACCATTCACAAATGAAAAAAACCCTATAACGCTTTTTAAATTGGTTAACACTAACACTTGAAACCAATACAATAATTGTTCTACATAAATTCAACATATCACTGGCAATAATTAAACTTATTTGAAAAAGACAGCCATCATTATTACTATTCATCCAAGATAAACTTAATTTAGTTTTTATTCATTATTACTATTCATCCAAGATAAATTTAATTTAGTTTTAATTCACCTTTAAAAGTTATTAATTTTTTATCCTATTATATTTACAAATTAATTCATTATTGTATTTAGAAGTTAATATGGTAGATATGTTGTAATGTTACTCAAAACAAAATAAAAATAAAACTAAAAATAACTTTATTTTAAAATAAATATAACTACAAACTAAGTTTTGTTGGATAATTAAAGTAAACTTGACTCGGTTAAATTATTAACAGCTTTTACACAAATTTATAATAATTTATGGTATTCTTATGAAATATAACCTATTTAAAAGTAGAAATTAAACGGGTCTAGATCTATTTTAACTAAAAGTTTACAAAATGTTTAGAAACATCAAATATTTTTTAAAGTAAAACTTGCCAAATCCAAAATTAAAATGAATCTAAACCTATTAAATTATAATTATAATTAATTATTAAATTAATTTCATTCATATTTAATATATTTAAATTTTAAATTTGATAATGATTTCTTTCATTTTGATGTTATTTGATATTCAATTAAGATTTTACCAATGTTGTTTGACAAATTAGGAAAAAGTTCCACCAGATGAGCCAGTAAGCCTGGTTCGTACGACCATTGAGGTCGTTATAAGCAGCTGCAGTGAAAATCCATTAATCCATCTCTGCTTTTTCTGTCGACAACTGGTCAACTAGTCATCATTTACCGCTATGTGTCATCCAAACAGGGATCTGGCGGGGCCTACCTATATATCGTGTTCATGGCTATGTGTGTCCTGGCTGTGTGTGCCCTAAAAAGAAAAGGACATTCTTTGAGAGGATTAGCAATGTCACCAGATCAACAATGCAGTGGACTGGCAATAAAGACTTACTCATAAACCCATCTCCCAACAATGTCTGTGGACTGAGAATAAGGACTTCAAACTCATAAACCCATCCTTCAGCAATTTCAGGGTTTATGATTAAGGACTTAAAGCTCATAAACCATTCTCATCCCCTCCACTGTATATGTTTATATACAATCTTATGTTATGTGTGTATATATATATAATCTGATACATTTTGTGTCTTTGTAGGTTTCCTCTGTCCATATCCAGAGGGTGGATAGTGGACGGAGCTTTGGGAATTTACCCTCTACACTAAACCTACTACTCTGCCTACAACACACATATCATATTGTAAATATAAATATTCATTTGAGCCCTCGAAAACAAACAAATAAGCACTATATTCCATAGCGTGCAGTGGCCGTAGCGAAGCTCCTCCCCTCGCTGGATATGCCAGCGTTTTCTACGTGATAGCGCCGAGGCCTTGAGAAATACGCACATAACAACGTAACCCATATTGTATTTTACATCATTCGATTTTTGCCTGTAGTGTAACTGGTAATGCCTGTGCTTGTTCTGTTATGTTCTGGAATTCCAAGGAAGCGGCAACAAACAAGGAAGCGCGATATTCGCAGGTTCGGTTTGGTTTCTGAACTGATCTAGCGTCATTTTTTTTGAAATATATTATACTAGCGTAAATCCATCAAAAACGCTACAAATGGAAACTCGGATAATTCTCTTTTTGCTTTGTTGCGTCAAGATTCTCAGTACCATAAACTCGATTTCCAAGTTTTAACGATATGATACAGCCTGTTATGCTTGCAACAGAGTCACTACATCCTCTGAAGCAGTTGCACAGTTCATTTCAGATCCTACTTCTCTTTTGGTTATTCATTATTTACCTATGTTTTTTTAGCTCTCTGATGAATTTCTACTGCAAATATACTTCTCGGAACAGCATTATGCTGATGTTAACATCCTAATATCGAAAGTGATGGTGCACATCAACGCCAAAAAAATAGACCTAGACCTCATAAAGATGAAATTAACACCTATAACATACAATAACGTAATGGAAAGCTAGCTGCGTATAAAACCCAGGAAGTATTGTCATACCAGCAAAATAGGATTTTTGAGTTTTTGATCCAGAAGGTAATGGAAATCGAGCTGCCTATAAAACCTTGTACGTAGTATCATACCAGCAAAATAGGGTTTGTGATCTGTAAGGTACTACTTCCAGATCAAAAACCCTATTTTGCTGGTATGACACTACTTCCTAGGGTTTATAGGCAGTTCGCTTTCCATTACCTTATTGTATGTTATAGGTGTTAATTTCATCTCTATGAGTTCTGGGTCTATTTTTGTTGGTGTTGATGTGCACCATCACTTTAGATATTAGGATGTTAATATCAGCATAATGCTGTTATTAGAAGTATATTTCCAGTAGAAATTGACCAGAGAGCTATAAAAACATAGGTAAATAATGAATAACCAAAAGAGAAGCAGGATCTGAAACGAACTGTGCAACTGCTTCAGAGGATGTATTTTGCTGATATGGTAGTACTTACTAGAACCCTCTTTTACTGGTATGATACTACTTCTGGGGTTTTATTGGCAACTAGCTTTCCATTACCTTATGGATCAAAAACCCTATTTTGCTGTTATGATACTACTTTCTAAGTTTCTAGGTTTCCCCTCAAAAACCCGATTTTGCTGGTATGATACCACTTACTAGGTTTTATGGGCAGCTGGCTTTCAATTACCTTATGGATCAAAAACCTTCCATTACCTTATGTATCAAAGACCCCTCACAAATCCTATTTTGCTGCTAACCCTCTTCTGCTGGTATGATACTACTTACCGGGTTTTATAGGCAACTAGCTTTCCACTACCTTATGGATCCAAAAACCCCTCAAAAACCCTATTTTGCTGGTATTAGGTTTCCCTTCAAAAACCCTATTTTGCTGGTATGATACTACTTACTGGGTTTTATGGGCAGCTAGCTTTTCATTACCTTATGGATTAAAAACCCCTCAAAAACCCTGCTTTGCTGGTGTGATACTAACTAGGTTTTATAAACAGCTAGATTTCCATTACCTTATGGATCAAAAACCCAAAAACCCTATTTGCTGGTATGACACAACTTACTGGGTATTATAGGCAGCTAGCTTTCCATTACCTTATTGTATGTTATTGGTATTAATTTCATCTCTATGAGCAGCATAATGCTGTTATTAGAAGTATTTGCTTTCGATAAAGTCTAATCTGCGCACAATATCATATACCCACTGCCTGTCTCATAAGTCTTTGTTGGTGATTGGTTTAGCTTTCAACATTAAAAATATCCTTTATTCTAACTTCTTCAGTACTATCTGCCTATGGTCATGCTTAATATTGCTTCTAGGACCTTGTTAATAGTGAAACTATTCCAGTAAAATATACGTTGAAGATGTTTTTCATTGTTTGGAATAAAATGTAATGCCAATAGGAATATGCAATTGATTAATCGTGCACACACACCCCACAACAATGTTAGTTAGCCACATGCCATGTTAAAGAAGTGGGCATACCTGGGTGGTCACCATTAGCCTCATCGTGACAAATGATGAATGGTTTTCCTGGAGCTTCTCCCTGCAGCACACTAGATAATATCAGTCAATATTGAATATTATGAGTCAATACTGTAGAAATTTAATGATCTGTAACTTTAACCCAGTTTACAAGTTTGCATGTTTTGTCACGCTGATATAAATTTCAGAATGCATTAATTGCACATAAATAATGCTTTACTCTTTTTCACTTTCCTAACAGCTGATAATTAATGCTAAATTATATGCAAGCATTCAACACATACGAGACACTTGTTTTTGGTCAAGCTGACCCCAGAAAAACCCCACAGCCTCTTGGGGAAAACCAGTCTTCAAAGGAGGATTTTATTGCTTGAGAAATTATAAAATAAGTACATAAAAACACAGTACTTATCTCCGACATTAAATGCTCATATTCTGGAAATTTGTGCCCACTGACAAACAATTTTTACAGAAATTTGTGCCCATAATTTTTAGCATTAAATCCTCTGCCCAGCTCCTTGATTTTTGTTTCCATAATCTGCCTTGATTTTTGTGCAATGGGTGACTGTTCTGCCTCGATTTTTGTGTCCAGAGAGCAGCTGCAGACCTCCTCGAAATTCATGCTGCCTGTAGCAGCTATCCCGAAATTCAGGCATGAATTTTGGGCCTGAACTGAGCAGTTTCCTCCTCGAAATGTATGCCCAGATCTGCCTTGAAAATTGTGTGGTTGTCCCTTGAATTTCGTGCCTCTGCTTCTTGAAAATCATGCTGCTTTGCTCCTTGATTTTTGTGCTGCTAGTACAGTCCCTTCTCCTTGGAATTTGTGCCCCTTCTCACTGCTGCAATCTCTCCTCCTCCTTGAAGTTTTTATTCTCTTCTCTTCTCCTTATGCTCTCTCTCAAGTGTGAAGTGAAGAATGATTTCCCTTTTCCTCTTTTGTTTCTTTGGAAAAGATTGAATCCCTAAACCTAGGATCCAATGGTTGAGGTTTCATCTTCAAATCTCAAGATGTGTGGTTGAGATCATTTCTCTCAAATGACCCCCCCTCATATATTGGCCCCATCACTTAAAAGTCTCCTAGCACATTTTTTAAATTGTGTACCTTTTTAATTTTTCTCATAAATTGATTTTTCACCTCACTTTAATATTAGAAAAATACACTTTGTACTTTTAACATAGTCACTTTATAAAGTACACGTGACTTTAATATTAGAAAAATAGATGGTACAACATTTCTAAGTACCTTTTCCCCCCATGACATTAATATAACTCATAAATGTCATTGAGACAAAAGTAATTAATGTGCTCACTAGGCTAAAAGGGATAAAAACCCAGTAACACTTCTTCTTGGTACTATTTTCAACACTCTTTTTTACTGAGGAAGGTGTTGCTCACCACTCCCATCTTGTCTCTGAAAAATACATGCTTGGCAATGATTTGGTGAGAATGTATGCTACTTGTTCATCATTGGATATATACTCAAGCTTCACTACTCCTCGTTGAACCCAGTCTCTGGTATCTGACATCTATATGTTTTGACCAGTGATGACACACTAGGTTCTCAAAGAGTTTGATACAACTTTGATTTTCACAGTAAATCGTAGGTGGTCTCAACATTTGTCCAAATAAACCATAAAGCATCTTGCGAAGCCATAATGCCTCACACCCTGCCTAACTATTTGCCGTATACTTTGCCTCTATGTTGCTCAATGCCACTGACCATTGTTTCTTGCTGAACCATGACACAACTGTCGAGCCCAACAAGAAACAACACCCAAAAGTAATCTTCTGGTCACTAACATTGCTAGCCCAATCTGAGTCTTTGCAACCAATCAATCTAATTCCATCACACCTGACATAGTCCAGAGTCCAGACCATAATCCATTGTGCCCTGTAAGTACCTCAACACATGTTTTGCAGCCACCCAGTGTACTCTCCTGGGCTACATCACAAACTGACTCAATGTGTTGATTGCAAAACAGATATCTAGTCTAGTGTTGACCAGATATATCAATGAACTGATCAATTGTTGATACAAAGTGGGGTTCACGAGGAAAATCCCCAATTGGTGCCTCTCCTCCTGACAAGGAAGGCTCGAATATAACTGGAGATACTAGACTTTGAGATCATGTGCTTGATGAGCTTGCACCAAGTGATCTTGAACCAGGTGAACCTGTACTCTGTGGACCTGTTACCCCTGAAGAAGATGAACCTCTTGATCGCACCACTTGATGTTCCTGAAAGCTGTAGTGTGCCCCCCTACAGAGGAGCCTATTGCTCTACTTGATCAACCTCCCGAGATCTCCTCAAAGCCCTTTCCTCCTCAAATGTCACATCTTGCCTTAGGATAATCTTGCTTTGTGCAGGAAGATAGATACGGTAGGCGTTGTTGGTCTCACTGTAACCCACTAGGATACCCTTCTCTGCAATGGGTTCCAACTTTGTTCTCTTCTCCTTAGGGATGTCTGAATATGTAAGGCACCCAAATATCCTAATGTGCCCAACTTTCGGCTTCTTGTCGGTAAACACCTCCTTAGGAGTCTTGCTTCCCAAGACTTTGCGTGGGCTCCTATTATGCAAATAAACAACAATGTTACATGCCTCAGCCCACAAGAAGAAAGGTAAGCTCTGATCATGCAACATAGCTCTAGCTACACCCACAGTGGTCCCGTTCTTCCTCTCTACCACCCCATTCTGGTGAGGGTTGTAAGGCACAATGAGCTCCCTCTTGATGCCAACACTCCCACAAAAATCCCTCATCTCCGTGGAAGTATACTTGCCTCCATTGTTTGATCTCAACACCCTAATTTTCCTCCTTTTATGGTTCTCCACAAGAGCCTTAAACTCTTGGAATCTCTGGAAGACCTCATCTTTGGTCTTTAGGAAGTAAATCGAGGTCTTCTTGGAGTGGCCACCAATGAAGGTCACATAATACTCATATCCACCCAATGAAACATGGGACGTAAGACCACATACGTCAGAATGAATCAAATCAAGGATACCTGCAACTTTGCTATCACTGCTCTGAAAAGGTGTCTTGGTGTACTTTCCCAAAGCACACCCCTTGCACACATCATGATGCTCTATGGTGAAGTCAGGCAAACCTATAACCATCTCCCTCAACATCCTGAAAATTCCATGGTGCAAGTGGGCCATCCTCCTATGCCATAGCTCACATAACTCGCTGCTACTGGTCTGCGCTACCATAGCTCTAAGAGGCTGAAACATAAATTTGTATAGTCTCCCACTACGAGCTCCAATCACACGAGTAGACTTGATAATAGATCCTCTGAGATATATCAACACTTGTCCCTTTCATAACAGTACCTCAAACCCCCCATCCTCCAAGCTAGAGACTGATATCAAACTCTTCTTCAACCTTGGAACATAAAGAACATCTGTCACCTTCAGAGGAGCTAATGACTCCCTCTAAAATGAAATTGTCCCCATTCCTGCCGCTTTGACTTTGGAGTTGTCTCCAAGCACAACCTCCAAGTCAACATCATCCTCTAAAAGGCTCGTGAAGTGCTCTCTAACTCCCGTCATATGGCAGGATGCTCCACTATCAATGAACCATGCGTGAAAAGATGTGACATGAGTGGTTAAACTCACCACCAAAGCACATTCTAAATCAAATATAGCCACTAAATCATCCACATCAACTGAAACTGCAACTCCCTGTATCTTCTTACCCTTCTTGTGGGACACTGAACAACACAGTGACCCATCTTCCCACAAGCAAAGCATTTCACTTTGCTCATGTCCTTTTCCTTAGCCTTCTACTTCCCCTTCTTCTGCTTTACTCCACTAGAAGGCCCCTTCTTGACCTTCTTCTTCTTGCTCTTTGCCGCAAGAGCAACATTCTCCTCTTCACCTCTCCCATCACTCTTGCTGCCACCCTTTGCACTCCTCCTGGATGAAATTGTCCCACATCCTCCAACCAGGAAAGTGCTCTTTGGCCACTAAGCCATGGATAAAACCATTCCACTTCTTGGTGAACCCATCTAAGGCAATCCTAACTAACTATTCCTTTGGAATAACCTCTCCAACGACAGCGAACTCATCCTTCACCTATGAAACTCTGGTGAGATATGAGGTGCCACTGTTGGTCCGGGTCATCTTGGTGTTGCGTAGCTTTTGTCTCAACACCATCTTCCTGTTCTCATTAGAGCTCTGGTGTAAAGAGACGAAAAACTCCCACATCTGATAGGCATATCCCATCCGTGAAACATGCGGGAATAAATGGTCCTTGATGACATCCAGAAGGATCCTCTTTGCCTTCACATTCTTCTTGTTGAACTCCACCAACTGAGCTGGATTAGTGGGTGCTTGTACAACTGCTTCAACAACATCACACACTTCAACTTCCTCCAGTAAAAGCATGGTTCTCTCCTTCCATGGACCAAATTTTTCAGCCCCTGCCAATCTGTCCTCTACTCTCAACCCTGTTGCCATGACCCCACAACCAACAATGTGGAGCAAATCTGTGAGCTAGAACCTTCCTCCCTTTGAACTGCTGAAGTCTTTGGGTTTTTGGCAAAGTTTCAAAGGTTTTGGTTCACTGTTTGCAGAATTTAATGCTTGCTGCCCTCTTTATCAGCTGAATGAAATTGAAGATCTGAGTCTCAACTTTGCTCTGATACCATGTAGAAATTTAATGATCTGCACCCTTAATCCAGTTTACAATTTTGCATGTGTTTATTTAGGTCCAACCCACATGTTTTGTCACGCTGATATAAATTTCATATTGCATTAATTGCAAACATAAAGAGTGCTAATACTCTTTTTTCACTTTCCTAACAACTGATAATTAATGCTAAATTAAATGCAAGCATTCAACACATACGAGACACTTGCTTTTGGTCAAGCTGACCCCAGAAAAACCCCACAACCTCTTGGGAAAATTGGTCTTCAAAGGAGAATTTTATTGCTTGATAAATTTTAAAAATAAGTACATAAAAACACTGTACTGATCTCCCTTTTTGCTGTGACATTAAATGCCCATCTTTTGGAAATTTGTGCCCATAATTTTTAGCATTAAATTCACTGGCCAGTTCCTCGATTTTTGTGCTAAAATCTACTTCAATTTTTGTGCTAAAATCTACCTTGATTTTTGTGCAAAAGGGTGACTGTTCTACCTCGATTTTTGTGCCAAAGAGCAGTTGCAGACCTCCTCGAAATTTAGGCTGCCTGTAGCAACTGTTCGGAAATTCATGCCTTGAATTTCAGGCATGAACTGAGTAGTTTTCTCCTCAAAACTTGTGCCTAGATTTGCCTTGAAAATCGTGCTACTATCCCTCAAATTTCATGCTCTGCTCCTCAAAAATCGTGTTGCTCAACTCCTCGATTTTTGTGCTGCTAATACAGTGCCTTCTCCTTGGAATTCGCGCCCCTTTTCATTGTTGCAATCTCTCCTCCTTGAAGTCTATCTTCTCCTCTTTTTTCCTCGTGCTTTCTCTCAAGTATGAGGTGAAAAATGATTTCCCTTTTCCTCTTTTGTCTCCTTGGAAAAGATTGAATCCCTAAACCTAGGATCGAATGGTTAAGATTTCATCTTCAAATCTCAAGATGTATGGTTGAGATCATTTCTCCCAAATGACTCCCCTTATACATTGGCCCCACCATTGAAAAGTCTTCTAATATCTTTTTCAAGTTGCGTATCTTTTTAATTTATCTAATAAAGTGATTTTTCACCTCACTTTAATATTAGAAAAATAGACTTTGTACTTTTAGCATAAAATCATTTTATAAAGTACAAGTGACTTTAATATTAGAAAAAATACATGGTACAACACTTCTAAGTACCTTTTCCACCCATGACATTAATATAACTCATAAACGTCATCGAGACAAAAGTAATTAATGTGCTCACAAGGCTAAAAGGGATAAAAGCCGAGTAACACCTCTCCTTGGTACTATTTTCAACAAATATGGAGTAATTCAAATTATTTATATTTCCAGTAGAAATTTGATCCAAGAGATAAAAAACATAGGTAAATAATGAGTAACCAAAGGGAAGCGGGATATGTAATGAACTGTGCACCTTTTTCAGAGGATGTAGTGACTGCTGCAAGCATAACAAGCTGTATCGTTGTTAATCCTCGGAAATCAAGTTTATGGTACTAAGAATCTCAATGCAATGAAGCAACTTATTCAGAGAGAGATTAATCATATGAAAAGTTCAGGCCTTAAGGGACATAGGAACAATTATAGACCTGCACAAGTAAGGATTTGCACTAGTAGAGGTTGTTGAATTTCCACGACCTTGGGTCCATATTAGAGTCTTAAAATCACTGACGCTACCAAACCAAGAATCTCAACCATAAACTACTTTGCACAATGGAAATATAAAGCAGTAAATCACATATGCACAAATATACACAATTTTTAACAAAATTGTACAATCCCAATCTTTGTTATATTAAACAGTAAACCAAATTTGAATAATACAATAGTCTATGGTATACAAGATACAATGACAAACGTCGTTGCGCAACTTTGATGTCGTATCTTGTCTTGCAGTCCTTCGCTCTTGTACTGCTCACTAGTAGTGCCTTAGTCCATCAAGGCCACTACACATCGAGACTCCAAGAGGACTGCCTCCTAACAATGCTGCAAGTCACTTCTGCTGCATGTACATGGGCTCATCAAACTACTCTCTAGGCTGGCCAATACTTGAGCCCCAATCTGTCTTCTAGTAGCCTCTTTCGTCCATCAAAGAGCTACTCATAAGGCTCCAAAGTTCACCCAATCTTCAGCTATCTTCGTCACTTGAAGACTGCTAGTCTAGGGCTACTTTGGGTAGCCAACACATTATCCTCCACCACACCAATGGCACCCAATCACGTCACTACAAGATCTGCTCCGATGAAGACACACGATCACCCAATCTCGTCTTCAAATTGGCTCCCACAGGCTGCAAGGTAAATTGATCCAATCTGGTCAACACTTGACCCAACACTCCTCCACAAAACGCTGTTGTCCTCCACTGTTTTCTTGCTGCTCCTGCAACTCTGGTTAGGGCACAAACTTCAGCCCTTAACCCTCCACACAGTCAGCAACTAAGCCCTTCAAGGATTGCAGTCCTCCAAGGATAGACTCCTCCACACCTATGTTGTCCAAAACAGTGGTTGTCCTCCTCAACGCTGCCTTGGAACAACTCTAGCTGTTGGCTATGGCTTGCGGCCTAGCCCAACAACAGCTGTAGGTCTTTGACCTCCCTCAAACACTGCCCAAACAGTCCCTACACAACCCTGTTCTGTCCCTCTCTTCCTTGGCCTTGACTGCCCAACAAACCGGCCTTAAAACAACCCTCAAACAGCCCTTGAAACAACCTGTTGTCTCCTACAGCACTCGGCCTCCACCACAGAATTGCCCATGCTGTCCCTTGGCCTCCTTCACGTTGCTCCTCGGCCTCCTTCATGCTGTTCCTCGGTCTCCTTATCTAGCTGCGGCTTGCCTTCTATTTCAGAGCTCCTTTGTATGAGTGTTGCTCACAAATGGATGCCTAAAACACAAGTTATCACCCTCTATTTATAGACATAATGAGGGGCTTCAACGAATTATGAAGAGACACACCTATTGGAATTATTTACACCAAGCCTACATGACTTGGCAACCAATAATTAACTTGTCAACTTCAAAAATTCATTTCTCTCTAACGACAACTTGGAATTAGATGATTCTCGTTGCATTGGAATCGTCTCGCTGAGCACTATCATCCTTATCCATCACATGTCGATTTCTCATCACCGTTTTGGCCCAAATCATGATGGGCGCAAAAACCCACACTTGGGTTCCAAGCGCACAAGCTGCCCTTGTGGTGCCTTGCCCTCCAAACCCTGAACCTGAGGGCTTGGAGTACCTCCCAAGCTACACAAATCAACAAAGGTTAGGTAGTAAGAATGTTGTGTCTGTTGGCTCTGATGCTGTTATGGAGAAAAAATGTTAGCATGCCATCAACTGCAGATTCTTGTTGTCCACATGTTGTAGCATTTTTGGTTTTAATAAGATAGAATATTTGAAAAAATGTTAAGTTAGGATATGGACATAATAATAGTGAATAAAGTGGTAGTAAAAGAAAATATCTTGATAATAATGTCCATATCAAAGGAAATGTTAGGTAGATGCCCTAAAAAATCAAGGCAAAAAGAAAATGTTAGGTTAGGAAGAAAATAAAACAAATAAACTCTGTAAGTAAGTAAGTCTAAATGCCACTATTTTTCTGCAAAATAATGGTTGTGTGCAGCTTGTCTTAAATGCCACAACCCTTGACAGTCAAATAGTTTAATCTTGACTGCTTCATGCTTTAAATTTGATGTTATAGTTAGAGAATAAAGATCTGGCCAAACTGTTTAATATTGGCAGATCAGTAGTTAGGTAGAAAATAATAAGGTGCTCATTAGTTTAATCTGAGCCCTTGGAGGTTATAAGGGTAGATTTAGATAGTTTGCTTTTGTAAAAATAAGAAGAAAGGAAAAGGGTTTGCTAGCTTAAATGCACCCATTAAGTGAAGAAAAATGATAGGATAAGCAAAGGGTAAGTAGAAGAAGGTTGTAGAATGCTTGATAGTTCATTGGACAAAGGTACATTATCATGTTTTACCATATGTTTCTAAGTCCATGAGGCAATTACACAAGGCAAATGAAGGTCTACTAGATTAATTAATTAACTTTCCGTTCATCCCCATTCATCCCTATATTCACTAATTTCCCATTCCTACCTTCATACTTCATATTCATTCATTTTCCATAAAAATCCCATTTCCTATGGTTAAAATCCCTTTTTACCATGTAAAATCCCTTTTTACCCAAAAAACCCACAAAATATGTTTTAGCCTAAGTATTAATCACTTATAAAGGCATTATACTTAGTGTTATTTCTCCTTCCGCTCATATTTCATATTAATACTAACTTATAGTATTAAATCCCTAAAAATCCCCTTTCCCGTATATTATTGGCTCTTATTAAATAACCCAAAACCCTTACTTTTGTTATAAAACTATGTATTTTATAAAAAAACATCGCATCAGCGGGATCGCAAGTCTTTTATTTAAATAACCCTCCACCATTGCAAAATGCGATTGCGATGGGCCTGGACTCGATGCGGATATAAATCATATTCCATAGCCATATCGCATCCGCCCCTCATCGCAAGTTCCACTAAAGCACCAACCCTCTGCCATTGCGATCCCCGATTGCGATGGGCCCGAACTTTATGCAGATATATATTATATTTCATGCCATATCGCATCCACTCCCATTACAAAGTCCCAACTATAACATGTATCCTCCGCATTGCGATATGCGATGCGCGATAGACCCGAAGCAATATATACCACAATTTATCGCCATTTCGCAACCGTCCTTCATTGCAAGTCCCGCTAATAGCAATACCCTCTGCCGATGCGATCTCCGATATGCGATATGAACCCGGACCCGATGCCATTATCCGCCCGAGTTTATACAATTTTAGATCTGCCATATATTGTTTTGCAAAGTTTTTCTTTGTTGAATCGTTTTTTACGATTTAAATGAAGAAATAACTAAAACCTTTGTTTAATCATAAAAACACCGCCAATTTGGGTTTTAAGCCATAATAGAGTCATTACTGCTATATTTAATCGCTCGTACCCTCCGTACTGCTCCTTCACTCCACCACCGTCCGATCTAATACGTTCAGATCCAACGACCCTCGACAAATTTCGGGTTGACTCTGTACGGGCATTACCCACCCAAAAAGTGGTATTCCACCGTCCTCCCTTGCTATGTGTCAAGCTCAAGTTAGTTCGGGTGACCCCCTTCTAAAACTGCCCATGCCTTAAAAGCTGTGCGATGAATACCAAAACCGCCTCCCGCATAAGACAAAATAGTCACTGTTCATTTTGTGCCATAATTCAAAAGGAAAACTGTTTTTCCCGTTTAAACGCCAAATGACCATTTTGCTCTGTTTTTCCATGTTTTACACAACGAACCCTCGATAAGCCTCTGTGACCACAAAACCATCATTTTACCTTTAGATACGCCCCAGACTCCTTCCAATAGCCTTTAAAGCTCAATAAAGCCATTCATGACCGTCTCTGTCACCTTGTTTTTCTTAAATGATTTCTGTGTTTTGCAGGTGAAGACTACTGTTCCAGGTTTACAAAGAAAAAGCCTGTGTACAGTTGGAGGACAAATATGAAGACCATATCAAATCGCTTCACCTTGTAACATAAAATCCAAAGCGATTTACTGTTGAAAAACATAGTAAAAATCTGAAATCCACAGTAAGGATAAAAGGATCACAGTAAAGGTTACTCAATAGGGTGAAAGCATATTAAACAGAGTTTAAAGAGTATCAGGTAAAGATTAAATGAAGGAATCGGCTAGAGTAAAAGATACAAACAATTGATCAACATAAAGGGCAAAATATCAGACAAACAAAGCCAGCACAACCTGAATAAAAGGGGACAGCAAGAAGCAGTTCAATAGCTGCCCCTATCTTCTTGCATGAAGATCTTTTCCTTTCCTAGAATAAATCTTAATCAGTTTTAGGATATTTCTTAAGTTTATTATTGTATAAATAACTCTCTTCTCGAGATGTTATAGGTTCGGAGTTCAAGATTCATAGTTCATTGCTTGTAAAGTCTTGACTGTTAATACTACTTTGAACCTGGAAGCCACCTTTGAAAGAAGCTTTTGCAGACACTTGATGTACTCAGTCTTTCTGGAACCTTAATACAAAACAGAGGATTCTGAATCTGGTTTTACACAGTTTTGTGTTATCCTATAAGTTTTTCCAGTTTTCAATCATTATGTTTTTCTTCATATGCTTATGACTTGAGATATCTAAGTAGGAACAATTTGTCTCAATTGATTCCTATAAGCTCCTGAAGTGATCATCTATTAAGAGAATGGATTAATGAACTGTCTGTTTAGTTAATCCTCTCTAATCAATAAATCACCAGCATCTTGTGTAAGCATTAAGTATACTGCCTTGAATCTTTGGAACGTAGTTTAGAAGGTTTTCCAACTTATGGTTGTTCTGTTTTACAGTCTGGAAACCGTGATAATTATATTTTTTGCTGTCTTCTACTCACCACTATTTTTGATCTATGTCACTGTGTAATGCTTTATAGCAACCCTTTGCTGAAGTATTAATATAACCCAAAGGATTAATTACTTCAATTCTACATCTGTCTTCATTCATTGGTCTTCCAAAATTAAAACCCAAAACCCCCAAAACAATTATTTTAGATGTTCTGGCATTGGTCGCTGACCTACTACTATCTCAGAGGTACAACATCAGATTGGCGCCGTTGCCGGGGATTCGAATTTCATTTAAGTTACCCTTGGGACAACGATATTCTTTCATTTAAAGGTGATTAAAGGTTTAGAAAGGTTAAAATCCTTCACCTAGGCAACTCCACACTCCCAAGCTGGCACCTTATAAACATACCAGATCTCGTTCAGAAGTTGACATAGTTAAACCTCTGTCAGATCCTGAAAGGCTTCTGAGAAAAGCCAGTTCTAAAATGTGACACCAACCATCTTTTTCTTCCTCTTCAGTCCTGCAGTCTGAAGAATTAGAATCATTTGACCCCTATAGTAATATCCCAGCTGATCCTGATTACTCCCATTTATCACCTAGGGTTGCTGAACTTCTAGATAAAGGAGTTGATTTTAAGTCAGCATACCTTATTCATTCATTAGAATCTCATCCAATACCCACACTACCATCAGGATCACCTAAAACTGAATCTGAGTTGGGTGTTAATCTACCAGAATATAAACCCACAGATTTCATATCCCCTACCACCTATCATTTCCCTTCCATTTTTGACTGACCTGAAGCTTCTTCTTCTAAACAATTTGAGGAGACTTTCTCTATATATTCCAATCCTCTCTTTGAAACAAAAGAAGGTATCCCTTTATAGGTCCCAAAGTTAGTTTTTAGGACTCCTTTGAAGTCTTTCAGGAGATTTCCTCCTCCTTCACCTCCAACTAGTTCATCAACTCCTAAATCACCATCTTCTTCCTCTACTTCTTCTTCATCCTCTACATCCACACAAACACCTCATACACCTCCAACACTTTATACACCACCTGCTGCCATGGCTTTTAGACCTATTGTACAGGCTAGATGTGCTGCCTTAGTCTTACCTAATAACCTTGATGCATTCTTGCCTGGATACTTAAAATACCTTCCTAAGTACAATGGAGAAACTGGTCCCTCAGCGGAGGATCATCTTCAAGCCTTCCTAGACTTTGCAGACAACATGAATATTGAACAAGAAAACGTTTATATGAGATTGTTTGTATAGTCCCTCGATTGAAATGTGAGGATTTGGTTTAAGCAATTACAAGCAGCTACCATTAGAAATTGGGAAGAGCTTACAAACATATTTAAAAATCAATGGGGTGTGAAAAAGGATCCTCTTTATTTCCTCACAGAATTTGAAGAGCTTAAAAGGAACTTCAGTGAACCAGTATTAGATTTTATCAAAAGATTCAATAAACTCTATCACAAAATGCCTGTTGATTATAAGCCCCCTGTAGCAGCAGCTAAGTCTAGATTTTCTAAAGCTTTTGATGATGACTTTGCTGTTATGCTACAAGAGAGAACTTCAAGAACTCTTGAAGATATGCAAACAAACACTATAGAAGTAGAAGCAAATAAGACAGTCTCAACTTCTTTAAAACTTAAGGAAGAAAAAGCCCAAAGAAAACTCAAATCTGTTCAAGAAGCCTCTAGCTCCTCTAAGACTAAATCAGAAGACTCAAAAATAGATGAAATAACATCTCTTCTTAGAAACCTATCAAATAGGATTTCAAAGATTGAGACCCAACCTAGGACAATACAACAAACAATTACTAGACCTCAAAACCAAAATCAAGGTCAGTATAAAAGAAACCAACCACTACAAATTCTTCAGAGACCTACCAATGATCAACAGGTTCCTACTTCTCTATTGATAGATGACCAACAACCTAGTGATAACATTATGACAATTACTGAAGATATTAATAGTATGGATTCTTCTTCCAACCAAACAACCATCATTCCTATCTCACAACAAAATCAGGTTCAAGAAGATCAGGAAGCTTCACAAGTCTCTAAATATCATGCTTTCTCTGAATTTTTAATTGCAGAATTAAACAAGAGGTATGATCTTAGACCTAGGCCTGGTCTTGGGAGACCTCCAAAGGAAACTCCAGTGATTGAACCACGTACCAAAACTGCTGAAGCTCAAACAACTCTTATTCAACCCTTAGATTAGTCAATTGAAAATACCCAAGCTGGTAAAAATATTTTGATTACATTTAATGTTGAAAAAGAATTAGAAAGGGTTAAGATCCCAATTCCACTGTCAGAACTTTCTAAAAACCCTAGTTACAAAAGCCAAGTCACAAAATGGATATAAAATACCTCGGTTGATGCTGAAGGTGATGTCATAAGTCTGCAAGATGAAAAACTAGCAGTAGTTTTTGGCCCTAGTTCAGACATGATAGATGAGATAGTGCCTCCTTTCTATGTAACTCCTAAAACAAATGATTCCATGTTATACAATTATATGCTTGATTCAGGAGCATCACACAACCTTATGCCAAAATCCATCATGGACCATTTGAAACTCGACATAACTAGATCCTACCATGACCTGTGCACCTTTGATTCTAAAAAGGTGCCCTGTTTGGGATGATCAAGGATCTAGTGGTTACCCTTGCCCAAATTGCAGTGAAAAGTGTAGTACTTGATATTGTTGTCAAAGATATCCCTCCCAAGTTTGGAATGCTCTTTTCTAGGTCTTGCTGTGCCAAATTAGGGGGAACTCTGCAGATGGATATGTCATATGCTACTATTCTTGTTTATGGAGGAGAGCAATTAAGATTATATAGAGAGGTAAGATTTATACATACTATTTGTAAGATTGACCAGCCAAGAAACCATCCAATTTATGCAATAGATCAAGACTTTGGTTGTTTTAAGCTCACTTCAAATCAACATAAAACTCAAGTCAAAATTGAAGAGGTAGTTGAAAGTCCTGAACCAAACCAAACCGATATTTGGAAACTATTCTTTGATGGCTCTTGCACGAAAAATGGGGCAGGAGCTGGAGTAGTTTAAAATTTTTAATTTCACCTGAAAAAGAAAATATAACCCAATCATGTAAATTAGATTTCGAAGTTACCAATAATGTTGCTGAATATGAAGCTTTCCTTTTAGGATTGCAATTAGCCAAAAGCTTAAAAGTTCAGAACTTAAGTGTGTTTACTGATTCAGAGCTTATTGTTAGGCAAGTAAAAAATGCTTGCCAGACCAAGCACCCTAGACTTAGGTCCTACCGAAATGAAGTATGGGATTCAGTTGAAAACCTTTTTGATGCTTTTAATTTGACTCATATTCCCAGAGATCAGAATATTCACGCAGATGCCTTAGCTGTCTCTGCTAGCGCTTTTAAAATTCCTGATCATATTGATGTACTCTATCAGATACAAGTCAAATATAGGCCATCTATCCCAGATAATCTGAAACATTGGCAAATATTCGAAGATGATGAACAATTGAAATCATTTCTGCAGGTAATTGATGATTTTTCATTTCTACAAATTGATGATGATAGAACTAAAATAAATGAAAATGCAGACGAAAATGATACTTCAGATTTTAAAAACCAAATTGCTAATCACGACATTATTCAATTATCAAATAATTTTATTCCAAAAGGACTCATTCCTTTAGAAAAATTATTTGATCAAAATGATGTTTTCCGAAACCCACAGTCCATTTCTTCAGAAGATGACATAGAAAAGATTAACATTGGAACTGATGAAGATATCAAAAACATCAAAATATGCACATCTCTAGACCCTGAGATCAAAGCTCAATATCTTAAGTTACTGCAAAATTATAAGGATGTTTTCGCTTGGATGTATGCTGATTTAAAGACCTACGATACTTCATTAATACAACATAAGATTCCTTTGAAACTAGAAGCAAAGCCTTATCAACAGAAGCTTAGAAGGATAAACCCTGCCCTTCTATCGACTGTAGAAAGGGAGATTAAGAAAATGCTAGATGCTCAGATCATTCTCCCTTTAGGTATTCTAATTGGGTTACAAATCTAGTTCCCGTTAGAAAGAAAAATGGAGAAATAAGACTTTGCGTGGATTTCAAAAACTTGAATAAGGCATCATTAAAAGATAATTATCCTTTGCCCAAAATGGATCAGTTACTTCAAATGGTTTCAGGAGCACAAAGACTTTCTATGTTTGATGGTTTTTCAGGTTACAATCAAGTAAATGTTGATACAACAGACAGAGAGAAGACAACCTTTACTACACCCTAGGGTACATTCATGTACGCTAAGATGCCATTTGGCTTAACCAATGCTGGTTTAATCTTGACTGCTTCATGCTTTAAATTTGATGTTATAGTTAGAGAATAAAGTTCTGGCCAAATTGTTTAATCTTGGCAGATCAATAGTTAGGTAGAAAATAACAAGGTGCTCATCAGTTTAATTTGAGCCCTTGGAGGTTATAAGGATAGATTTAGATAGTTTGCTTTTGTAAAAATAAGAAGAAAGGAAAAGGGTTTGCTAGTTTAAATGCACCCATTAAGTGAAGAAAAAATGATAGGATAAGCAAAGGGTATGTAGAAGAAGGTTGCAGAATGCTTGATAGTTCATTGGACAAAGGTACATTATCATGTTTTACCATATGTTTCTAAGTCCATGAGACAATTACACAAGGCAAATGAAGGTTTACTAGATTAATTAATTAATTTCACATTCATCCCCATTCATCCCTATATTCACTAATTTCCCCTTCCTACCATCATACTTCATATTCATTCATTTTCCATAAAAATCCCTTTTCCTATGGTTAAAATCCCTTTTTACCATGGAAAATCCCCTTTTACATGTAAAATCCCTTTTTACCCAAAAAACCCACAAAATATGTTTTAGCCTAAGTATTAATCACTTATAAAGGCATTATACTTAGTGTTATTTCCCCTTCCGCTCATATTTCATATTAATACTAACTTATAGTATTAAATCCCTAAAAATCCCGTTTCCCGTATATTATTAGCTCCTTTTATTAAATAACCCAAAACCCTTAGTTTTGCTATAAAATTATGTATTTTATAAAAAACATCGCATTGGCGGGATCACAAGTCTTTCATATAAATAACCCTCCACCATTGTGAAATGCGATTGCGATGGGCCCGGACCCGACGTGGATATAAATCATATTCCATAGCCATATCGCATTCGCCCCTCATCGCAAGTTCCACTAAAGCACCAACCCTCCGCCATTGCGATCCCCGATTGCGATGGGCTCGGACCCAATGCGGATATATATTATATTTCATGCCATATCGCATTCGCCCCATTGCAAAGTCCCAACTATAACATATATCCTCCGCATTGCGATATGCGATGCGCGACGGACCCGAAGCAACATATACCATAATTTATTGCCATTTCGCATCCGCCCTTCATCGCAAGTCCCGCTAATAGCAATACCCTCTGTCGATGCGATCTTCGATATGCGATATGAACTCGGACCCGATGCCATTATCCGCCCGAGTTTATACAATTTCAGATCTGCCATATATTGTTGTGCAAAGTTTTTCTTTGTTGAATCGTTTTTTACGATTTAAACGAAGAAATAACTAAAACCTTTGTTTAATCATAAAAACACCGCTAATCTGGGTTTTAAGCCATAATACAGCCATTACCGCTATATTTAATCACTCGTACCCTCTGTACCGCTCCTTCACTCCACCACCATTCGATCTAATGTGTTCAGATCCAACGGTCCTTGGCAAATTTCGGGTTGACTCTCTGTACGGGCATTACCCACCCGAAAAGTGGTATTCCACTGTCTTCCCTTGCTACGTGTCAAGCTCAAGTTATTTCAGGTGACCCCC
Organism: Pinus tabuliformis; assembly: GCA_031772625.1. Classification (NCBI taxonomy): domain Eukaryota; kingdom Viridiplantae; phylum Streptophyta; class Pinopsida; order Pinales; family Pinaceae; genus Pinus; species Pinus tabuliformis. The sequence goes on from CM062816.1 coordinate 60,764,057, forward strand.
TTCTAAAACCGCCCACGCCTTAAAAGCTGTGCAATGAATACCAAAACCGCCTCCCGCATAAGACAAAATAGTCACTGTTCATTTTGCGCCATAATTCAAAAAGAAAACTGTTTTTCCCGTTTAAACGCCAAATGACCATTTTGCTCTGTTTTTGCTTGTTTTACACATCGAACCCTCCATAAGCCTCTGTGACGAAAAAACCATCATTTTACCTTTAGATACGCCCCAGACTCCTTCCAATAGCCTTTAAAGTTCAATAAAGCCATTCATGACCTTCTCTGTCACCTAGTTTTTCTTAAATGATTTCTGTGTTTTGCAGGGGAAGACTACTGTTCCAGGTTTACAAAGAAAAAGACTGTGTACAGTTGGAGGACAAATATGAAGACCATATCAAATCGCTTCACCCTGTAACATAAAATCCAAAGCGATTTACTGTTGAAAAACACAGTAAAAATATGAAATCCACAGTAAGGATAAAAGGATCACAGTAAAGGTTACTTAGCAGGGTGAAAGCATATTAAATAGAGTTTAAAGAGTATCAGGTAAAGATTAAATGAAGGAATCGGCCAGAGTAAAAGATACAAACAATCGATCAACATAAAGGGCAAAATATCAGACAAACAAAGCCAGCACAACCTGAATAACAGGGGACAACAAGAAGCAGTTCAATCGATGCCCCTATCTTCTTGCATGAAGATCTTTTCCTTTCCTAGAATAAATCTTAATCAGTTTTAGGATATTTCTTAAGTTTATTATTGTATAAATAACTCTCTTCTCGAGATGTTATAGGTTCGGAGTTCAAGATTCATAGTTCATTGCTTGTAAAGTCTTGACTGTTAATACTACTTTGAACCTGGAAGCCACCTTTGAAAGAAGCTTTTGTAGACACTTGATGTACTTAGTCTTTCTGGAACCTTAATACAAAACAGAGGATTCTGAATTTGGTTTTACACAGTTTTGTGTTATCTTGTAAGTTTTTCCAGTTTTCAATCATAATATCATTATGTTTTTCTTCATATGCTTATGACTTATAGAAATATCTAGGTAGGAACAATTTGTGTCTCAATTGATTCCTATAAGCTCCTGAAGTGATCATCTATTAAGAGAATGGATTAATGAACTGACTGTTTAGCTAATGCTCTCTAATCAATAAATCATCAGCATCTTGTTTAAGCATTAAGTATACTGCCTTGAACCTTTGGAACATAGTTTAGAAGGTTTTTCAACTTATGATTGTTCTGTTTTACGGTCTGGAAACTGTGATAATCATGTTTTTTGCTGTCTTCTACTCACCACTATTTTTGATCTATATCACTGTGTAATGCTTTATAGCAGCCTTTTACTAAAGTATTAATATAACCCAAAGGATTAATTACTTCAATTCTACATTTGTCCTCATTCATTGGTCTTCCAAAATTAAAACCAAAAACCCCCAAAACGATTATTTCAGATGCTCTGGCATTGGTAGCTGACCTACTACTATCTCAGAGGTACAACACCACAAACTGTAGATATCCCTTCTTTGATTTACAGGCTAGCTATACTATTAATTTTAGATAGCAATGGTATGTTCTATGCTTGCAACAATTACTTCAATGTCCTTTTATTAGCCCAATGATAATTTCCACTTAATTTCCAATAGCAATCACATTAACCATACACATTGACAGTAACTGTAGATAAAACATAAATCGTAAAAAACAGAAGACAAGCCAAGACATGAGAACACCAATATTTTGGCTAATGCTAGGGACAAGCCCCACAAGGTGGAAACCCTTAGTCCTTATCAAATATCAATTGTTCAGCAGAGAGAGAATCCAATAATGTACATTGATGAAGCCAAAGTCAGAGTTGACTTGACAATAAAGTGATCCAATACCACTGTCCAAAACAGCCTTGTCAAATCTGCACTTCTGCCCTCAGTCAAATTCTGCCCTAACCAGAAAGTCAACAACTGTCAAAGTCTAGTCAAACTCTTCCAAAACAAATCGGTCAAAGGAGAGTGGAACTCGGCCTCTCTTGCTGGTCAAAGTCAGCTCAAAACAGTCAACAAATCAGCAGTCAAACTTGGTAAACCTGAAGTCCACCCTGCAGTCAACGCTGGTCAAAAAACCTAAAATTCCTCGGTTCCTATGCCGGTCAATGTGGCCTAGTCAAACAGAGTTAAACCCTCCAAAATCACAGTCAATTCTGGTCAAAAAAGCCTCAGTCAATGCTGGCCAAACTTCCTTTGAAACAGAAAAGTCAATGCAGTCAAAGGAGCCTCTTGAAATCTGCACGTGTGAGAGAAAGACAACTGCCTACAATTTGTACGACTCAATCTGATGAGGAGAGAGAATATATGATGAGTGATGGTGATGCCAAATGAGGTTTGAGGTCACTCTTATTTATATGTGTTGGAGGAGGCTCAATTTGTCCAACTTGACCCCAAGCCGACCTTGTCAAATCGCACATGTGTGGGCTTGACTTCAAAAACATAATTCTTCTTGTCCGATTTCAGTGAACCTTAGCATCAATTTTGGTCCTCTCGAAAAGAGGAATTCAATGCAATAATTATCTCCATCAAATGAGCTGTCCAAAGTGGAATTTGGCCCTAGTTGCACAATTTAACATATACTTGTAGCTCATAGAATATTCATAATATGCAAAATTAACAGCAAATATTTCCAGCTTTGTAGAATTTGCAAGTTGTACAAGATTTATAGGAGCTTGTAAATATATGTTTGTACCGAGAAGCCAAATATAATCCCCAGGGACTTGGATTCCAGCAGCAAATATCTTCACAAACGTAATTATTTAAAAAAAATGGAATAATATGTTTTGTTTATTGATGGTAGATATCTTCTTGTCTGAGGAGTTTGAGTAATTATTTTGTCTAGTTTCCTCTAAATCATGGTGCTATGGCTCATAAAAACTAGATATTGGTTAATGAAACGCGGGTCAAGTTGATAGTTCTTGATAAATATATCACACATGATGACATGCTTTGGTTGTGGTCTTCAAAAGATGTTGAATATTGTGGCCTGCAACATATATCAAGAAAAATATAAGAATCCAAGTCACATTAAAAGAATCAAAATACATTTGTAGCCTAGAACCTTGGAAAATTATGGCTGTCAACATGCTTTTTGAGTGCTTTAAAAGATGATGATGCTCACTTTCTTGTTTCATCTTCTCCAGGTTGACCACCTTCCATATTATAGAAACAAGTAGAAAAGAAAACAGGAGTATAGTTGGGCTATTTTGAATTGTAGCAAAACATGGCTGAAAGAAAAGGCAAAGGTATGAGGCCAATTGAAGAATTGTTTATTTTTCTCCTCTCTTCTTTATAATTTCTGCTATTTCATAGATGAAATTAAATCTAAGTTTTGAAACTCCCACATTGCTAAAGTTGAAATGAACAAAAAGTTGTCTAGAGAATATTGCATGACTGTTTCATTAGCAAAACTAATAAGAAATATGAAAAGTCAAATTGTATGCATGTGAATTCAAAATGTAACTTTATTTTGGTTAGTTTTTACGATATAAAGTGATACATTATATCTTGGGAGGGTTAAGTTTTTTTCTTTCATTTATTGTTCCTACAAAGTTTGAACTATATGGATGTGTTGTATATGGTTATAAGTACAAACTGTTATAAACCTAATCACTGCATTGAAACGGACCCACTATAACAATGTCTAGTTCAACCAAGTCTACTAGGGTAATGACAATAGTATATGTATGTATATATATATTCATCTATGACAGTGGTAGACTCAACAAAAATAACAATAGTTTCAACAATAACCGATAATGAATTAGGCAACCAGATTCTAGACTACTAATCAGCAGAGGGTTTAACATTATAAATAATAACTAAATGCTAAATATTTCAGCAAAGAGAACCATCAGAACTGAACATGGATTGAAGAATAAACATAATTCCTAGCAGATAATCAGTTTGTAGCTGAATATCATCTAAGTCAGGAAATCAACACAGGATCAATATGAATAAACTTTCCTGAGATTCAATTCAGGCCCAGAATATCCAAGGACAATATGGATGTTGCTCTTGGACATAGTTTAGTCTCTCACTGACCACTTGCAAGAAAACTAAAATCCCCACATATCTCTGATGAAGCTTAAGGGCCTGCTTGAAGTTCCATGTCTTCCCCTTATCCATTTGTCCTTGCATGTCGGATGAATGTTTCCCACATTAAGTTCCCCTGGTCGTGGTGCCCATATTTATGAATTTCCATTTATGTTTGGCCTTTTTTCACATCGCACAATTTTTATAACTTGTTTTATAAATGTGACTTAATATCCCCAGCCTGTAAACTACTCACAACTTACGCTTAGCCCATCTAACACAAAACTAGGTGCTTGCTGACATTGTTTGCTGACTGGTAATGTAAGCAAAATAGGTCGCACCTGAGGGTTCCTATGGGGTAAGGATATCCCTCCACTCAGAACTTATTCTTAGCCCATCTAACACAAAACTAGGTGCTTGCTGACTCTGTTTTGCTGACTGGTAACGTAAGCAAAATAGGTCACACCTGAGGGTTCCTATGGGGTGAGGGTATCCCTCCTGTTGTATAGGTGGTACTCCCTATGCACTTCACAACCTCTTGTGTGAATTTTTTTGAAAGATAACAAATTTAATTATCATACAAACATCCAAGAGGTTGTGAAATCAATTATTCAGTAACTTCTTTGTTCACATTTAATCATCATTTTTGCTCAATAATTGCTGAATGTTGCACATCACAAGGAAATGTTTAACATACGACACCTTATTATCTGGTGATGTATAGCAGGACAATATTCTCAGAAATGTAATGAAACAAAATTAACATCAATCACCATTATTACCATCATAAAAAAACAAGTTTACCCTGATGAACAGTGAGAGGGGTTTACTCTCATTTATAAAGTATTCAGCAAGTTCAGAAATAGCACATATGCTAAGAAATAAAATAACTTCATAGATATTCAAGAGATAACAGAATTTAAAGAACTAGAATATTGGCTTCAAACAAACATGATATGAGTGATATTCATAAACAACTGGCTAGAGAAATACACACACTGCATATGTTTGAACTTTGAAATATCTCATTACATAGTGAACCGTTGTGCATTTTCATTCAAAATGTAGAAGCTTATATTTTGGAGAGGACAAGATAGAAGAAGTCTGAACAACTGTCTATGACAGTGGATCTCAATTGCACCAAATAAATACCAATTTTGCTAAACTTAGCAGAAGAAATATAAAAAAGGTAGAAGAGAAAGTTGTGCTTCTAATAATTGGACTCAAATGACCTGTAGAAGGAAAAGGCCATTAATGCATAACATGAGAACTAGTTCAAAAGAAACAAAAGCAGGGAAAATCAATGAAATATCACTCACAGTGAAGTATTCTGAACTGGCTGCCAACAAATCCTCCTCTTCTTTTGCGCAGCTTTTATAACTAGCTATTGAATGAACCCTCTTCTCTTCTTCTGCCCAGCTTTAATGGAATGCTCTTCCTTTATCTTGGCAGTTTCCGCATCCATAACATTGTATAGTTATGCACATGATCTTGATTGCTTAGTGAGTCTTCGTTGTTCTTGAGGTGAAGGTGGTTGGTTTTGCTAAACTGGACAATGCAAATGATTAGTGTTGTTTAAATATATTTCCTTAGGGGGCCCATAATACTATTGCCTTTTACTTTTATAAAATATTCAAGCCTAAGGGACTAAAGTCCGTATGATCTTAATTCAAGAAGTAGATCATTGAATTTAATTAATGTTGAAATTAAATTCAAAGCATAACATCTTGTCCTGAAGATGAACCACACTGGCTGGTTCGAAACGCGTCGACCAAATATTTCAATGTGATTTTTTCCGAAAATCTTCTTATATTAACAAGCATAGCATCAATCACTCAATATCTGGAAATTAAATAGCGAAAGCATAAACCAATGTCACACATACCCGGTAATTACTTTTATAAAAAAATAGCTTTTCATTCTTTCAAAAAACTTACAATGAAATTTCTTGAAGCTGCCAAAACCAAGTAGCCATGTTCAAAACAAGCTGTATGTTTACCAAATTCACCCAGAACTGATCAGAACAGCCTGCCTGCAAAGTACAGCTTGCTGTATGGTTGTCTGGACATGATTGTGTGATCTGTCCATACAGCTGTACGGATCTGCGTGGTCTGGTCTGTACAAGTATAGAAACTTCCAGAAAACTGTACTGAACTGTTCCGCACAGCTGTATGGAAACATACAGATCCCTGTATGGCGTCTACCTGGAGCTCAGATTTGCCTCTGCTTCAATCCCTGCTCTCTCTCTCTCTCAAGCTGCTCAACTGTTCAATTGTTCAAGTGTACGTGAACCCTTTATCTTGATCTATCTTTGTACTTTAAAGTGAGACCAGAACCCTAATCTATTTTTGAGATTACTTCTAGTCAATGTCATGCATGCACAAAATGTTGATATGCAGTTTTCATTGATGTCAAACAAAGCAGCACCAGGAGATGCCCCGCTTTTTGTCTACCAAAATGACATAGCAAATCATGATTTTCAAGTCTGGATCATCCTTGTTGGATTCTCCTCGTTGAGCCAATTCCGGTGGTATGTGGCACGCCATGAGAGCCTTCACTGTTTGAGAGATCTCCCTGTTTGAAGTTGAAAACTCCAGACTGTGGTTAAAAACCTCAAAAGATGATGATGTGGCAGCTCCTCTTGGTCAAATCAAATGGTTATGTGATAAGACTCCTCTCCAAAATTAAAGTAATACATCTTGTGGCAAAAAAATAATTATTGTGAATATTTGTTTTTGAAGTGAAGGGCATGAGAGGGTTTTACTTTAAAAATAGGCTAAAATTCAAAACTAAAAAAATCCTCAAGGGGTTTCCCTCTTCAAAATTTGAATTTAAAATGTGAAGTCTCTCCCTCCAAAAAGGGAATTCGAATGTCTTTTGAGCCTCTCCAAATTCTATAAAAAGAGGCATCGATCTCCTCTCTAAGACAATGAACATAATGCTCATCTTTTTGACAATAACAATCTCTTAAACTTGGCCCTATGGAGAAATTGTTGCATCAGATGAGTGGCTAGGGTTTTGTTCTTTTGATTGGTTTTGGGATTCGTTTGGGCAAAGTTTTATTGGAGGTGGAAGATTGAATTTCTGGGCCATTAAGGACTCAAGTAGCACACCTATCGACCCTCATTAGGGCATTCAATTCCGAGCATACACTACAGGGCAACGAAAGTCAATATTGTTTGTTACGAAAAACAAAACAAATCATGATTTTCGAGTTTGGATCATCCTTGTTGGATTCTCCTCATTGAGCCAATTCCGGCGGTATGTGGCACGCCATGAGAGCCTTCATTGTTTGAGAGATATCCCTGTTTGAAGTTGAATACCCCAGCCTGTGGTTAAAAACCTCAAAAGACGATGATGTGGTAGCTCCTCTTTGCTCAAATCAATGGTTATGTGATAAGACTCCTCTCCAAAATAAAAATAACACATCTTGTGGCAAAAAAATAATTATTGTGAATATTTGTTTTTTAAAGTCAAGAGCATGAGAGGGTTTTTACTTTAAAAATAGGCTAAAATTCAAAATTAAAAAACCCTCAAGGAGTTTCCCTCTTCAAAATTTGAATTTAAAATGTGAAGTCTCTACCTCCAAAAAGGGAATTTGAATGTCTTTTGAGCCTCTCAAAATTCTATAAAAAGAGGCATCGATCTCCCCTATAAGACAATGAACATAATGCTCATCTTTTGACAGTAAGAATCTCTGAAACTCGACCCTATGAAGAAATTGTTGCATCAGATGAGTGGCTAGGGTTTTGCTCTTTTGATTGGTGGGATTTGTTTGGGGAAAGTTTTATTGGAGGTGGAAGACTAGATTTTTGGGCCATTAAAGACTCAATTAGCACACCTATCGACCCTCATCAGGGCATTCAATTCTGAGCATACACTACAGGGTAAAGAAAGTCAATATTGTTTGTTATGGGTCTCTTGGCTTTGATTCTAAAGATGAAGCTCTAAAGAATTCAACACAGGAGATCCTCAAGACTATATCCAACGAGACATCCTTTCATACAAGACTATCATTCGTCCTTGAAAGTTTGCGGACTGTGCTCTGAGTAGGAGTTGAAAAGTTTTGAACTCTATCGTAACCCTAGTTGATCTCTCTCTCTCTCTCTCTCTCTCTCTCTATATATATATATATATATATATATACCATGGCTCATGAACACCATTCTTACGTAGTTGTATGAAGCTCATGTACATGCAAATTCAAACGCCTTAAATAAGACTGAAACATTTGGCCCTATGGTGAGAATGTGGATCAAGCGAGAAGCTTCAGAAGAAGTTTGTGTTAATCCATTCGCTGAGATTTATCTATATTACAGATCAACAATATCTGTTTGACATCTGTCGTCTCTGTTCTGTGGGTCATCATATCATAAGTTCTGGCACTGTCCTAAGGCTCTAAAATAAGCATTGCGAATCTCCTTCACGCATAAGGACTTACACACACACACACATAACAATGCTTTACAGTGGAAAACAATTAATCAAGTTGTGGCATATCTGAAGGGTTACGTTTATAAATACATTCTCGATGGTCCTGTGAGGGAACATCGCTGTTGAAGGCCATCTAGCTCACTTCAAGTTACATTTCGTGACAAGGCTAACATCTAACGTATTTATGTCTCAACAACAACAATACGAAATTGAAGGCTGCGATTTCAGGAGTTTGAGAATTCCGGACATAAGATATAGACCATTGTGGAAAGATCCTGACGTATTTTATTCCGGTGTCATAATTGGCAATTCTGTGAAGGATCAATCTAAAAACCTTTTGAAGCATTACAGTGAAGTGTTGGATCCAATATATATACTAGTACCTATGACTCAGATCAAACTGACTTGTGTTATCTTAGACAAACAATTGGATTGAAGCAGTTACAATTTATGAGGTATGTAAGAAACCCTAATTAGCAAGGCATGCAAATGCTAAGAATGAATTCGATGAGTTTGTATACACATTAAGTTATCCTTTTGAGCAAGGGTTTCAATATATATATAAATTCCGGATTTTTAAAAGAAAGCTCCAACAGTAAGATCTGTAATAGCCATAGTTGCATCAAATCTTGTGAGCAAAGTCAACAGAGATTCAATTGCATAGAAGCTAGGGTTTTCAACTTGTAATCAACATTGGCCTCATGATCAGAAGTTTATTGACATAGTTTGGCTTACTTCATCAGTTTAGTTACAATAGTTCTTCATCCTTGTAGCAATTCATTATCCTGAGATGAGGAACAATAAGGGTTTTGTTTCATCATTGTTACAACGGTCTGGTAGAAGGGTGACTTGGTTCAAGTCTGAAAAGGTCTTTATCATTGAAAGTTATTAGCATTCTTTGTAAATGGGCCACTGTCCCTAGTATGGGAGCCCAAAAATAGTTAGAAGTTTGTTCTTTGTAAGTGGTTCATTGTCCTTGGTACGAGAGCCCACAATGGTTTGTCATAGTTCATTGTCATTTTTAGGGTGGTTGGGTGGTGCTAGGCAGGTGGTTGAAGTCACCTTTAGGTTGGAGACTGACAACACTTTTGGGTGGTAGGGTGGTGTTAGGGCAAGTTGGAGCTTGTAGGGTGTTGAAATATCCTTTGAGCAATTGCTGATAAAACCAGGGCGTTGGGGTGTGCTTCTAGTTGGAGCTGGAAAATTGAACTTTTTTCCAAGGTACTAGGGAGTTGGGGCTTCCCTTTTTCGGTTGGAGCTAAAGCATTAATGTACTCATAAATTATTAGAGAAGCATTCGGTGGCTTTTGTCTTGGACTTCTTGTGTCTACCGTCTACTGCTTATTTATGTTTTGAATTGCTGTTGAAGATTAATTAATGCTCTGAAAAGATTAATAAGTTACTAATTGCTAAGAAATAGTGATTCACCCCCCTCTTAGTATTTCCAACACAAAATAAAATTTTTAGATTCAACTGCCAAATACAAGACTTTTCACTTTGTTACTAAAGTGAATTACAAAATAGAATTACTTTTCAAAAATAGAAATCTCTTGAATTACTTGCATGTTCATGAACTTGTGGGCGGTTCCCATTTGAGCTGTATTTATCAACACTCCCTTTTAGCAAGGAAGGAACTTTGCATCAGTCCAAGTCTATTTTTGAATGTCTCAAACTTTCCTTTTGCCAAGGGCTTGGTTAGAATATCAACTACCAATTGACTTGTGGGAGTACATTGTCACTACTCCCTTGTGAACCTTGTCTCATATGAAGTGATGTTTGATTTTTTATATGCTTGGCCCTGTCATGAAACATTGGCTTCTCAAAGAGTTTGACACAACTTTTATTACCATAGTAAATGGTTGGAGGTTCCAACTCCTAATCAAACAAACCTGCAAGTAACTTGCGAAACCAGATGGCCTCTCAACTAGTAGTATTTACTATTGGCTACCATGTACTCTGCTTTTGTTATGCTAAGTGCTACGAAAGTCTGCTTCCTATCGAACTAGGTTATCATTGCTGATCCCAAGCTAAAGTAGCACCCTGAGGTGCTCTTCTTATCTGCTACATTCATTTCCCAATTTTAGTCTCAACACCCTTGCAACTTTGCTTCACCATCTCCAAGGTATCTTAGACCATACTCTATTGTGCCCCTTAGGTACTTGTGCATGTGTTTTGCTACAACCCAATGCTCCTACCTCGACTCCACCATGGAGTGACTTAAGGTGTTCATTGCAAAACATATATCTAGCCTAGTGTTGACCAAATACATCAAATAACCTATCGACTGTCTATATAGTGTGGGATTCACCAACCTTGAATTTGAAGTTGTCACTGTCTTCAAATTAGTGATCATGGGTGTAGCCATAGGTTTGCAGTCCTCCATCCGAAACCTCTTCAGGATCTGAACTACATACTCGCTCTGCTCAAGGAATATCTCTTTGGTCATTGAAAAAACTTCCAAACCCAATAAGTACTGCATTCTATCGATGTCCTTCATCTTGAACTCAACGACCATGTTTTCTTTGAACCCTGCAATGAGTTTCTCTACACCTATAGAAACATGTCATATACATACAACACCAAAATGTGCAGATCAATCTTAACAATTATGTAATATAAGTTATAATTTGCTTTGATTTTGGTGAAGCCCATACTTTGTAGATATCCATCGATCCTGAAATACTATGTTCTTGGTTCTTGCTTGAGTCCATACAAGGCTTTCTTAAGCTTGCACACATGGGACTCTTTCCCACTTACCTCAAAGCCCTAAGGTTTCTCTATGCACACTTCTTCCTCAATGATCCTATTACCCACTAAAAATGGGTGACCCCTAGGAGAAGCTTTTATCCTATTCATCTCTTCCAGCTGGGAGCCAACAACCCCTAAGAGCCACTAGTCATCGATGATGACATACCATTCATATCTCCGCCACTTGCATCAATCATATGTTTCCTCGCCCATTTTCCAAGAGCACATGTTGGAAGGTGGGCTTCTAATCAAAAGGTACTTTATTCATTTTGCAATTGGTTGCTTATGCTTGTTTGTATTTGGGCATTTTGACATAGATTATGGGCTAACTTGGAAGAAAGAAGGGACTTGGCCATGATCTTGTTCCCTCATCTTAAATAGGGGGTTAATTTTCAATCCTAGTCCAGTGGGACCTCCCCTAATGGTCCAACGGGTATAGGAAGGGATTTTATATATGACATTGCACAAAGCTTTGGGCTTAAATCCACTCGGATCCGTAACCTCCGCTATCTTGGGGATCATAATAAAGAAGGTGGCATTCAATGCTTTGAGGATTGTTTGAGAATGACATGATTCCTCTACGAGAGCATGAATATTCCCCCCATAAAATAACAATAGGCCTGAAAGAAATCCGAGGTGAAACCATTTAGGCTCGACGCTTCATTTTTTGGAAGGCTCATGACTGCTTCTTCCACTTCTTGCATAATAACTTCCTGCATTAGGGCTGCATTTTGATCATCACTAACAATTTTGGGGATGTGCTGCAAAATCTTCCCAATGGCTGAGAGGTGGTGAGGAACCGGTTCCTTTAACAGATTGTTGTATAAGTTGGTAAGTTCTCTCTCAATCTCAGTGTGGGTTGTTATTCTTTTCCCATTGGAGTTTCTCAAGGAGAAAAATTGATTTCGATGCCAATGCTTGAGCATAGGTTTGTGGAAGAATCAGTTATTGAGTTCACTTTCTTCTTAACCAGTTAATTCTTGACTTTTATCTTTAGAGGATTTCTTCCTGCCTCCGTTGTTCCAGTTGAGCAGTAAGCTCCCCCTTTTGTTGCTTCAATTCCTGGGTGCGTCCCTCCGGGATGCATTTTTGCTTTACTGCCTCCAATTGTGCCTCAAGCAGGGACTTTTATTCAAAAATGTTGCCAAACTCTTCTTGATTCCATTTCTGGATCTACGCTTTGAGGAGCTTGAGCTTCTGTTGGAAGTTGTACATTGGAAAGTTCTTGGATCTTCAAAGCTTTGGTACCAATCCTTGGCTTTTCCGACAAATGAAGGATCTATGAGCTAGAAACATTTGAATCAGAAGGGTTGATTTCTTGGGGTCGATTTGAGATCAACTTCAAGCACGATAGGCCAATGGTCTGAGCTAGCAAAAGGCAATATTGAAACCTCCATGAAAAAGTCCTTTTCTAGCAGATCTCCCAAGATAAAAATTGATCTAGTTTGCTAGCTATTTGATGCCTGTTGCCTCTCTTGTTATTTGACATGTGCAAACCATTGACCGTTGGGACATTTGTTGTTTTCACGACTTTGATTGTCTTTGAAGAGGGTGGAATCCCCATCCAATCTTCTAATACTGCCCGTTTTCTCTTCAAGAGGTACAATCATATTAAAGTCTCCACCGATGATGCAAGGCTCGAATTGGCAGAGTCTATGAAGTAGAGCAAGATTACTTAGGTAAGGCATTTATTGGCAGATTGATGTGGCCCATAGACAACTATTAAGGAACCAGAGTCCCTTGAGCCAATGGATTGCATTTTGCTTGCTAGGATACGGGGCATGGAGATCCAATCATGTATACCTACCTCTTCTGGATTCCATGCTACCGAAAGACCCTTGGTCGTTCCAGTTGCATCTAAGGATTGAACTTGGCTCCCTTTCTAAATTGTTTGAGAAAGGGTATCCATTTTTTCGCTTGTACATTTTGTCTCTTGGACAATAACAATGCTAGGCTTATCTCTCTTAATGCGATCCTCAAGGAGACGTTGCTTAGCTTTACTATTCAGGCCCCATATATTCCAGGAAAAATCTTCATGTAGAAAGAGGGGGGACGGAGAAAAGGTCTCCAAAAGCAAATGTACCTTCCTTGAGTTAGCCAAGAAGCTTCCTGCTTGTTAAATTATCTCTTGAGTGGTCTTCCTACGTCGCCTCTTCTATTTGTGGCCAACTTGGATCCTGATTGTTGGTTTTCCATGACACTAGAATCTAGGTTAGGATCTTAGAATCTCCGACACTGCCAATCCAAATGCCACGACAAACTACTTTGCACAACAGAATATAAACAACAATAAATCAACTCGTGCAAAAATATACAACTTTTTACAATTTTTCAATAACCCAACATTGTTATATTAACAAACTATAATACAAATGTCTAGGGTCTTGTACCAGGGATAATAGCCCTCATACATCCACTAGTACAAGAATACAAACTAGGGTTTGGTGTCTATCCTTCGACAACCAATCTACCTTGAACAAGATACAATTTGACCGTCTCGCTGATGTAGCATGCCTCACAACTTCACTAGTCATACCCTAAACACATCTGCCCGATCCTTTGGCTCGTGATCTGCAACAACACTTCTCTGCCTCTATCAATGATTTTTCTCCTTTAGGTCACTGAACATTGCTCTGATCTGCCCTCTAGCTGATCATTCGTTCATTAATGACTCAACACATAGGGTCTTCTTGCGAGTTGTTCACAACTCTAGACCGTCCACTGTTGCTCCTCAACTCCTTTGGGACTTCTTGCCCACTAGCTGCTCCTTAGTCCTTCAAGAACACAACTCTTAGGGACTTCGTCCCTCTATTGCCTTCTAGTGTTGCCCAATGAAGACAAACTTAGGGTATGGAGAGCTGCCCACTTCTGCTATATATGTCCTTCTCTTTGACTTCCTTCTTTAGTCCTTCAAAGATCAGTCCCGAGCATCTCCTTTTTGCCTCTTCTAACAACTCTCTTTGCCCTTCAAGAGGCTGTACTTAGGACTTGAAGCAAGCCACGACATCCCTCCCAAAACTGCTCTTTTGGCTGCTCCAACAATTGTCCTAAACTAGGTTTTCTATCCATTAACAAACCATCAAAACAAGAGGACAAACTTACCTTGCATTTGCAATTTCTTTTGCTTCTCTTGTCCTTGGACTCTGTGCCTTTTCCTGCAACTCTCAACCCTGGTTAGGGTTCCTTGTATCAGCTGCTATAGCCTTGCTCTAGGCCCAAATTGCCTCTCAAATACTACGACCTCCTCTTCTAAACATGCTTCTCTTACTCACTAGTCTTTCTGCCCTTATTACAACCAGATGTGATGTCTTTACAACCCTCAAAATTGTCTGTACAGGTCTCGGCCTATACTACGACACTCACAAAATGGAACAAACCTGTTTGCATGAGAAAACCAATCTCCAAATTGGCACAAAATTTCACAGATCTACTCTCCTCTTCGCTGGCTAGTCTCTGCTCAAACTTGGCGCAAACAACAGTGAGAAACCATCCCAAAACAGACTTTTATCTCCCTTCCTTTGGTCTCCTAGAGCTCGGCTTCTTCAGAGGTGATCTGCCTTTGATGATTTGTTCTTTGGATGTGCCCTTCTAGCCTCAACGTCACCTCTATTATATGTTTGCTTAGGTGTGCAACAACTAGTCCTGGGGGCTTACTTCATGTTGAGCCTATGTGAAATACATTTGTAAACCCACATAAAACACATAAAAGTTAATATCTTCACTTTGACAAATGTTCTCATGGTGCTTGAAGTTGCCCCTTGCTCCTTTAAGGGTGTTCTTTCATCTCTATGTACCAAGTCATCAAAATCCTCCTTGGTTTTGGCCGAATTCCTTTGGGTGCAAAACCCCCATGCTTGGGTTCTTAGCCCACAAGTCCATTTGTGTTGCCAATTCCTCCAAAACCTTGAACCTAATGGCTTGGAGTACCTCCCAAGCTACCAATCTCAACACTGATGATCGAGGTTCATGAGGTATTCTTGATGGTGTTGGCCCTTTTTGAGTGATAACCAAATGGTTTTAAACTTTGAGTGAGGTCTGACTTAGTTGGACCATTTTGGGCTCTGGAATTACTCGAGGATCTTCATTTTGTAGTTCATCTAGCATTGTCGATAAGATTTGCTCATCAATTTTCAGAGTTGTTGTATGCTAAGTATTAATATGCATGCTGCTTATAGTGTTATCCTCTGGGATTATCTATTCTGTGACAGGAGCTTCAACCTCCATATTTTTTGGAACCGACAGGGTTGAAATGTTGCCAGGTAAGTCCTCTGGGGTTTTCCTCTTTTTTTCTGGAGGGCCCTCATTTGCCTTAGGTGGCTTTGCATCTTCGGGAGAGTCCTCCATGTGGGTGAGGGTTTCATATCGGTTGTTGTGTTGAGGGTGCTCCCTACGATTGGGGATTGGATTTCTTTGGTTCTGACAATGATTATTTTAGGGTCTAAATCCATTAGGTTCTGCTGCCATTACTTGCACAAGGGGGGGAGGGTGATTTAGGAGAGGGAAATCCCGAAAGAGATGGGTTGGATGGTAACCTCATCATGCAGGGAGATTTCAGTAGATTCTGGGAGAGGCTGGAAACTATTTATGTAGACATAAAGTTGATCATATTCTGTGTATCTCTTCCTTTTGGTGATATCTGAGCTTTTGATGTAGGATTCGAGTGCATTGCCTATGCCCTCCAAGATATCCTATTGCCAATATTCCACTGGCAAGGCATACAACTAGATCCACACAGGTGCAACCAAGAACTTCTCATCGTTGGGGTTATATCTAGGAGTCCTAAAGCGGAGAAAGAGTCCTGCATTATTTAGGAAATATGGGCCTCCCTTAAAAACCTTGAGCGATCCTCAAGGTTGGTAAAGACTACCGTGAGGAAGCCCTTGGCACCAATTTGCAACTCAACATGGCCTTTGGGCTGCCATTTATTTTTAATCCACATGGACAAGTATTTCTCAATAGTCAAGACTCCTAGAAATTTACAAATGAGAGCGTGATCCTGCATGTGTTCGATATAGCTTAGGATGGGGTCGGATTTTACCTTATAGCATGGGTTTTAGGCAGCTTTAGGAAGACACCTGTTTTGCTTCTTGTTTTTCTAGGTGTTTGGTCAATTTAGTGTGTTCTAAATTGCTATTTAAAATGTCAATCCGGGATTCGTAAACTGACGAGGTGAAGTGTACTATATGTACAAGATAACCATTTCCTTAGTCTTTTGTCGTTTTTGAGTTTTTTAGTTTGTTTTTGGATTTATCTTTTCCTAATGTGTGATGGCGAAAATGAAAGTTAAGTATGGATGGTGATGGTGATTTCTACAGTGATTTTCCCAAACTTAAAAGTGATAAAAAAGAAAGCTTTAAAACCACTGAAATGAAATCGATTCTTAAGAGGAAGTAAATGTATCAAACAGTGAACTAATGATAATGGCCTAGTATCTTTGCTGCTGAATGAAAAGAAAGTAAAAACTGAACTTAAAGCAACTCAAATTAAAAGCAAAGCAACTAATTCACACTACTTCAACTCTTCAGATCCTTTACCCTTCAGCTCAATCTACCTTGTGGGAAGCAACCATGAACAAGTCAAGTAATATGATATCTAAATGGTAAGAAATTAAATTGCATAAAGGAAACTAATCACACTACTTCAACTCTTCTGATCCTTTACCCTTCAGCTCAATCTACCTTATGGGAAGCAATCATGAATAAGTTTAAGCAATATGATAACTAAGTGGCAAGAAATTAAATTGCATAAAGGAAACTAATCACACTACTTCAACTCTTCTGATCCTTTACCCTTTAGCTCAATCTACCTTATGGGAAGCAATCATGAATAAGTTTAAGCAATATGATAACTAAGTGGCAAGAAATTAAATTGCATAAAGGAAACTAATCACACTACTTCAACTCTTATGATCCTTTACCCTTCAGCTCAATCTACCTTATGGGAAGCAATCATGAATAAGTTTAAGCAATATGATAACTAAATCACACTACAATAAGTAATATTCTGATTCCTTACTAATAGAGTCACTTGACTATAGAAAGAAACCATAAACAAATGAGTAGTATGATGTCTAAGTAGCAGAAAAAGAAATAAGCAAATCACAACTTGAAAAAGGACAGTGCTGGAATTAAACTTCAGAAAATGGAAATTAGCAAGAAGGACAAGATGATTTCATATGTCAATAGTTATCAAAAAGATGAAAATTTGCCCGGGCTGCCTAAGAAAACCTGCAGAAAAGCGTTGATCAGCTGACAGCTATAAGAAAATAGAAGTGAAAATGTAAACAGTAGTGAATTAAAAACATCAAAACAGCATGTTATATACAAGCTAGTAATTATAAAAACAGAAACATAATAAAATCAAATGACAACTATACAGGGCTTTAGTGTGCAGGGGCCCTCTGCCACCTCAGCCAGTCAACGAACAGTCGCAAGAACGAGCTCAAGAAAGTAGTCTTCTCATGTATTAAAGCAGCAACAACATATATAAAACAGAGTACAGTGGGGTGACAATAGAAACAGTTCCAAAAATTACATTCAAAAGCCTCTTTACAACGTTCATCAACGTGTTATTTATAATGAAAAAGTGCTGAACTGACTAACTGAATCCTATGCTATTAACTGCGTTGCCAAAGACACGTAGATCTCCTCAGCCGAGATCTAGCGTAACTGTCATCATGCCTATTAAATCTTCGGAGTGGTAGTTGTTGGATTCAGGTTACGGGGATGATCTCCAGGTGTGCCGATGTCTCCGTGGGTTGAGGACTGTGCCACGTAAACTTTCACGTGCTCCAAACAGAGACGTGCCACCGCTAAATTCCTTGGTTGGCTTTGCCTTTGACCCTTGTTGACCGTGACCTTCTATAGATGATTTGGCAGATTTGAAGGGACACGTTCCATGTACCCGTCACCTGTAGCTTGCCCATGTGGTTCGTTTCTTCATAGGACACCTGTAGCATAGCTTTTAACAAAATAGTTGCGGAATCCTGTGCTGGCTGCGGAAACCTGTGCTAGCTGCGGAAACTGACAAGTTTCCGCAGCTGCCTGAACAAAAATCTAAACTAAACAACAGTCATAAGCATAGTTAGAAAACCATGTCAGAAGCTCTTTTCAGACTATAATGCAATGATTTAACAGCTTGATGGATGAAGTAAGTGGGAAAAAGAAGGCTGAGAGGGTGTATAGGAAGATGCAGGTTTGAGGCTCAACACTAGGTTGCACCTAGAACGGGGACATTCACCTGGCTCCCTTGGGATGTCGAACCAGAACGCTGAGTCTGCGAATTGGAAGCAGGGTTATGGCGGCTCGTTGAAGCATCACTAGGAGTTATGTTGCAGTAGGAGGGGTTTGAGACCCCTCCTCTCAAGGAATCATGCTGTGGTCAAAAATCAATGTAGAAGGGCGGATCAACACTTCAAAAGGAGAAAGATCAATCTGCAAGGGTTGTCAGAGATGTTTCAAAGAAACCCTCATTCGCTCTCGAAGTCCACAATTTGTCCTAATAATATTACCATATATTTTAATCTCTATGGATTCTTTTTTGTTATTCCATTTATTTTGGATATTTGTTATATAAACCGAAATGGTTCATTTAGTGCCAACTATTATCATTTGTGGATTTCAACTTTCTATCCTTATGTTGGATATTTAGTTAATGAGCTATCATTCAATATTGTTTATTTATTTTACAATATTGACATTGTTACCTGCTCAGATGTACCTAGCAAGGAACTAGACTCCATTGGCCAATGGTAGGGCATCGATAAATTTTTTTGATGTTCAAAATGTCTCAAGGCAATTTTGCCACTTTCTCTCTCTATCTTCTCTCTCTTCTATGCAAATTTCGTACCCCCATGGAAAAATTGTATAAAATGATACTAGCATGATGAACTTATGTAATAGACTTAGACCCTTTGGGACCTGGTTACTAAGGAAGTTGCTCCAAAATGTTTTTTTTTCACTTAATTAATTTTGTCACTTATTAGTGATAAATAACTAATTAAGTTTTTTCACTCATAAACTCCAACATTGCAGTGCGTCTTAATAATTAGTCCTTGAGTGTGTTTTTTGAGTCTAGGGTCAATGTATATTACCATGCTAGGCATCATCCAGAGTTTTATGGAATTGCATTATGTATTTGTAGGATTTTTTAATAATTATAAATTCCCTGCAAAACAAGATTTTTTAATTAAATTGTATGTAATGAGTAAAAAAGTGGTGCTAGGAAATGTTGTATGGCATGTGAGTACTCAAAATTCATACTCAAAGTACCAACTTTATCCTAGTATCCACTTTGGGGTGTAGATAATTGTTTTTTCCTCCCCAAAAATACTTTTACTAGAAAAGTGAGGAAAAAGAGAAGAAAAATCAAAATTAAATAACTAGGGACAACCCAGAAACATGTTTTGAATTGACTAAATGTCACCATCAGTCAAGAGAAGTGACTAAACTATTTGAAGTCGAGTTCAGAGCCAAGTCAGGGCCCACAAATGGAGGACGAAGTGGTTGTTATAGATTGTGAGCTGCCTACCACTTAGAGGGCCAAGTTAACCAACAAATTTGAGGGACGAGTTCACTCTTTATTGAAGGTCAAATTCCTTGGTTATATGGTTGAGTCATGTGGCATGATCAAGAGGGAGTTCACTCCCCCACACTCCACTTAACTCCTATACTTGGCCCACGAGTCACAAAGGAGATCAACACTGAACCTTTTGGACATCTATGCTGGTACATTTGGCTGTTCCTCCTACTGCCTACACACAACCACATCTATACACTGCTACAGTTGGAGCTGGCACGGATTTTCAAGGGCATGTGGCATGGCTAATATGCAACCACCTCTTGGAGCTTGTTCTTGCTTGCCACACACAACCCACTAGTGGTGCTACACTGCCACTTAGCAACCTATGTGCATGTTAGGTCCCTATAATACTAGTGATTACCCCATTATTATTGTAGTTGTATCCCTTATTAATATTGTTGTGCCCCTATTGTCCCCATATTGTTATTACTGTGCCCCATAGAATCCCTCTATTGTTATTTTTGTGCCTTTATATTATTATTGTTAGGTCGACTGGGTTATATTGTGACTCCTTAAGCTCCTATATATAGAAATGAGGTTTTGTCATTTGAATCATCAAAGAATCATTCATTTGTGTAATGTAAAGGAGGTTGCCCCCTCGAAGAGGCTGGATTCTAAGGCGTTGATTTATCTTTTCTATCTTTTTGTGAACTAGTTCATAACATTTGGTATCAGAGCTTTGGATTCTAGGGTTTCGCTGCTCCAAATAGGTCATCGTGGCATTTTCGCTATAACTTTTTTTTTGCGACGTTTCAAAAGCGAAAAAAACTCATTTGAGACGAAATCGCACTGAATCTTAGATCCGAATTTCAGAGCTTTTCGCGCTATATTTGCGAAGATATGATCTGAGGAAGTTGGTCTTCTTGCAGAGTCCTGAATTACATTCCAAACAGGTGACCTGGGGAATATCGTCATAACTTTCTCTCTGAACATCGGATTGAGATTTCGTAAGAAGGTACAAAAAGAGGACGGACTGTAGTTTCTTGTATATATTTTTCAGAGCCAAAGGTCGAAACAGGGACACATGGCACGTTGTACAAGTTCGCTCTACTGAACTAGTCTATAATCAAGTCACTGTGGGAGATTTGGCATAACTCTTCCTTGGAGAATCCAATTTCGATTAGACTGACGGCATTGGAAAGAGGACACAGACGTCTACTGCAGGTCGCAATTTCAGAACTGGATGATCCGAAATTACAGAGATACATCAGATGCAATATCGAGCTCCTACAAAGTGAAAAAATGTGTGTAGAATTTTTTAAATTTTTGCTTAAGTTTGGTTTGAAAAATTATTTTGAAGGAATTCAAAGGGCATAGTAGAGCATTATTATCGGTAACTGATGCCCCGAGGAAAGAAAATGCAAACACCTAGTAAGCAACCTGAAAGCTCTAGCATGACTTATGAAGAAGAGGAAGAAATGTAACATGATATATCAAAATTACGAGACCAAGTGCAACAAATGTCACTCGCACAAAAAGTAACAGAATGTAAGTTGGATGGTTTAAAGAAAGATGTAGAAGCTAAGATGGACGATTTGAAAATAGATTTGAAGACAAATTTGACAAATTTTATACATGAAATACTTATTAATAGTGAAAGGGTAGTAAAGGAAACTCATGATGCGAACAAAAGAAATGTTAATCATGATTTCATAGACTCTAATGTTGGATCGAAGACTCACCATATTCCAAAAATCGATATGAGGAAGTTTGATGGCAAGGATCCGGCAACATGGATATTACAGATGGAGCAATTTTTAGATCTCAATAACGTGCAAAACACACAAAAGGTACGTATTGCAATTTTATATTTGGAACCAAATCAGTTTGTATGGTATCAATGGCTTTGCTCTCGTAAACAAATTATCACTTGGGCAATTTTTACGGAAGAAGGCTTTGCTCTCGTAAACAAATTATCACTTGGGCAATTTTTACGGAAGAATTGACAACACATTATGAGGATACAAAAAACAATACTTTTTTTAGCCAATTGATAAGTCTCAAACAAAATGGTTCAATAATGGAGCACATTGAGGAGTTCCAAAAATTGAACATAAGGGTAAAAAATATTCCAGAGGAGCATAGGATTGATGTGTTCATAGGGACTTTAAAGGATAATATCCAACATGATGTTCGCCTTTGGGAACCTGATTCATTAGAGAAGGCATTCAGGTTAGCAAGAAAAATGGAAAGCAAAATTATGGCAACCAGGAAGCATACCACTCACAACTATAAAGATGGAAGTGTTGTTGCCCCTAGTTTTCCACAACCTATAAGGTTGACACCACAACAATTGGAAGAAAAAAGAGAAAAAGGGCTTTGTTACAGTTGTGATAGCAAATACACTAAAGGTCATAAGTGTGCTGAGAAGAAATTATTCTACATAGATTGTGAAGAGGAAGAAGAAAAGGAGCAAGAAAGGTCAAAAGAAGAGGATATACTCCAGGAACAAAGCCTAGATAAAGAAGAAATGAATCCGACCATATCTTGTAATGCATTGGCTGGAATTACCACTCCTCAAACCATCAAGATAGAAGGACAAATCAAGAAGAAAAAGGTAATAGTGTTGATTGATTCAGGAAGTACCCACAATTTTATTCATTGTAAGATAGCAAAAGAATTGATTTGCTTCCTATATTCAGCACCAGAGTGTCAAGTGATGGTTGCAAATGGAGGAACGATAAATTTTTCTGGAAAGTGCCATAATATCAAACTATCCATGGGAGAATATGTATTGACTAGCCCAATGCTTTCCATTCCAATGGGAGGTGCTGATGTTGTACTAGGAGTCCAATGGCTACAATCCTTGGGTACAATAGCTTTTAATTTTCAAGAACTTTTCATGAAATTTTCTGCGGAAGAAAAGGAAGTTGAATTAAGGGGTATTGCAGGGAGACCGGGAAAGATAATAAGCTCTAACGGTATGACAAAGCTTTTAAAAAAGGAACAAAGAGGTGTAATTGCACAATTATGTTCGCTAGATGTTTCCACATCGAAATCATCTATTTTTCCAGATCTCCAAAAAGTCTTGGACAATCATTCCAAGGTATTTGAGACTCCCAAAGGTCTCCCACCTATTCGTGATCATGATCATGCTATTCATCTGATTCCAGGAAGTGTTCCTCCAAACATCATGCCGTACAGATATCCCTATGCCCAAAAGAGTGAAATTGAACGTATGGTTGCAGAAATGTTAGAGGCTGGTATAATTCAACCTAGTCAAAGTTCTTTCTTTGCTCCAGTAGTATTGGTGCACAAGAAGGATGGATCATGGCGCATGTGTCCGAATTATAGGGAGCTCAACAAGCTCACTATTAAAGATAAGTTTTCCATTCCTGTCATTGATGAATTACTGGATGAATTGCATGGATCAATTTACTTCACCAAGTTGGATCTTCGTTCAGGATATCATCAAATCAGAATGAAGACTGAAGACATTTCGAAAACAACATTTAGAACTCATGAGGGTCATTATGAATTTTTGGTCATGCCTTTTGGCCTTACCAATGCACCTTCTACATTTCAAGGTTTGATGAATTCCATTTTCAAACACTTCCTTAGAAAATTTGTGTTAGTATTTTTTGATGATATACTAATCTACAACAAGTCTTGGAAGGATCATGTTGAACATGTTGACAGGGTGCTACAACTATTGGAGGAGAAACAATTATATGCAAAAAGATCCAAATGTTTCTTTGGAGTACAAGAGGTGGAATATTTGGGTCATATTGTATCTCATGAAGGAGTTAAGGTAGACCCTAGCAAAATTAAAGCCATTAAGGAATGGAAAATCCCCACATCCATAAAGCATCTGCGAGGATTTTTCGGGTTGACAGGGTATTATCGCAAGTTTGTTAAGAATTATGGGAGAATAGCAGCACCTCTAACAACATTATTGAAGAAAGATGCATTTTCATTGACTTTAGAAGCAACAAAGGCCTTCGAACATCTTAAAGAGGCAATGTGCCAAGCACCGGTCTTAGCTACACCGGACTTCACAAAAACCTTTATTGTGGAATGTGATGCTTCAAGAAATGGAATTGGTGCTGTTTTAATGCAAGATGAAAGACCCATTGCTTTTGAAAGTCGTCCAATCAAGGGAAAGTTTTACACAAAGCTATTTATGAGAAGGAAATGTTGGCAATACTACATGCACTTAAGAAATGGTGACCCTACCTAATGGGAAGACACTTCAAGGTAAAAACGGATCATGATAGCCTTAAATACTTTTTAGAACAAAGATTATCCTCTGAAGAGCAACAAAAGTGGGTCACAAAGATGTTGGGTTATGACTTTGAAATCATCTACAAAAAAGAGAAGCAAAATGTGGTGGCAAATGCACTCTCAAGAAAGGATGAGGATGTGGAAGCATTGTTGTGCGCCATTTCTATTATCCAACAAAATTGGATAAACGAAGCAAGGGAGGAATGGAAGAATGATGAAGAAGTGTGGACACTTATTCGAAAGTTACAACAAGATTCCAGTACATCTGATACATTTAACTGGCAAAATGATTTGTTATGGTACAAAGATCGCTTATACCTCTGTAAGAATTCCCAACTCAAACAAAAGATTCTTATGGAATTGCACACTTCTCCCTTAGGAGGGCACTCAAGATTTTTAAAAACTTACCACAGGGTTAAGAAGGAATTTTTTTGGGATGGCCTTAAATCAGATATTCAAAAGTTTGTGGCGGAATGTTTGGTTTACCAACAAAATAAAGTTGAAACAATTAAGACCCTGGGTCTATTACAACCTTTATCCATTTCAAGCCAACGTTGGGAGGAGGTTTCAATGGATTTTATCACAGGTTTACCCAAGTCTGAGGGAAAGAGTGTCATCATGGTGGTAGTTGACAGACTTACCAAGTATGCACACTTTTGTGCATTATCACATCCATTTAAAGCCAATACAGTTTCTACTGCATTTATGGAAACAATTCAAAAGCTACATGGAAACCCAAAGATTATTGTAAGTGACAGAGATTCCATTTTCACTGGAAATTTTTGGACAGAATTATTTTCTTGTCTCGGTACTCAGTTAGCTTATAGCTCATCTTATCATCCTCAATCTGATGGGCAAACTGAGATAGTAAACAAATGTTTGGAAGGATATCTTCATTGCTTTGTATTTGATAAACAGACTTAATGGGTCAAATGGTTGCCTCTCGCTGAATGGTGGTATAACACTTCCTTCCATACAGCAACAAAAATGACCCCATTTATGGCACTTTATGGATATTAGCCACCATCCATCACATCATATTTAAGAGAAAATTCTAAGGTTCAAGCAGTGGAACATCACATCGAGCATCAACAACAAGTCCTCCAACTCTTAAAGGATAACCTCGTGTTGGCGCAGAATAGAATGAAACAACAGGTAGATCAACATCGCAACGAAAGAAGTTTTGATGTAGGTGATTGGGTATTCCTATGACTACAACCATATAAACAAATGTCCCTCAAGCAAACTAAGAAAGATAATAAATTATCACCAAAGTATTATGGTGCGTATAAGGTGTTGCAAAAAATTAGTACTATGGCATACAAATTTGAGCTTCCTGCAACTTCTCGAGTGCACCCAGTTTTCCATGTTTCATGTTTAAAGAAGGTTATAGGCGACAAGCTCCCAGTTCAAACAATATTGCCAGAACTTGACGAGGAAGGAAAAATTATATTGGAACTGGAAGCAGTCACAGAAACAAGAACTCGACAGCTACGAAATCGATCAATTTTGGAGTATATCATCAAGTGGAAGAACTTATCCACTGGAGATTCCACATGGGAGGATGAGAATTTTATATAGAAGCATCCAAAACTACTCAAGCGTTGAGGACAACACTTTTTTGAAGGAGAGGGGCATGTTAGGTCCCTATAATACTAGTGATTATTCCATTACTATTGTAGTTGTATCTCTTATTAATATTGTTGTGCCCCTATTGTCCCCATATTGTTATTACTGTGCCCCATAGAATCCCTCTATTGTTATTCTTGTGCCTTTATATTATTATTGTTAGGTCGGTTGGGTTATATTGTGACTCCTTAGACTCCTATATATAGAAAGGAGGTTTTGTCTTTTGAATCATCAAAGAATCATTCATTTGTGTAATGTAAAGGAGGTTTCCCCCTTGAAGAGGCTGAATTCTAAGGCATTGATCTATCTCTTTTATCTTTTTGTGAGCTGGTTCATAACATTTGGTATCAGAGCTTTGGATTCTAGGGTTTCGTTGCTCCAAATAGGACATCGTGGCATTTTCGCTATAACTTTTTTTCTGCAACGTTTCAAAAGCGAAAAAAAAACCCATTTGAGACGAAATCGCGTTGAATCTCGAATCCGAATTTTAGAGCTTTTCGCGCTATATTTGCGGAGATATGATCTGAGGAAGTTGGTCTTTTTGCAGAGTCCTGAATTACATTCCAAACAGATGACCTAGGGAATATCGTCATAACTTTCTCTTTGAACATCGGATTGAGATTTCGTAAGAAGGTACGGAAAGAGGACGGACTATAGTTTCTTGTATATATTTTTCAGAGCCAAAGGTCGAAACAGGGACACGTGGCACGTCGTACAAGTTCGCTCTACTGAACTAGTCTATAATCAGGTCACTGTGGGAGATTTGGCATAACTCTTCCTTGGAAAATCCAATTTGGATCAGACTGACGACATTGGAAAGAGGACACAGAGGACTACTGCAGGTCCCAATTTCAGCACTGGATGATCCAAAATTACAGAGATACATCAGAGGCAATATCGAGCTCCTATAAAGTGAAAAAATGTGTGTAGAATTTTTTAAATTTTTGCTTAAGCTTGGTTTGAAAAATTATTTTGAAGGAATTCAAAGGGCATAATAGAGCATTATTATCGGTAACTGATGCCCCGAGGAAAGAAAATGCAAACACCTAGTAAGCAACCTAAAAGCTCTAGCATGATTTATGAAGAAGAGGAAGAAATGCAACATGATATATCAAAATTACGAGACCAAGTGCAACAAATGTCACTCGCACAAAAAGTAACAGAATCTAAGATGAATGGTTTAAAGAAAGATGTAGAAGCTAAGATGGACGATTTGAAGATAGATTTGAAGACAGATTTGACAAATTTTCTACAAGAAATACTTACTAATGGTGAAAGGGTAGTAAAGGAAACTCATGATGCGAACAAAAGAAATGTTAATCATGATTTCATAGACTCTAATGCTGGATCAAAGACTCACCATATTCCAAAAATCGATATGAGGAAGTTGGATGGCAAGGATCCGACAACATGGATATTATAGATGGAGCAATTTTTCGATCTCAATAATGTGCAAAACACACAAAAGGTACGTATTGCAACTTTATATTTGGAACCAAATCAGTTTGTATGGTATCAATGGCTTTGCTCTCGTAAACAAATTATCACTTGGGCAATTTTTACGGAAGAATTGACAACACATTATGAGGATACAAAAAACAACACTCTTTTTAGCCAATTGATAAGTCTCAAACAAAAGGGTTCAATAATGGAGCACATTGAGGAGTTCCAAAAATTGAACATAAGGGTAAAAAATATTCCAGAGGAGCATAGGATTGATGTGTTCATAGGGACTTTAAAGGATAATATCCAACATGATGTTCGCCTTTGGGAACCTGATTCATTAGAGAAGGCATTCGGGTTAGCAAGAAAAATGGAAAGCAAAATTATGGCAACCAGGAAGCATACCACTCACAACTATAAAGATGGAAGTGTTGTTGCCCCTAGTCTTCCACAACCTATAAGGTTGACACCACAACAATTGGAAGAAAAAAGAGAATTTTGCCTGGCATTTTTGGGCTTAAAAAATCTTAACATTGTTTGGTTGTTTTAAGTTCATTTTGGGGATTTTTAACACATTTTGCTTGCTGATTTTTAGCAGGCCTGCACTTTTACAAGGGAAGATGCTGGTGAAATTCGACCAAGATTGAAGATCTAAAGCACCTAAAGAAGATCTACCTTGAACCCTCTGCAAAAGAACATCAAATTTCATCATTGTAACTTCACGAAGAGCCATTATAATCCCTTTGTTTATAAGGGATTCCATTTGTAACTCCATCCATCATTCTCCATCCCTTTATTCACAAGGGAATTCTTCTTCTCTTGATTTTGTTCTTTTTATTCACGAGGGATCTCATCAAGCATTGTAATCATCTTGGGAGTTAGGGGAGTCCCTTAAGCATTCCTCGCTTACCAATGGGGATCTTTGTGTGTGGTATTTCTTTTCATAGTTTGCTTAGATTCCATTTTTTTTGCAGAGAGTAATAAACCTCTTTCAAGTCTTTGACATGTTCATGCAAGTTGCAAGCCTAGCTTGATCCTCTTGCATAATTAGAGAAGGCTTGTTGTTTGAACTTAGACTAAATTGGGAAAATCTCCTCTATATATTATTATTCTAAGATTGGGGGAAACCAGTAAACGTTCGAATCGTGAAGTAGGGCTTTGGGATTGTTCCCTTAGTGTTGGACCTCCTTGTGAACATACTGACTTGTGGGCTCTTGAGGGTACTCACTAAAGCCTAAGCTTCCCCCTGTAGGATCCCCTTGTAGCTTTCCTTAACCCAATGAAGATAGGGTTGGAAGAAGGCCAAACTTTAGTTATATTTGATTTATTGCAATCACACTTTTCATGTTGTGTACTCACACACTAAATTAACCTAAGTCCAAGTGAAATCTAATCTAACTACAATCAACCAAGAGACACTTTAAAGCATTTCTATTATAGTATTTGGTACTTGGTCACTTTCAATTGCCACATTCAAACATATTTTCTGTTGGGCATTTACATTTCCAAGTACTTTACTTTTCAAGAAATTATCTTTTGCTTCAAGCATTTACTTTTGCAAGTGCTTGGTGAATTTACATTTCAAGCATTTACTTTTGAGCTTTTACTTTCCAAGTACTTCTTTCAAGCAATTGCCATTTACTTTTGTTGAAGAATGTAACTAGTGTTGGTCTTCATAATTGTATTTGTCAAAATAAATTTTATTATTAAAGAAAATGACTTATTAAAGCATGGGTTTCATGCTTGGGTCACTGTTTTCTAGGTCAAAGCCTCCATTCAAGGCTCCTAGGTTTTGTTTGAGTCACTAGAGTCATTGTCACCTTTATTCCCTTCTTGGGCCTTTGTATCATGTAAAAAGAATTATTTTTGAGTCAAAAAAGGTCATTTGTCACCTCCAGATTAAGTAGGTCCTGTCCTCATGAAGTCAGCCTCAATTAGGGCATTTCAACCCAGCAGAAAGGCTATATATAGAGAGGCAACTCGGCCTATTTGGAGCACTCACTCGACAAGTTCGATCTACACGAAGAAGTAGAAAAAGAGAGCGAAGTTGCTGGAGAAGGAAAGAAGAAGTTGGGAAGACCTAAATCAAGTTCTTGGGCTATCTATCTCTCATACGTGTGAAGCTTCTGGGCTATTGCTGGGGTCAAAATTCTGAATCTATTACATGTTCAAAATTTTGTAATTGGGGGCCAAAATTCCAGATTGTAGTAGCAATTGGGAAGCTGACACTTGGAGACTTTGGCAGGGGTCATCTACAATCTACAAAGAGGAAGGGTTGACTTGGTGATTGGAGGAGGTCTTTGTCTAGGTATAAATGGTCTTGGATTGTCTTATCTTGATTTGAATCTACTAGTGGAAGAGTTGGATTGGATTTTCCCCTTGGAGGGGTTTCTCCCTGGCTGAGTGCCTACATCTTGTGTCTCTTGTTCTTGTGGTCTTCATATACATTTAATTTGGTAATTGCTTGATGAAAGATAAACTAATAAAAAAAGGTAAAAGAAGCCAACATAATTCGCAAGTTTGATCAAGAAAGAGGAATCAAACCCTAATTCCTATAAGCATTGATCTCTCATCATGATATCAGAGCTAAGGTGGAAGAAGGTTGGAGATCACTTTGTTGGCTATCATTTAAAGGGAAAAGCAATCTTGGAAGGTAAGGTTACTCCCTCAATGGCAAGTTATTTGAAGATGGGCCTCAGTATCATGAAAATTACAGGAAGCTGGATTGGAAGGATCATCTACAATCTATCTACGAAATATTAGAATAATGCTATTTTAGTGTTTAATGCTCATTTATGTAGATAAGATCGTCTGTGATCTTATTAGCAGTTTCTTATTAGAAACTTGCTGTTTCTGTAAATACATTTGTATTATTTATTGAGCTTCATTGCTCATTGTAAATCAATTCAATTCATTCATTGATTATGGTATCAGAGCTTGGGTATTTTTTTCGAAATAATTTTTCATTGTTTGAAAAATTTCATGCTTCATTTCGAAATTGCTCTCTAGGAGTTTGCTTTTTTTTTTTTTACTAGGCATCACAATTTTTGAGCCGCAATTTTTTTTGGGCCAGATCCCGTTCGTTGCTTCCTCTCTTGTTCCGCAGGTTTTCGCACGCCAAGTTCTTGAATTTCTATCCCTGTCTCGATCAACTGTAGGACGGAGATTTGCTGACGGCGGCCTCGGCTTTGCCTCATCTCCACACATTAATTCTCGGACACCCGGAGCTGCCACAGGAAAAGCTCACGGACGAGGGAGGGTCTCTGTTGTTGCTTGTCTGGTTGATTGATTTAACAAAAATGTCAAGCGTTTCCGCAAAACAACCAACGTATTCCATGGGGCCATTGCCCTAGTCGTTTTTCAGTGATCATTCTTCTGGTAGTCATGGCGACAATTCGGTTTGTTTCATGTCCCCTGGTCGCAGTGGCGGGTTGAA
The DNA here is from genome assembly GCA_031772625.1 of Pinus tabuliformis. Taxonomy (NCBI): domain Eukaryota; kingdom Viridiplantae; phylum Streptophyta; class Pinopsida; order Pinales; family Pinaceae; genus Pinus; species Pinus tabuliformis. Next base: position 60,794,623 of record CM062816.1, read on the forward strand.
TTTGAATGAGATTCAGTATTCTTCTTCGTCGCCGACTTCTTCAGATTACATGAATTCTTCGCCTTCAAGATTCGCAGCAAGTCGCGGGTTCGAAGACGACAGAAGTGCTTTGAGCTTTCCAGATTTTCTAGACATGAGCTGTGGCTATGAGAGCAATGGAGATGCCGCGGCTTTTGTGCAGAAAGATGCACGGGGCGAGATGCCAGGCATTCGTCTTAATAACGCATTTGTGGGCTCTAGTTCGCCTCGGCTGGAGGATGTGTTTTGTGCCCTGCAGAAGTATTTGCCTTCTAATAATGAAGATGAAGAGTCATTGCCTGCTGTGGATGCTTATTCCTGCGACGAATTCAGAATGTATGAATTTAAGGTCCGGCGCTGTATGAGAGGACGGAGCCATGACTGGACTGAGTGCCCCTTCGCTCACCCCGGTGAGAAGGCAAGAAGACGCGATCCTCGATGCTTTCATTATTCTGGAACTGCTTGCCTGGACTTCAGAAAAGGAACCTGCCGCCGCGGGGATGCTTGCGAGTTTGCTCACGGCGTTTTCGAGTGCTGGCTTCATCCTGCTCGATATCGGACCCAACCTTGTAAAGATGGACGAAGCTGTAAGCGCAGGGTCTGTTTCTTTGCTCATACTCCGCAGCAACTCCGCCTGTTGCCAGGTCTTTCATCTCCCAGCAACAATTCAAGAAGCAGTACGGCGTTGCATGTTACTTCTGCTCTGAAAAACTATTCCCTATCTCATCAGGGAGGGTCTCATCAGAAAGCGAATGTTGTAGAACATTCCGAGTAGAAGGAATCTGCCTTTTACGCCTTTATGGCTAAGAGGTCCTCAGAGCATGCCCCGTCTTCTGCCTGGTACATTGACTCTGGTGCATCACGTCATTTCTCTCACAGGCGTGACTGGTTTACTGACTTCTCATCTTTCAGTGATTCTGTGGTATTCGGCGGAGGTGAGGAGTACACAATGGTTGGCAGAGGTACAGTTCAGATCCAGTGTGATGGGTGCACACTCATCTTCCTGAATGTGTACTATGTTCCTGGTATGGAACTTAATCTGCTATCTGTTAGCTAGATTATGAGGAACTCTCCTCAGCTCGATGTGGTGTTCAGTGCGCACAAGTGCTCCATTATTGACAGGGAAACTCGTCTTACGGTTGTTGTTGGCCTAGAGGATCATGGCCTATACAAGCTTCTTGACACTGGTGATTCTCCAGAAGTGGCTCTAGCAGCTCGTGTTTCTCCCATCAACACTCTGTGGCATTAGAGATATGGGCATCTAAACATTCAGTATCTCTCTCAGCTATCTCGGGAGGGACTTGTGTCAGGGTTACCTGATATTTAGACTCAGCATTTGGGAGTGTGTGGCGCCTGTCAAGCTGGCAAGCAACATCGGTCTTCATTCAAGGATGGAGAATCTTGACGCGCATCTAAGGTACTCCAGTTAATTCATGCTAATATTTGTGGTCCTATGAATACATCTTCAGTTACTGGTTGCAAATATTTTTTACTTATTGTAGATTACTTCAGTAGAAAGATGTGGGTGTATTTTCTAAAACATAAATCTGATGTATTTAGTATCTTTCAGAAGTTTAAGTCCTTAGTTGAAAAAGAGTATGGCTATAATATCATAACTCTTAGGACAGATAACGGGGGAGAATTTTGTTCTTCTGCGTTCTCCAACTTTTGTGATACCCATGGCATCAAACGCCAGTTAACTACACCCTACACTCCTCAGTAGAACAGTGTTGTCGAACGTCGCAACCATACAGTTATTGAAATGGCTCGTTCCATGTTACAACACAGGAGTGTTCCGAACAAATTTTGGGCTGAAGCAGTGTTTACTGCTGTCTATCTTCTTAACCGATCACCTACTTAGGCTGTTAAGGGGAAGACTCTAGAAGAGGTTTGGTTTGGTCGTAAGCCTAAGATCAGTCACCTCAAAGTGTTTGGCTCAGTTGAATATGTTTGGATTCCAGCTGCTAAGTGCTCTAAGTTGGATTCCAAAAGCCAGAAACTCATGATGACAGGGTACAGTGATCACCACAAGGCCTATACGTTGATAGATATAGACACTGATCGTTTTATCTTCAGTCAGGACGTAGTATTTGATGAAGACAGAGGGTTCTTTTAGTCCCCTCCTTCTGAGCAGTGTTCTGAGGATCAACCTCATAGTGTTCTTCTTCCGTTAGGTCCACCTGATGGGAGGGATAATGCAGCATCAGTATTTGATGATGCACTACCTGAGTTCCCTCCGGAAAATAATCCTCCTCTCACTACTGTTGTTCTTGAGCCTCCTCCACCTACTCCAGATATTGGTTCTTCTACTCTTCGGCCTAAATGGTGGGCTAAAACTATTGGTGATCTTTGGGATAATGAGCTCCTTGAAGGTAGAACTACCAGAAATAAGAGCAAACAACAACCTACAGTAAATTTTGTTCTTATGGCTAACCTACACAGTGTTTCTGAGCCTCAAACCTATTCAGAGGCTAAGGGTACACCTGCGTGGGAACAGACTATGGAAGCTGAATTCCAGAGTCTTCAAAAGAATCACACTGGACCCTTTCTGATCTTCCTGCAGGGAAGAAGCCCATTAGTTGCAAACAATGTTTTAAGACTCCGACTCCGACTCCGACTCGGCCGAGGATCGACTCCGACTCCGACTCCGAAACGGTAATGACTCGGCCGTTGTAAAAAATACATTAAATATTTATTTTTTTTTATAAAAAAACATAATTTTAAAGATTTTAAACATAATTTTAAAGATTTTCATTCATGTTTCCAAACACAGCATTATAATATAGATGGAAGACAACATATGATCAAAGTAGGCTCATGAACCAATCCATTATATCAAAATGGTACCCAATGGCAATACATAGTCAACTGTCATACATGATCGAAGACTCAAAACAAAAAACACATAACCAAGGAGGCTAGAAATGGCCTCTACAACAAAAGTAAACTGTGACGGTGACCAGACTCCAGTACTAGTACTACAGTACTACTGGGCCACTGGTTAGTAGCTACTGTCAAAGGAGCCAAGATCACGTCGATCAATCTCTGGATCATCATCATCATAGTCAGATAGGGGGCCCCATGGCTCCTCATCATCATCATCCCCAACTGCAACTGTAGAAGTGGTACCACTAGCAGGCTCTACAACTACAGCAGATGCAAGCTGAGATAGAGTAGATATGCGGCTGCGCTTTTGTCGTGGCTGAGTAGAGGAAGCACCTACAACTGGAGTCCTTGCTGGTTGTGAGACTGAGGCTGGTGGATTGGGATCTGCATTCAACTGAATAGGCTGAAGTTGAACAGCATGTTCAAGTTCAACTGATGTCTCCAGATCTAAATCTAAATCAAGATCCTCATCAGGATCAAACTCTGCTGGACAACTCTCCACTACCCAATCTGATGTTGGATTAATGTCTTCCAACACAATGGGATCTGAATCAGGTCTTTTGTTCAGCAAATGGTTTCGTCTGAGTCGAAGGTTGTACTGGACAAAAACTAGATCATTTAACCATTTTTGATCCAAACGGTTTCTCTTCTTTGTGTGAATCCTCTCAAAGGCAGCCCAATTGCGCTCACACCCAAATGCACTGCAAGTTTGACTCAAAATACGAATTGCAAACCTTTGCAATTCAGGACAATGGCCACCAAAGGCCTCCCACCATTGTGCTGCAAAAAACATAGGAGTGTAATGAGTTAGCGCAACAAAATTACAAATTATATCTAACTTTCAAATTATAAACGATTTAACAAACTTTAAAAAAAAAGTAAAACTATTAAGAATTTGAAAATTGAAATTTTTGTTTACCTGGCTCATCTGCTTCTCTTGCAATCTTTGCTAGGTTCTTCCCAAAGGTACCTGCTGCATTGCTGAAGATATTGGCCTGTCGGTGTATCTCCCGCTGATTAGACTCCAATGGGATCATGCGTTCAATGCAATCAACCAGTCCATCTCTGACCCCCCCCCTCAAAGCTCCTGACTCCTTAGCTTTATAATGATACCATGGGTTCAAAAAATACCCAGCTGCATGTATAGGGCGATGGAGTTGATTGTTCCATCTTTCATCAATGATTGCCCAAATGGGCCCATACTTTGCCACTCTATCCTTGTATACCGTCTTTATTTGCTCCTTTGCTTGATCCATAGCCTCATAAATGAAGCCCATAGCCAACCTTTCCCCATCCACCAACCTCAACACCTTAACTAGTGGCTCAGCAAGCTTCACAATCTCTGCTGCCTTTCTCCAAAAAGTTTCTTCATGGACTTTCCTTTTCAATTCTTTGCCCTCTGGTTTGTTAGACCAATTGCTTTGATTCCATTCATCACTGGAAAACATCTTTTGCAAGTTTCTATGTTGGGAAAGCATAGATTGCAATGTCAAAAAATGTGTAGCAAATCTAGTGATGGCAGGCCTAATAATATCCTTGCCCCCATTGTGTTTCCTCATGAGGCTCAAAACCAATGTATGATTGTAGATAAATTTTGTTATGCTTTTGGCATGATCTATAGTGTTTTTGACCCAATATAATTTTCCAATATCCTCAAGCATGAGGTCTATGCAATGTGCAGCGCATGGGGTCCAAAATATGGTCTTGTGTTTTTCCTCTAACAGTTTACTAGCAAGAACATAGTTAGAGGCATTATCTGTGATGATTTGAACAACATTAGCCACCCCCACCTCCTCAACAACCTCATCCAATAGCTGAAACAACAAGTGGCCATCTTTTATCTTATTAGATGCATCAACTGATTTTAAAAACATGGTTCCCTGTGGGCAGAAGACAAGAAAGTTTATGATGGTACGGTTTCTTTGATCAGTCCATCCATCTGACATGATGGTACACCCTGTTCTTGCCCATGAGTCCCTGAACTCTTGCAAATACTCATTAATGGATTGAATTTCTTTCTGCAAACGAAACCCCCTTAGCTCATGCATAGTAGGGCCTTTGAAGCCTTTTCCAGCAGCATGTATGGCATCAAACATAGGCTCATAATATGGTGAACGAGCAGCATTAAAGGGGATATCAACATCATACCACCATCTAGCTATGTAATCACAAGCAGTCTCCCTCAATTCTTTCTTCCAATGGTCATCTAAAGTGGGCTGCATTTGAGTTTTACTAACTTCAGGACCATGTGCATCTGATGGAGAGGAGGGAGTAAAATAACTTTTGATAGTCACATCACCATTTTTCAAATTCATTCTACCCTTTCCCTTATCTTGAACAGAACCAAAAGAGGGAGGAACATATCGGAAAGAGTTGGATGCCTCAGTTTGAGGGATAGAGGAAGAACCCTCAAAATCATAGTGGGGGTTGGTAGCCATCATTTTTTGTATCTCCCTCTTCCTCCCAATTTCAGCCTGTATGTCTTTTTGCCTAGCCTTATCTTCTTTAAATTTCTCAAAGCTGGCCAACAAATTCTTTCTAATCTCCCCAATTTCTGGTGAGGTACATGGGGTAATTTGGCCTCTAATCCCTGCCAAGTGTTGTTTCAGCCTATTAATGCCCCCAGGACCTTCCTTAATTTTCCTATGGCAAAATTTGCATTGCATTTGACTATCAACCATTTCAACATATGCCCAAGCAGGATCTCTTGCTCTAGGTGCCATTTTTTGACTAGGAAATGAAAGCAAACAATCTGAAAATGACAAAAAAAAAAAAAAACATTGATTCAATGTTCATTTATTTGACAAAAAACACTCTCTAAGCTTTCTAGATATGCACCTAAAATTTACTAAGCAAAAACAGATTTATAGAGGTGGAAAAAAATACCTCCAGGCACAAACTGCCTCCTCAAGCTTGCTCCAAGAATCAGCTCCTCAATGCTGCTCCAAATGGCTGCCCAAGAAGCTCCTCACTCCAGCTACAATGCTCCTCCAAGACTCCTCACTGCTGCTCCAAAACAAGCTCAAGAACTGCTCACTAACTCTCAAAGAAGACTCTCACTCAAATGCATAAGACTGCTGTGAGTGAATGAGAGCACTTGGGTGTGTTAAATAGGGTTTGGGAGGGGGAAATGGACCCCAAAAATCATTTAGCATATTCATATAACTGTTTGGGGTCCAAACCAAACAAAAAACATTTAAAAAATCCATTAAAAAAAAATATTTTTTTGCTGTTTACGCTGCCTGGGCCGTTCCTTTGTGACTCGGCCGAGTCATATCGGAAACGGCCGGGTTGGCCGAGTCACCCATGACTCGGCCAACCGGACCGTTTCCATGGCCGGGTCACTCTCCGAGCTTGCGAAACGGATCAAGCCGGCCGTTTCGGTTTCGAAACGGCCGTTTCTTAAAACAGGGGTTGCAAATGGGTGTATAAAGTGAAATACAAAGCTGATGGAACCCTAGACAAGTATAAGGCTCGCCTTGTTGCTCGAGGGTTCTCACAGAAGGAAGGCATAGACTATGAGGAGACCTTTGCTCCTACAGCCAAGATGAGTACCATATGGCTCGTCCTTGCCTTAACAGCCCAGTTCAGTTGGAAAGTCCATCAGATGGATGTAAAGAGTGCTTTTCTGAATGGTGACTTACAGGAAGAAGTCTACATGACGCAGCCTCCAGGATTCAAGGTTGCCGGTCAAGAACAGAAAGTCTATAGATTAGTCAAAGCACTCTATGGTCTAAAACAAGCCCCTCGGGCTTGGTACATGAAAATTGATAAGTACCTAACAGATCATGGCTTTCAGCGGAGTCCATTTGATGCAAACCTGTATATCAAACATACTGGTGATGATATTCTGTTTGTGGTTGTCTATGTGGATGACCTTATCATTACTGGTAGTTCAACACATTTGATCCATGGGATCAAACAGGATTTGTGCAGCACTTTTGATATGACAGATTTGGGACTTCTTCATTACTGTTTGGGGGTTGAAGTCTGGCAGACTGAGAACAACATCTTTCTCTCTCAGTCCAAGTATGCCAGAAGTCTTGTGGACAGGTTCAGAATGCAGGATTGCAAACCTGCCACGACTCCTATGGAACCAGGGCTCAAACTTTCAGCTTAGTCATCCTCACCACTTGTGGATGAATCTTTATTCAGGCAATTAGTGGGCAGCCTCATCTACCTTACTGCCACTAGACCTGATATCAGTTTTGTAGTGAGCTACATTTCACGCTTCATGATAGCTCCTAGGGTTGATTATTGGGTAGCAGCGAAGCGTGTGTTGCGTTATGTTAGTGGCACTCCTGATTATGGACTTTTGTACACTCGGAGTTCAGATCCTACACTCAGTGGTTACACAGATTTCGACTGGGCAGGTTCGGTTGATGACCGTAAATCTACAGCTGGGTATGTGTTTAGTCTGGGATCCGGTGCTGTCACATGGACTAGTAAGAAGCAGCAGGTAATGGCTCTCTCCTCGACAGAAGTAGAATATCGGGGAGCAGTTAAGGCATCTTGTGAGGTAGTTTGGCTTCGACGTATGCTTGCGGATATGCATGTTTCCTAGGCAGGTCCTACTCCCTTGTTCTGTGATAATCAGGGAGTGCTAAAACTCACCAAGAATCCAGTCTTCCATAAACGAACAAAGCATGTGGAAACCCATTGTCACTACATTCGCCAGCTTGTTGAAGACGGATCCATTCAGTTGCTGTATGTTCCCACCACAGAGCAGCCAACAGAGATCTTCACCAAGCCCCCTTGGTCCTGATAAGTTTGTAAAATTCAGAGGGTCTATAGGTGTTGTTAATAGATTGAGCATTAAGGGAGGGTATTAGAATAATGCTATTTTAGTGTTTAAAGCTCATTTATGTAGATAAGATCGTCTGTGATCTTATTAGCAGTTTCTTATTAGAAACTTGCTATTTCTATTTCTTAGTAGAAACTTGTTGTTTTTGTAAATAAATTTGTATTATTTGTTGAGCTTCATTGCTCATTGTAAATCAATTCAATTCATTCATTGATTAGGAAAGTCAAGAGTGAAGGATTGTTGGCTGCACTTACAGGTACACTTGATGATGACAACGCATGGATCATTGATAGTGGAACCTCAAGACATATGATGGGAGAAAATGGACAACTTCACACTCTATCAAGGGAACCATCATCACATGCAATGGAGTTAGGAGACAACAACAACTATGTAGTCAAGGGCCTTGGATCTACATCATTGAAGCTGGAAAGTGGAGCAAAGCTACACCTCAACAACATCCTTTATGTCCCAGGTTTGAAAAAGAAATTACTTTCCATTTCTTGTTTAGAAGATAAAGGAGATAGGGTTGCTTTTGTAGATGGAAAAGTTTTGGTTTGGGGAAAGGATTCAAGTATTGAAAAGGCAAAGGTTATTGGAGATTGTGAAGGAAGACTATATATAATTATAACACCATCTCCTCAAGCCTTAGTTCACATGGAGATCAATCCTATTGAACTTTGGCATAGAAGATACGGGCATATTCATTACAAGATAATACCCTCCCTTAGTCAAATGGTAAAAGGCATCCCCAACATCAAGGAATATCATGAAGGAGTATGAAAGGGATGTGCTTTGGGAAAGAATACTAGGAAACCTTTTACAAGCAGTGATACAAGGTCTAAGGAGATATTAGATCTCATTCATTCCGATGTGTGTGGGCCATTGTCCAATAAATCTCTTAAAGGCTATCTTTACTGTGTGACCTTTGTTGATGATCACTCTAGAAAGACATGGATTTATCTTCTCAAGACAAAGGATGAAGTATTTGAAAAGTTCACGAAATTTAGATCTAAAGTTGAGACCATAAACTGAAAGAAAGATAAAGACTTTGAGATCCGAAAATGGAGGGGAATACACTTCAAAAGAACTGATTGCATATTGTAAAGAAGCAGGTATTAAGAGGGAGCTCATTGTTCCCTACAACCCCGAACAAAATGGAGTAGCAGAAAGGAAGAATAGAACCATTGAAGAATGCATAAGGACTATGATATTTGATCAAGATCTACCAAAATTTCTATGGGGAGAAGCAACCATGACAACAATATACATACAAAATAGAAGTCCTCATAGAATCCTTGATAATATGACACCAGAAGAAGCATTTATAGGGAAGAAGCCATGTGTAGACCATCTCCGAATCTTTGGGTGTCCCACATACATCCATGTTCCAAAAGACAAGCGAAAGAAGCTAGACTCTACAAGTATAAAATATATCTTTGTTGGTTATAGCCTTTCATCAAAGGCTTATAGAATCTACATCAAGGAAGGAAGACAAATTGAAGTTAGCAGGGATGTTATATTTGATGAAAACCATGCCTACAAAAGATCCAAGGATATACCAATCGAATCTGATGAAGATGTATCATTATTTGAAGAAGAAGAACATCATGACAAGGTACCTACAAACCAAGAAGAAGAAGAAGAAGGACCAAGTGAGCCTATTCAACCTATAATCATTCCCGAAACAAAGAAGAGGCCAAATTGGTTAAAAGCTACACTTGAAGATGCTGAAGGACATGGAGCAACTAAAGGAACTTTTAGAGAAAGCAAAAGACCGAAGAGATACTCGGGATATGCAACATACATGATGAAGTTAATTGAAGCAAAACCAACTACCTTTGAAGAAGCCGTTCATCAAGAAGAATGGAAGAAAGCGATGCAGGAAGAATATCAATCCATCATGAAGAATGGAGTTTGGGAAATTGTTCCTAGAGCTAGTGACAAATCAGTTGTCACTTCCAAATGGATTTACAAAATCAAACATGCTGTTGATGGAAGCATAGACAAATACAAAGATAGATTTGTTGCAAGGGGTTTCTCACAAAAGGAAGGAATAGATTATGAAGAAACTTGTTCTCCCACTGCCAAGTATACTACTATTAGATCTTTGGTTTCTCTAGCTGCTACTATGGGATGGAATGTCGATCAAATGGATGTCAAAACAACATTTCTAAATGAAACCATTGATGAAGAAGTATATATTGTCTGTTTCTGAATTCAGGGTTCTGTGATCCATATTACATTAAGAAGATTCTTTTCAGTAGAAATCACATAGGAGAAAATTTTGCCGACTCGTTTCGAACCAACTAGTGTGGTTCATCATCTTTTGGTCTCTACATCACCCTCTATTTAAGCCTGTGCCATGCTCTGCATCTTCATCTAGTCTTGATGATGAACCACACTAGCTGGTTCGAAACTCATTGGCAAATTTTTCTCCTATTTGATTTCTACCGAAAAGACTCTTCTTAAAGGATATATTGAACAACCAAAAGGCTTTGAGATAAATAGCAGGGATACACATGTTTGTAGACTCAAGAAAGCTCTATATGGCTTGAAGCAAGCTCCGAGGGCTTGGTATGCAAGGATAGATGCATATCTCTTAAGGATTGGGTTCGTCAAAAGTTACGCCGATGGAAACTTCTACATCAAGATAGTGAAGAATGAACCAATCATTATACTACTATATGTGGATGATTTATTTATTATACGTATGGAGCGCAAAATTCTAGAATGCAAGAAAATGAAAGATCTGGGACTCATGCATTACTACTTGGGCTTGCAAGTTTGGTAGAAACCCGGTGAGATTTATCTTGGTCAAGGTTAGTACATAATCAAGATGTTACAATAGTTCGGTATGATGGATTCCAAGCCTATGATTACTCCCATGATCACAAATCTCAAGAAGTTGAGAAGCTCAGACTCTAGCTTTGTTGATCCTACAAGCTATCATAAGTTAGTGGGTTCTTTGATATACTTGGTGAATACGAGACCTTATATATGCTTTGCGATAAATGTTCTTAGTCAATTTCAGTTGGAGCCTCGTCATGCCCATTGGATAGTTGACAAGCATATCTTGAGATACCTACATGGTACAATTCATCACTGCTTGAAGTATGATGGAAAGGAAGTTAAGTTAATAGGATTTATTGATTTCGTTTGGGGTGGCAGTGAGACTGATGGAAGAAGCACTATCGGTGGCTATTTCAGTTTGGGATCTGCTATGATTTCATGGATGAGTAGAAAACAAGACCCTGTTGCATTAAGTAGTGCTGAAGCTGAATATGTTGCTACATGTGAAGTAGGAAAAGAAGCTGTTTGGTTAGGAAAACTCTTGTTAGATTTGTTTAGAAAGCCTCTAGCTCCTACAATGATAAATTGTGATAATCAAAGCAACATCAAGATTTCTGAAGACCTCGTATTCCATGCCAAGACGAAGCATATCAATAACAAGTACCATTACATTAGGAGTTTGGTACAAGATGGGGTTGTGAAGTTACAATATATTCTGACAGATGAATAGGTAGTTGATGTGTTGACGAAATCTCTTTCGACTAAGAAGTTTGAATATTTTAGAAGCATGCTTGGATTGGTTGATGTTACAAATTTAGTAGATAGGGAGAGATGAAGCATCTTGGACATCTGGCCAACCTATGTGTTGATGTCTAGATCCCGAAGTAGGGAGGGTCGTGTTAGTCATGGAGCTCCGACCTTGGATACACACCTAGATCCCTGGGTTGGTGTTAGAGCTTAAAATCCAAATGGTACCTAGAGAGGCTAAAGCTTGAGTACACCTTAGTCCCATCCGATTAGAGTACCTTGGTCAGGTATCTAATTTGTAGCACTGTGTGTGCTAGAACTCTTCGTAGTTCATATCATTTTGAGATCTTCCATGTATCTTTATATGTATGTAATTATGAATACCTCCCTAGTTAAGAGGGAGTGTTGAAAAATGTAACTAGTGTTGGTCTTCATAATTTTATTTGTCAAAAGAAATTTTATTATTAAAGAAAATGACTTATTAAAGCATGGGTTTCATGCTTGGGTCAATGTTTTCTATGTCAAAGCCTCCATTGAAGGCTCCTAGGTTTTTTCTTGAGTCAATAGAGTCATTGTCACTTTTATTGGACCCTTCTTTGGCTTTTGTATCATGTGAAAATAATTATTTTTGAGTCAAAAAAGGCCATTTGTCACCTCCACACCAAGTCCAACCCTGTCCTCATGAAGTTGGCCTAAATTAGTGCAATTCGACCTAGCAGAAAGGCTATATATAGAGAGGCAGCTTGACCTATTTGGAGCACTCACTCAACAAGTTCGATCTACAAGAAGAAGTATAAAAAGAGAGTGAAGTTGCTAGAGGAGGAAAGAAGAAGTTGGGAAGACCTAAATCGAGTTCTTGGGCTATCTATCTCTCACACGTGCGAAGTTTTTGGGCTATTGCTGGGGTCGAGACTCGAAATTCTGAATCTACTGCAGGTCTGAAATTCTGTAGCTAGGGGCCAAAATTCGGAATTGTAGCTGCAACTGGGAAGCTGACACTTGGAGACTTTGGCAGGGATCATCTACAAGGAGGAAGGGTTGACTTGGTGATTGGAGGTCTTTGTCTAGGTCTAAAGGGTCTTGGATTGTCTCATTTTGATTTGAATCTACTAGTGGAAGAGTTGGACTAGGTTTTCCCCTTGGAGGGGTTTTGCCCTCGTTGAGTGCTTACATCTTGTGTCTCTTGTTCTTGTGGTCTTCATAAACATTTTATTTGGTAATTGCTTGATGAAAGAGAAACTAATAAAAAAATGTAAAAGAAGCCAACATAATTCACAAGTAATTATCAAGGAAGAGGAATCAAACCCTAATTCCTATAAGCATTGATTTTTCAATAACTTTCAAGTTTTACTTTTCAAGCATTATCTCTTGATTTGAGCATTTATTTTTACAAGCTATCTCATTTGGCATTGGTCTTCGTCGGTTATATCATTTGCTATCTCAGCATTTCATTCATTCGATTTCCATTGCTACATCTATTTACTTGAAAGGTTATTTACATGCTTTGGAGTAACATGCTATATTTTATTTATAAATGAATGTGCCTTGCATAATCCATTAACTCCTAGAACTTGATTTTGTTTCACTTAGCTTAATCAAGCTTTATTGTTTTTTGTTTCGTAGGGCCCACCCCCTTGGCTTCGCTAGGAGTTAGCCTAGGTGGAGGAGTATAGAATTGAGTGACAATTGGTCAACTCAAGACTTGCCCCCTAGACTTCACCAAGTGGAGTTAAAGATTTTCTCCATGTTAGCCCAAGTTGGGATTTAGGTGGCAACATGCATATCATTGTTCATATTTTGTTTCTTTTTGATATTAGAACATCAAGCTGAGCAAAAATTACAATGGTATCTGGGCATGATTAGAAATTTTAAGCATTAAACCATTCCAAAGTTTGAAGATTTCTAACGCAGCGTCAAAACTTGTTAGAGCATGATCCAAAAGCTTTAGAAGTTTTATCTATAAAGACAGATTTAGCAAATTAAATGGTTTTGAAACCCTGGTATGAAATGCACTTATTATCATTTTATGGAAGTGATAGATCTACTCTAGTCAAATCACCAAAGCTAAAAAATTGGAAACAAGGGGAAATCTGTTGTTTTCATTATTGCAATCGATCTCATGAGATACATTTATTTTTGTTTTGATGTGATTTTGTATCATCCTCTCAAAAATTATGACTGAGGACAGTTCATATTTCATTATTGGTGTTTGATGTACCACTTGACTGTTGAGATTTGTAGTTGGGGAGGTACTCCAAACCCTAGGGTATAGGGTTGTGGAGGAATTTGAACCACATGGGCTTTGTGGGCAAGAGTACCCAAGCTGTGGGCTTTGCACCCAAAGTTGTGGGTGTGAATCCATGAGGAGTTTTCATGACTTGGCACTTGGAGATGATAGAGCACCCTTAGAGGAGTAAGGGGTTGCTTCAAGCACCAAGAGAGCCCTTGTCATTATGGAGACATTAATTTTATATGTTTGTGTGGGCTAATTGTCCTAGAAAACCAAGTTGGCCTTACTTGAGGAGACCCTTTTGAAGGGTTGGACGTTAGCCTAAGTGAAGATATAAATATGTGAAAGGAGATCTCATTCTTACCATCCAAGTGCAATGAAACATAAGGAGAACATCTCTGATCTGGCCGCAGTCCATTGGTGCCCTAGCTGAAGTTGAGAAAGGGTTGGTTTTGGGTCTTTCTTGTGACAGATTGGAGGCTGAGTTTGGAAGACTGCATGCTGACGTTAAGAGTTGAATCTAGGCATGCGTAGGAGGTCTGTTTTCTGAGTATAGGCCACATCCCCAGCTGAGGAGGAGGGCCAATCCTCTGTTCAGGTGCAGGATGAAGGTTTTGTTTCAAGGTGGGAGCTCTGTTATAGGGCCACACTATCTCATGGAGTCATGAGTCATAATTGCAGCGCAAGAGATAAGGCCTAATGAAAAGTGGACAACACAAATTTTTAGGGGATTTGAAGCTGAGTTTGTGACTGGGGTGCAGCAGGTCTGGTGCCCTAACCACTAACTAGGGGCCAAAAATCCACAAAAGTATGCTCAGGAACAGTGCTGGAATTGATTTCAAGTGTTGAGGTATGTTGGATGTTTTCATGTTGTTTTGTTGCTAGATGATGGTTCACCGTCGTCCAAATTTGGACAATTTTGATTGGCATTTAAAGGAGTAGTTTGAGGTATGACAGTAAGTGCCAAATCAGCCATAAGTGTAGTCACTTGGGAAGGACTTTAAGGGCTATTAGAAGGGCAGAAGAAGTGAAGCTCAGAGATTGATCTTTGAAGGACAAAAGAAGGCAGCCAAGGGAGTAGTTTAACTAGCCCAAGTTTGCTAAAGAGAAGGACATTTTGCAGTGATAGAGGGAAGCCCTCCATGCCCTAAGTTTGTCTTCATTGGAGCAGCACAGAAAGGCAATAGTGGGAAGAATTCTCGAAGCGCTGAGGAGCAACAGTGGGCAATCTAGGAGTTGTTCACAAACAGAGTTGTGAATAACTCGCAAGAAGACCCTATGTGTTGATTCGTTGATGGGCTAATGATTAGCTAGAGGGCAGATTGGTGAGCCGTGTTCAGTGACCTAAAGGAGTAGGATCCATTGATAGAGGCAGAATGGTGTTGTTGCAAATTGGGAGCAAAAGGACCAGCATAAGTGTTTAGGGTACAACCAAGTGGAGCTGTGATGGTGCACTACATCAGCTAGTAGGTCAGTTGTATCTTGTTAAGGGTAGATTGGTTGTCATAGTTGTTGACACCAAACCCTAGTTTGTATTCTTGTATTAGTGATTGTATGAGGGCCATGATTCCTGGTATGAGAGCCCTAGATAGTTGTGTTACAGTTTGATAATATAACAAAGTTGGGTTGTTGAAAAATTGTAAAAAGTTTACTGTTTCTGCATGTGTTGATTTACCATGGTGTTTATTCCATTGTGCAAAGTAGTTTGTTGTGGCATTTGAGTTGGTTACGTCAGAGATTCTAAGACTCTAACCTAGATTCTCTAGTGCCGTGGAAAAACAACATTGACATCTTATACTTCAGTTCTATTTTCATATTTATGTAGCAATGTGTTTGTTTGATGCCTGATGTTTCTTTAGATGTTTAAAAAATTGAATGAAATGCACGTATTATCATTTTATGGAAGTGATGGATCCACTCTAGTCACATCACCGAAGCTCTAAAATTGGAAACAAAGGGAAATCTGTTGTTTTCTTTGCCACGATTGATCTCATGAGATACATTTATTTTTATTTTGATGTGATCTTGTATCATCCTCTCAGAAATATGACTCAGGACAGTTCATATTGCATTATTGGTGTTTAGTGTACCACTTAACATCTTATACATCAGTTCTATTTTCACATTTATGTAGTAATGTGTTTGTTTGATGCCTGATGTTGCTTTGGAAGTTTAAAAATTTGAAAAAATGATAATTTTGTATATTTTTAAAGTTTCCTGAAAATTTCCAATGTCTTCCACGTTATTGCTGATAATCATATATGGGACTCCTGGCGATAAATTCCCAATAATGATAAACGTAATATTGGGTTGATGTTTATCATACATGCATGTTGTCTTCCCACTGTTGATTATTTTCAATCCTTAATATCCCTCTCTAATATCACAGAATTAGCATCTAAAATAGTATTTTCAAGAGAACAGTTTTCTGATCATGTACATTCTTTTTCACAAATGTTTGAGAGTCTATTGTTTAGGATCTTTAGAAGAATATATGTGTTCAATAATTGTTTTGCAAAAAATTATTTGGCATAATTGGTAAAATTTTCAAGCTATATGGGTTTTCTCACAGGTTGTGATCGTTTTTAGGTGTGGCAAACATTGTATTGCCCAAAAGCCAGTTAAATGAGTACACACAAAAATTATCCCTGCCTACACCTTCATATGATTTTACACAAGAGGGCCCTTCACATAATCCAAGGTTCAGGGCGTCTGTTCTTGTTAATGGTAAAAGGTATGATTCTAAATCAGAATTTTTAACTAGTAAGGAGGCTGAGCATGATGCTGCACGAGTTGCTCTGGAAGACCTGAATGCCAATGGAACCACTTCTTTGCCTAATTCAGTGGTATGCATTTTATGCTGTATTTTGAAATCTCCTATTAAATGTACTATACGTGTGCTAGATGCTTCCTAATGCACATTATTTATGGTACATCAGTGTGAGGCTGGGCAATGGAAGAATGTTCTTCAGCAGCATGCACAAAAATTGAAGCTTCCACTGCCTACTTATACTTGCATGAAAACTGGAGATGATCATTCTCCAAAATTTATCTCTACAGTGGAGGTGGGAGGAATTTCCTGCACAGGTGGTATTGCAACAACTAAAAAGGCCGCAGAAATGAGAGCTGCAAGAAGAGCTTTTTCGGTAATTCAAGGCCAAGCATGTATGTTAATATAAATAAATATTTTTCTGTGGATTTATATCTGTGATTTAGCTTCTGTATTCATTTAACAACTGGTAGCCTCGTGTGAACAAACTAATTACTATTTGCCATCATGTTTCAGGTGATTATGATTTGCAAGGTATAAGCTGTCACAGGAAGAGAGAGATTGAACTCAAAGAACCCTCTAAGGAGATACAGGCTGCCAAGCCTAAGCTTGCCAAGATATGTACAGAATCAGTTAGCTCAGACAATTCTAATTTGAAGGATGGAATGTTTGTTGAGAATCAATTAGAGATACATCTACAGCAGGAGGAAACAAAATGAAAGATGGAATGTTTGTTTAGAATCAATTAGAGATACATCTACAGCAGGAGGATACAAAATGAAAGGAAAGTGAGGACCAAGATAAGGAACGGAGAGCTTTGAACTATGCTTTGACCTTATGTGCTCACAATCAGAACTACATGGATTGGTTGTAGGTAGGGAATTCTTATTTGTTTATGACATTTATTGAAGGTTACCATTTCTGAGTAAAATGATCTCCGCTATTGTAAGGATTCCCTGTAAAACCACTCAGTGGTGATGCTCTATTCCTTATATGACTCAGGATATCGTTTGACAATTGACAAACTTTTCAGTGATTGATGATGATTAATTGACTGCTTCTTGACAACTTTATTAAGTTGCTTTATGGCCCTGTGAACGACCATGCCTCACTTTTTTGTTATACTTTCAGCTTATGTGTGTGCATATAATATAAGTTTCATCTACGCATTCTTATTTTGTAGTGGCAGATCTAGTTGGAAGATGAGTAATGTGCTCCCCCATGTTATTATTATAATTCATTTTAAAGCAACACTCCAAATCACCTGCTTTTGATCTTCTGTGAGCATTAATGAAAGTTCTTCCGAATCATCTGGAATTTATAGGAAGCAATGCATTATTTCCACATATTGTACTTGTAATGCCCGTGGCTCCATAGTCAGACAACACTCATATGTTCACTGTCACCTTGATCAACTTTTTTGTTTATGATTGACAAAGTTGATTTTTGAAGTTAATTAACAATCAAATGGTTCTATGCAGTTCCCTCTTGAATGTGTAGTTGAGGAAACTAGTGATTGACAAAATTTTAGGAAACAGTTAAACATAAAATTCATGATTCCATACACAAAGGTTAGATATGATTACAGAAAAATGGTCGAGAAAATACAATGAAAGTGATCTTTTTCTATGAACTCCAAAGTTTACTGAGTATTTACTAATAAGTCACTATTGGGTTCTGAGCTTAGATGGTGTTATTGCATAAAAAGATATGAAAATATATGTAGTACTGAGCGACATGTATTAATAGTGGATTTACAATCTTGTGGTCAATTTCACATGATGAATTGGGGTTTCCATGCATTTCAAGGACTATTTCACACGTGGAGAAATATTTTATCCTGGGAGAATAACGCCTAGCCTAGAGAGGCCTTTTTGTGTAATGCCACATATTTGGAGATATTTTGTCATATATTTGGAGGAGCGACTCCACCTTAGAAGGAATCAAAGCACACTTCGTTGATAGTAAGGGTCAAACAAGCTTGATGAAGGTGCACCTTGCGTAGGAGGGTGCCACCTGCATAAATGGAATGTTTAAACCATAAAGCATGGTCAAAAGGCTTAATTGGCGAGGACTGCAAGGGTTCGAGGCCAATTTGAACCACACTACATCATAAGGGGGAAACGCCCTTCATTGAAAAGAGACACGTGGCATCTTAGGCCAAAACTTAGTCTTATATGAAGCATTAGAGTGTCCCCATTCTTAGGATTTCTAGGAGCCTCTAAATAGTATTATAATAATGAGGGTTATAAATAAAAAGCTATAAAAGGAGATTGGAGATAATTTTGCAAAGAGTAAAAATTTAAGGAGAAAAATTTATTGAATATTATTATAGGCAGGAAAAGGGCATGTGATCAAGTCCTGGTTCCTTCATCCTTTTTTTATTTGCATGGATTATTTTGATATGGGAAATTGCTGGTATTTTCTCTTTGCTAGGACTGTTCGTTCAATTTTGGAAGATAGTTTTGTCCAAGGGAGGAGATTAGGGCTAAGTTGTAAACCACTTTTCAATCACTCGATGTAAGCAAGATTTTTTGGAAGAATATTGCTGCCGCCATTTCTATATTTTGAGGGGTTTTTGCTATGAGGTGCATCTTGTTAAGAATTGGCTGGAGTATTTCAAGGATAACATAGCTACATTCTCCATTATATTTCAAACACTCTTGTTTTATTTTTCACTAACTCCATAGCTCAATGGGTAGGCACTTGTGGTCCACCATCCAAATAATACCTAAAATTTCTATTCTATTGATCTGAATTTTGAGATCTACATATTAGGTTATACTTGTGCTTCTTTTAAGGGTTACCCTTGTGGGCTGGAAAAGAACCAGCGAAAAGAGAGTAAGTATTATTGAGGTGACATTGGGCAATCTTTCTATGTGCTTGTTGAAGGACTTGGATGATGTTTGAAGTGCAGGTTTGGGAGGTAACAATTGATGTCATTGAGGGGGATAAAGTCCATTTCCTGGATATAAATTATGTTTTAGGGACATTAATGAGAAGATCTGAAGAAGGAACAAATATCTTATATAGCGTCTCCATTGGAAGGGCCCTCTTGTGTAAAAGGGGAATGGAGAGAAGCATTATGATTTTCTCCATTTCTTCTTTTCTACATTTCTCCATTCTCCTTGGGATGGAGTGGTCGATACAATTGCTAGTTGGGAACCTTCATTCTTTCTTGGATTTTCCTTATCTGAATTTGAGCTATCAGATACATGATGACGTTTGGAAACCCCTGTCTCCTTTGCTTTAGTAATGGTCGTCTGCCTCGTTGTGTGTGCTGGGGTTCCTGAGTCTTCATGATTTACTCCTTCCTTTTCTATGTTGTCTTGGGGAATCTGGGTTTCTTTTGTGGTAGGAGGTGCCATTTCTTCTTCTTCCTCTTCGTCTTCAGGCTGTTGCGGTGGGAATTGCCATCCCTTGGGCTATTTTCCTGGTTTCTTCTTCCTTCGGGGTGCTTTCTGGTTATTAGGACATGTGCTTTGTAAATGTCCTGTTTGTCGGCATGTTCGACATCTAAATGTCGTGTTCTCAAAATCTAGAAACTGTGTCCAGCTTTGCTTGTTATGTGTAAGGAGGATATGATCTGGCAAACCTTTGCTGAGATCCACCTCCACACAAATTCTGGCAAAAGTGAAGATTCGTTCTTCGATTCTTTGTGTGTCTGTCTTAATGTATCTCCCTAAGAGGTTCCCGATGCCTTCAAGCACTTTGTGGTGCCAAAAATGTAGGGGGATATTATGCAATCTTACCCATACTGGCATTCTTGATACCACCATTGTATTGGCATCGAAATCGGGGAACCATGGAGTGACAAAAAGTCCCGCAAATCCCCAAAACCACGGGCCTTCCTGCAATACATATTCATGTTCCTCTGATGATGCAAACTTTACTATGAAGAAGCCCCTGGAATAGAGGTGAATCTCACAATTTATTGACCAAGTTGTGAGAATCCAATGAAAAAGATCCACTGGTTTTGGCCAGAAACCGTTGAACCTGCATATAACAACTTGTGATTCATAGGTGGTGTAGAGATCAATTGTTTCTGTCAGATCTATTGTCATAGTTGGTATTTGATTCAATTGTTCCACTTTGTAGGGATTGGGTAGACTGTGTGCCTGATTTGATTTTGCTGAAACTCCAGATTTCCCTTTTAGGATGTCTTTGAATGAAAGGCCTCCATATCCTGGTCCTTGATTTGGTTATGTTCCTTTGGGGAGACTAAATCCAGTTACTCCTTTTATTCTCTTTGAATTGCTTGGACTAGGAGAGCCTCCCCGAAGTCGCAGATTTAATATGATGGTGGATGATGGAAGAATGTTGTACTTTTGAAGTCTCAACTCATCCTACATAGATCTGCCTTCGTAGATCAGGCTTTGATAGTGCATCAAAATACCTAGAGAGTGCATAATATTTTGCTTCAAATGGTAGACATTATCAGAGGCTTGAACCCAGAATATAATTGATTTTCCTGCTGGGGTTTTAATGAATATTTGAAATGCGGTGATGTTTCCATGACCTGATCTCGTTTATGAGGAAAATGCAAAGTTTCTACCATATCATAAGTATGACAATGCTCTGTGAGGCATGGGAGGGATAGATTTAGGTGTGAAATTCCCTGACGAAAGTTCCCGACACGAGCTTGCGCTACCCAAACCTTCCAAGAGGACCCTCCTTTGCGATTTACCTTAGAGACAACAGATTGGTGGAGGGCAAAGCCAAATCGTGAATGGGCTTCCGGATGTGGCCAGTGCAGGGGCCGATCTACCTTCTGGGTGCCCAGATCTGATATATCATGGCCCGATCTATGGAAAAGTCCTCGATTCAGGAAGGGAGTGGTCGTCCCTGGCCAGTGGAGGAGCCGATCAACCTATGAGAGATCATACTCTGGTTTGTAGAGAAACCAAATGAGAAGCTGTTTGGCAGAGTCCACAAGTGCACCTTTAGATCTTCTATGGAGGTCTCGTACTCCCATCTTGTGTTCTCCATTGCTGCCCAAATCACCAGGCTGGGGAGCGACGCCGACGCAGAGAACACCCTCAGAAACCCTCACCATCATTTCTCTTCCAAAAGATCTTTTCAACAAATCCGAAAACAAAGCATAATCCAAGTCATCCTGCTAATGTGGAAAATCGAATTACTAAATTTGAATAAGGCACAAGTCAAATTTAGCCTTTATTGCTACAATTTCTAACACTCCCTCTTAGCAAGAAAGGGATTTTGCACCACCCCTATCCTGCACCTGTGGAATTCAAATTTTCCTCTTGACAATGCCTTTGTTAAGATATCTGCATCCTGCTCCTCAGTTGGAATGTACTATAGCATCATAATTCTCCTCTACACACAATCCCACAAGTGATGGTACCTAATATCAATATGCTTGGACCTGTCATGAAATACTGGATTCTCAGAGAGTTTAATACAACTATAATTGTCACAATAAATCATTGTTGGATCCATCTTCTGATTGAAAAGACCCACAACTATTTTCCTCATCTATATGGCCTCACACGCTGCTCGACTTGCAACCATGTATTCAACCTCTGCTAAGCTGAGTGCTATAGGCCTATGTTTCTCGCTATATTATGAAATAGTTGCGGACCCAACACTAAAGATAACGCCTGAAGTACTTTTTCATCTGATGGACTCCCTACCCAATCTGCATAAATGAAGCCTTGGAGCTTCACTCCCTCTGTCCTCTTGTATCATAACCCATACCCGGTTGTGCCTCTAAGGTACCTCAACACATTCTTTGTTGCCTTCCAATATAGCTTGGTAGGCTGCACCATGGCTTGACTCAACTGATTAACTACATAACATATGTCGGTCCTTGTGTTCACCAGATACATCAAGGATCCGACAAGCTATCTGTAGATGGTAGCATCTATTGCCTCTCCTGAAAAAACACTCTCCTTGCTCCAGTTTGTAGCTAGAGGTGTGTCCATAGGCTTGCAGTTTTCCATGTGAAATCTCTGAAGTATTTCAGAGGCATACTTTCCTTGAATCACAAACAACTCACCATCACCCTGCCATACTTCGAGCCTATGGAAGTAATGCATCAAGCCCATTTATTTCATCTCAAATTCTTTTGCAAGGTCCTCCTTGCAAGAGTGAATCAACTGCTCATCCCATATAAGTATCAAGTCAACAACATACAAAACCAGGATAAGCAACTTTCCATCTACGACAATGTGATAGAGGTTGGCGTATGCTTCATTTTTGGTGAAGCCCAATCCACTGAGATATGTATCAATTTGAGCATACCATGCTTGTGGTGCATGTTTGAGACCATACAGGGGTCTCTTGAGTTTACACACATGTGTCTCCCTATCATATGTCTCAAATCCCTATGGCTGCTCTATGTAAATTTCTTCCTCAACAACACCATTGAGAAAGGTGGCCTTCACATCCATCTGGTGGATCTTCCACCCCATCTGTGCAATTAATGTAAGAATGGTTCTGATCAAGGAATATCTTTCCATTGGTGCAAATGTTTCCTCATAGTCCACCTCCTTTACTTGAGAGAAGCCTTTGGCCACAAATATGGCCTTATACTTCTCGATGCTCCCATCAACTGAATGTTTCACTTTGTAAATCCATCTGGAACCAACCACTGACTTTTTCTTTGGTCTTGACACAACCTCCCATACATTGTTCTTCATGATGGAGTCATACTCCACCATGGCATCAACCCACACTGGTTGAGAAACTGCTTCCTCAAATGAAGAAGGCTCTATCTCAATGAGTTCTGTCATGAGAGCCATATACCCAGTGTACCTGTTTGGTGACCTCCTCTGCCTGCGCTGAGATGTAGGAGCTCCCACATGCTCCTGTGCATCCTGTACCAATATGTTAGCTTCTCTGGTTCTCTTCCTCCCCTCTCTGGAAGATTATGGTTGAGTGGGTGCCTCCACTCGGCTTCCTGTCTGCTCCTCCACATGTGGCTGCTCCACAACATCTTGAAGCTCTGGATGAGGCTCCTCCTCAGGAACTAGAAGCTCCTCCTCTTATGGGATAATCAACTCTTGCTCTAGAGAGCATCCAGCCTTCTCCTCATAAAATTTGACATCTCTCCTCACTATTGTCACCCCGAGTGAGGGAAAATACACTCTATAATTATGTGGTGTCTCTGTGTATCCTACAAAGACTCCCATCTTAGTTGTAGGCTCAAGTTTATTCTTGCTATCCTTGGAGACATGACAATACACAGTAGCTCCAAAAATTCTGAAATGAGATACATCTGGCTTCCTCCCAGAGAAAGCTTCTTCGAGTGTGATCATGCCAAGTATTCTATGAGGACCCCTGTTTTGCAAATAAACTGCGGTGTTGCATGCTTCTGCCCATAAATGAAATGGAAACCTTTGATCATGAAACATGGCTCTTGGTGTAAGTGTTGCATGTGCATGTGCGAGAGTTCTCCAACATCTCAACTCTGCACATTTTCTTCATTGCTACTCAGTGCAACGCAAGCTTCCACCTCAAGTTTGTAGAGATTCTTCACCTGAACTCCAATCTGTTTCACTTTCCCGGTAGCTACATGTCTCAGAAAGGATTTCCTCTTACTGAAAACCATCATAGCCACAATCCTCCAATACAGCTACATAGATCAAGTTCTTCTTCAACCTAGGTACATACATGACATCTTTCAGATGAAGATGGGAGCCTAACTCACTCTTAAAGGTTACGGTACCAATTCCTTTGGTATTGTACCACCCATCATCCACAAGTTCTATGTGCATCTAGATATCCTTCTCCTCTAGGACACTGAATAATTCTTTGCATCTTGTCATATGGAATGAGGCACCTAAATCTAGATACCACACACTCCCCATTACAATGCTTGCCATGCATGCAATCAGGGTGAAGTCTAATTTGAATTGTGAGGCAAGTGCTTCACCTCCTACTCCTCCTAAAGGCTTCTTGTTAGACTTCTTGTGCAAACACTTTGTTGCATAGTGCCCGAATTCATGGTAGTGAAAACATTTTATCTTGCTTAAGTCCTTCTTCTTGCCATTGTTCTGGATGGACTCTGTTTTTCTTTGGGACTTCTTTCCCTTGCCTTTATTTCCCTTCCCAACCAAGGAAAAATTCTCTTCATTCTCAGGTTTGGATGTTACTCCATCTCTAGCGTGCCTTTCCCTACACTCCAGCTAGGAAATTCGAATTCCATGCATGTATGGGCTATTTGTAGCTAATTGACTAGTTTACTAAGCGATCATTGAGTTAACAACAATTCTACTACTCAACTAACCTTCAACTAACTCAACTAGTTGCTTGAGCTTAGTTAACTGAGTCAAACTCAAAATAACCCAACTAGATTGCTAAATTTTAGCAATCACTACACACACAACTCTACTTCTAGCCTATAACTCGAATTTATCGAGTAAACAAATAGACAAAACCATGCCACACAAGTTAACTACAATCCAAGTCATCCCGTTGATGTGGAAAATTGAATTACTAAATTTGACTAAGGCACAAGTCAAATTTAGCCTTTCTTGCTACAATTTCTAACACCTAACAGCAAATGAAATATTTGGTTTGGTTGTGGTAAGGTAGATAAGAATTCTCCCAAGTTGTCTACACTTAGTTACATCCTCAAATTCAATCCCTTTTGATGTGAGCTTCAATCTTTGTTCTATTAGAGTAGAAAGTGGGTTGCGTAGACCATGCCAAACTTGTTGAATTCCAATGTATTTATTTAGGAGATGAATATGTACTTTGGATTTTGAGTCACTTCAAGCTCAAGTAGTTGTGAATATGTCCCAAATCTATCATCTCAAATCCTTTCTTCAACTCTTTCTTTATGGATGCAATATAGCTTACATTGTTCCCTGTTAACAAAATATCATTTACACGCACTACAAGATATACAACAAATTTGCAAACATTTTTGACAAAATTGCATTATCAAGATTAAAGTGATTGGAATTTAGTTGCAAAGGATTCTCAATTAACTTTTCATACCACGATGATGGTGCTTGTTTTAGGCCATATAAAGATTTAATGAGTTTACATATTTTATGTTCTTGTTTCTTCATAGCAAGACCTTCCAACTGAGACATGAAGACATTCTCTTTGAAGTTTCCATTCAATAAATCAATCTTCACATCCATTTGATGAACTTCCCATCTACTATGCACTTCCAAGGAAAATCAAGTATTGATGGAGGCCCATTTTACTATGGTGGTAAAAGTATCCTCATAATCAATGTCTTCTTTCTATGCAAATCCTTTTTCCATAGGCCATGGTCTTTGTTTTTCAAATGAGCCATTTGATTTGTTCTTGTTCTTGAAGACCCACTTGCATCCAATTGTTTTGGTTCCAAATGGAGGGTCCACCAACTTCCACACCCCATTATTGATGAGAGACTTTTTCATTCCACTCATCATGAGAAAAAACTTCAAAGGAAGTTGGTTTAAAGTTTGTAGATAAATTCAGTTCACAACCATATGAATCATCCATATCATCTACATCACCTTAATCAAAATTATCTATGTCACATCCATCTTGTATGGTAGAATCTCTGGTTCTTGTCTTTCTAACGTCATCAAAATGAACACTTTCAAGTGTTTTAATGAGCTACTTTGGTGGACTTTTATGAGATAGTCCATGTTGCTCAGTTGGTTGAGATGGTGTTACATTTCCATCAAGGTTCACATCATCTATTGGATCTTCTTGATATGATGAAGTGGTTGGAACTTCATGAGGGGGAGATGGTGTATCTGTAGGAATTTACAGGGTAAGTTCCTCAGACAGAACACCAAAGGACACCGCTCACAAACAGATCACAGATCAATACACCAGTACTTTTGACGTGGTTAAAACCCTCAAAGAGGGAAATAGTCCACGACTTGAGCCAACGCGGCCACTTTAGGCAATTTATTAATAAAAGAATGAAAATTTACATAAGCTTCTCTCATGAACGGTTAACCTACAAATGACCCTCCATGCTCTTTAAATAGAGAACATGGACCAATCGGGTGTTAAGCCACGGATCAAGTGTTGGTAATACCGAGGAGAGAATGAACCGTCAGATCACTACATATCGTGACCGTCGGATTGTAAGTTACAAAATGTACATAGTAAAGAAACACACTTTACCTTACTCTATACTAGACCAAGTTATACTTAACTATTTCCTATGTGTCGAAATATCCTAACATCCCCCCTTAAGAACAACTTGGGATAGGATTGAAGGATTTTCAAATATGCCACAATAGGAGAAGGAAGGAGGCACTAGAGCCTATCCCCCCTTAGTGACAACTTCCCGAACTCCAACCATAAATCGAAGTTTAGTGAACTTCGCCTCTGTGAGAGCCTTTGTAAAGATGTCTGCAACTTGATCATTTGTTGAACAATATTGCACTTCAAGAACATGGTCGTGAATGAGCTTTCCGATGAAGTGCATGTGCAGTTCAATTTGTTTGCTGCGCTGGTGTTGGACTGGATCTTTGCATAGTTGAATGGCACTTTGATTATCACACCAAAGTGTAGTCGGATGCTGCTGCTGAAAGCCAAACTCTGACAGGATCTGACAAAGCCACAAGGCTTCCTTACTAGCTTCTACGGCACCACGATACTCTGCTTCTGCTGAAGAAAGAGAAATGGCACCTTGTTTCTTGCAAGCCCATGTAATAGGTCCTGAACCAAGAGTGAAAACATAACCTGCAATAGACTTCCGATCATCAGGGTCACTAGCCCAATCAAAATCAGTGAAACCAACCAATAGAGGAGATGCTTCGGCACTATAATGAATCCCAAACTGAACTGTACCTCAAACATAATGAAGTATTCTTTTAGCTGCTTTCCAATGACTTTCACGTGGGTTTTGCATAAACCGAGCAACAAGGCCAACAGAAAAGGAAAGGTCAGGACGAGTATGGGTTAGATACAATAGTTTTCCTACAAGTTGACGGTATAAGGTAGCATCAACTTCAGGAGAAGTACAAGTGACTGAAAGTTTGACTCCAGACTGAAAGGGAGAAGGGGCTGGCTTACAGTCTTCCATGTGAAAATGGCGTAGAATATCATAGGCATACTTGGACTGGGAAAGGGAAATACCTTCCTTGGATTGCAAGACTCGAAGACCAAGAAAATAATGTAAATGTCCTAAGTCTGTCATTTCAAACTTCCTTTTAAGGCTAGACTTCACATGGTTTATAAGGTTGGGATCACTACCAGTCAGGATAAGATCATCAACATAAAGAACAAGAATGATAAGAGACTTGCCCACTTTCTTGGTGTAGACAATATTGTCAGAATGACACCTAGAAAAGCCATTTTCTAAAAGAAAGTTATCCATTTTGGCATACCAAGCTCGAGGAGCTTGCTTGAGACCATAAAGGGATTTCTTAAGCCGACATACAAGGCTGGAGTCTATTTGTATAAAGCCAATAGGTTGTTCCATATAGATTTCTTCATGCAAGTCCCCATGCAAGAAGGCAGATTTAACATCCATCTGATGGACTTCCCATTTGAAAGAGGCAGCAAGGGAAAGAACAAGGCGGATAGAGTTCATTTTGGCAACAGGGGAGAAGGTTTCAGTGCAGTCAATGCCTTCAACTTGTGAAAAACCCTTAGCAACAAGACAAGCTTTATGTTTATCAACTTTCCCATCTGGTCCATACTTGGTTCTGTAAACCCATTTGCATCTAACAAGTTTTCGTCCCTTTGGTAGAGGAACAAGATCCCATGTATCATTTGCCAATAATGAATGATATTCTTCATTCATAGCTGCTTCCCAATCTGGATGGCCTGAAGCTTCTGCAAAGGTGTCAGGATCATAATTCACTGAAGCTTGAGCCAGTAAAGAAGAGGCTCTATCAAACTGAGAATGTGTACGTCGCTGATCTGTAGGATCACCGACAAGATCACCTGCTGCATCCCAAATTGCACGGACCCATTTTGGAAGCTGAGGAGCTGAAGGAGGATCCTGAGAAGGTGGGGAAGGATTTTCATCCTTGCTTTCGTCATCTGAAGAAGAAATATTTTCAAAAGTAGAAGAGATAGGGAGAGGTGGCACATCCGCCGAACTAGGCTCGTAGGCCGATATATTTTCAGCAAACTTTACATCTCTTCTAATGATAACATTTTTGGACTTAAGTGGAATAAATCTATATCCTTTGACATCTTCAGAATATCCAACAAAAATACATTTTTCACTCTTAGGTTCTAAAGTTTTATGTTTCTCATCTGGAATATGGGCCCATGCTTCACTTCCAAAAACACGAAAGTGACTTACATCTGGTTTGATTGAGCTCCATGCTTCTTCTGGAGTGATATTCTTTAAAACCTTAATAGGAGTGCGATTTATTATGTAATTTGCACAGTTAATTGCTTCTGCCCAATAATTAAGACTAAGTCCTTTAGATTGAAGCATACAATTAGCCATTTCCTTTAAGGTGCGATTCTTCCTTTCAGCTACACCATTTTGTTGTGGAGTATATGGAACAGTATGTTGCATTTGAATTCCATGCTCAGTGAAAAAGTTGATGAAGTTGTTTTTAACATATTCTCCGCCATTATCAGATCTTAGCTTAAGAATTTGATGTCCAGATTGTTTTTCAACAAAGGCCTTAAAGGCCAAGAACATGTTAAATACTTCACTCTTGAGTTTTAAGAAGTATACCCAAGTGCGTCTGGAGAAATCATCAATGAAAGTTAAGAAATACTTGTAGCCAGAGAAGGAAACAACTGGAAGTGGACCACATAAATCACTATGCACACGCTGTAAAGGGGCTGAGGCGTGCCAAGAGGCACGTTTTTCAAAACTGTCCCGATGATGTTTTCCGAGTACACATCCGGAACAAACACCATCTCTGCAAGATACCATTGGAAGACCTATCACCATATTTTCTTTACATAGATTCTGAAGAGAGCGATAGTTTAAGTGACCAAATCGCTCATGCCAAAGTTTGCTCATTTCATCATTATGAGCAACAAATACTGAGGGAAGATTTGATGACCCAAAGTTGTGAAACTTATACAACCTTGTAGAATCATCAGCAATGCCAGTAGCTAAAATTTGTCTAGGATCTCTTAGGTCCTTAATTACAACATCGTGAGGTGAAAATTCAACGATTTTACCTTCCCCTGAATGGGTTATCTGATATACAGATAGAAGGTTGCAGGATAAGGTTGGAACACATAATACATCATTAAACTGACCATTGTCTATATGAACAGTTCCAGTCCCTACAACACTAAGAGATCTATCATCACCAACATATATATTTTTGGTGTTACAATCATTTAAAGAAGAAAACATGGCTTTGTTTTTGGCCATGTGATAAGAAGCTTCAGAATCAATGAGCCACTCATGAGAATGAGAAGAAGAAGATGCATTTAGTTCATAGCTAGACTAAGATGCTTGACAACCACATGCAGAAAGTGCCATTCCTGAAGATGAAGTTGAAGTTGAAGAGTGCTCCAAATGGATGTTATGCTTCTTCATTGCTACTTCCAAGGCTTCCATCTTCTTAAAGCATTTGGATTCTAAGTGGCCATCTCGATTACAAAAGTTGCAATGTCTATCAGTCTTCTTCCCTTTGTTTTTATTTGTATTATCATTTTGTTGAAATGATTTTTCATTTTGAGGCTGAAATTGCTTAGGAACCTTGTTTGGTTTAGGACCATTCCTTTTAGGATACAACTTCTTAGGATTCTTTGGATTTGGTTGCTGCTGGGCGGCTAACGCTTTTTTGGAAGAGTTTCCAAGATTAAGAAGACCAAGGTGTAAGAGTTTTTCTTGTTCTCTTATTAAAGAATCACAAAAAGAATCAAAGGAAGGGGACTTGTAGTCTTGTCCTTGAGAAATGAAGGCTTCTCTTGTAGAATGGAAGGTGGAAACAAACACAGAGTAGGCTGGTCCCAACTTAGTAAGAATGGAATAGATAAGGTTACTATCTTCTTTCTTAACCTTAACACCTTCCAAGAGAAGTCTAAGGGTCTTGAACTTGGACAAAAAATATTCAATGCAAGAAAAATTATTGGGGTCCAATGTAAGCAACTCATTTTCAAGTTGATGGGCTCTAAGTTCATTTTTTATTCCAAAAACTTTAGTAATCTGTTTCAATGCTTCATCATGAGTATCAAGTTCTGCAATATGGAATCTAAGATCTGGAGAAATAGACATCCCTATCAACCCACGTGCTTGATATTGCCTATTTTCCCATTTAGCTGCCTTATCTTCATCTTTCGGTTTGGTTTCTTGGCCTGTGGCTATTCTGTAGAGACATTTACTTCTAAGTAAATCCACAATGTAGAACCACCATTGGAAGTAGTTGGTGCTGTCAAGAATAACTTGGCATGGACTTTCCATTTTAATAGAAACTGAAGCTATAGATGCTGAAACTAAATGTTCCAATAGAAAGATCTCGAAAAATTAGGCTGTTTAAAAAAAAAACGGTTCTGAAAACGGCTTCCGGATGAAGAAGTTATGGCTTTTTGAAGAAAATTTGATGAAGTCGCCAACGAAGTGCGGGAATGTGCGGAAATGAAAAAAATCCGCCCCCACAAAAAGGAGACTTGAGCTCAAGACCTCTACTCTCATAAATTAGCTTTGGACCAAGTGAGCTATACAAAAAGTTTGAGAGAGAGAGAGAGAGAGAGAGAGAGAGAATTTGATGAAGTTGCCGACGAAGTGCAGGAATGTGTGGAAATGAAAAAAAATACGCCCCCACAAAAAGGAGACTTGAACTCAAGACCTCTACTCTCATAAAGTAGCTTTGGATCAAGTGAGCTATACAAAAAGTTTGAGAGAGAGAGAGAGAGAGGGGGGGGGGTTGAAGCTTTGGGTTGCGTGCTTGCTTTGAGAAAGCTCTTTTTCCCTACAAAACAAAAAACACAAAACCCAACACGGACATACAAAAAAAAACGAACCTTGCGGCTCGAAGTTAGCTTTAGCCGGAAACTAAATATTTTCCTCAATGTTTCTGATTTTCCGAGATCACACTAAGGTGTAGTGGAAAAGAACATACGCATGAGAAAAATCCTTCCTTTCTGTTTCTGATTTGCCCAGATCGCACAGAGTCGCGGGGCAAAGAGCATACGTAGAAATGAAAGGTATAGATCCGGTAATAAAAAAGGCTAAATAAACTAAAACCGAAATAAACAGAGAGAAAATAACTGTAAACTGCAAATAAACACTGTATACCTCCAGATCTTAAAAATGACGCAGCTAGGGCTACCGGAAACCTTTTCGCGTGAAACGAAAGGGATTCCTCACTGGAATAGATGCCCCCAACACAACAGAGCAGTCCTCTTGGCCCGAAAGCAGTCAGAAACAGTAGATCTAGGAAACGACAGTCGGATGTAGTTCTACCGGCTTCAGATTTGGATCACCAACGGACGCGGCCCTCAAATAGCTCTGATACCATGTAGGAATTTACAGGGTAAGTTCCTCAGACAGAACACCAAAGGACACCGCTCACAAACAGATCACAGATCAATACACCAGTACTTTTGACTTGGTTAAAACCCTCAAAGAGGGAAACAGTGCACGGCCTAAGCCAACGCGGCCACTTCAGGCAATTTATTAATAAAATAATGAAAATTTATATAAGCTTATCTCATGAATGGTTAACCTACAAATGACCCTCCATGCTCTTTAAATAGAGAACATGGACCAATCGAGTGTTAAGCCACAGATCAAGTGTTGGTAATACCGAGGAGAGAATGAACCGTCAGATCACTACATATCGTGACCGTCGGATTGTAAGTTACAAAATGTACATAGTAAAGAAACACACTTTACCTAACTCTATACTAGACCAAGTTATACTTAACTATTTCCTATGTGTCGGAATATCCTAACAGTATCAAAAGGAGATTCTAGAGATTGATCCAAGATAGGAGTCCCCCCTTCAAGATGTGGAATCTCATCATAAAATTCATGATACGTATTCATATGAGTGAATATATCTAGATGATCAAACAATCACTCAACAATTTTGTCATTGTTGGAAGATTGAAGAAAAATTACATTTATGTAAAGAATAAATTTATTTTTTACCTAATCATAAAGATGATACACTTTGATGGTATTTGAGTACCCCATGAAGATGCACTTCATGCTCCTTGCATCAATTTTGTTTCTTTTTTCTTTAGGAATCAAGGCATAACAGGTGGAACCAAAGACCTTGAGATGCCTACTGAAGGGATGCGGCCATCCAACATTTCATATGGAGCCTTAGTTTTTGACGTATACTGCACATATAACCACATCATTCCAAAACATCAACTTTGCATTTTTGAAAAACATCATGGAATAAACCATATTTAAGATTGTCCCATTCATTATTTTAGCTAAACCATTATGTTCAGGTTTGTATGGAAATGTGGTTTGATGTTGAATCCCATGCCGATGAAGAATGTTTTCAAATCCATTATATGTATATTCTCATTCATTATTAGTATGAAGAGAGCCAATATGTGATTGTGCTTAATTTTGAATCCATACATAAACGTTTTTAAAAGTTTAAAAAACTTTGTATTTATCTTTCAACGAATAAATCCATCACATCCATGTGTAATCATCAATAAACTATATGATATATTTATTTCCATTAGTAGATGGAATGGACATGGTGACACACAAATCATAATGTATCATTGCAAGTTTTCTACATGCTCTAGAAGTGGAATGATGGAAAATTTGTTTGCTACATTTTCTAAGGATACAAGCATCACATTGCTTCAGTTTCCTAGGAATAGTAGGCAAACTAGAAATACATATTTTTTTAAACAAATAAAGGTGTCATAATTAATATGTACAAATCTAGCATGCCATAGAAGACTAGATGACAATGTACCTTCATTGTGATGAGAGAGGTATTCAAAAACTTGTGCATGAGCAGATGTCCCTTTAAAATTTAACATTCTTTCATTCTTCACTTCAACCTTGACAACCATGTTACCACAATTCCTCCTTATTTAAAATTTTCCATCAAATATATGAATGGAGTGGCCTTGCTATTGAATGTGCACAAGGGATGTCAAGTTCCTTTGTAGCTATCGAAAATAGAGCACATTACGAAAAATAAAATTTGGAATCTAGGCAATTTAAGCTTGGTGATGCCAATTCATGAAGGTTTGAGACTTGCTTTATCTGCAAAATACATTATACCATCTACACTGTCACTAAAATCTTCAAAAAAGTTTCTTTGGAATCTCATGTGGCATGTTTCACCTATGTCAAGAAACCCTGCATCTCCCCATAAACAAACGAAGTGTGAAATAAATATTCAGTTTCTCCAATATTGCAAATGTGGCAACAACATAATGAGTATATTCAGGCACTTTACCTTTTTCTAGATATGGTGTTTACCTTTATCTTCTTTCTAATCTTCTTTGTCTTTGATCTTCCTTAAATCATGTACATTTCTTCCATAATGAATACAATGAAGATTAGGTCTCTCACCTTGATTATGCCTACTCCCCTGTCTCCAGAATTCTTTCGTCCTTGTCCTCTTTTACTATCATTTCCTCTAGAAGAGTCACTCACATGATTTTACCTTTATAAGAAATATGCATGGTCTCTTCAAATGGATGAGTTTTTGTTTTACTCTTTCTAGAGACTTTCACGCATTTTGCAACTTTCTCCTCCAAAGAATCAAAGTTGTAATAGACTTCAGTTGGTCACTACCTTGAAATTATTGAAGGTAGTGAGAATATGTAGGGTAGAGGGAATTGATGAAGGATGTGAGAGGAAGGTATATCTTCACTCTGGTGGCATGTATGTCATGCATGATGGCTTTCATCTTAGAAGATAAATCCAAGGGATTATCATCCTTCAACTCTAGGTTGAAGAGTTTCACTGGCAGTTGTACATGTTCCAGTTCTGAGTGCATCATACAAATACTTTGACTTCCTTAGAGCACCATAAGAATCTGTAATGGAAATAATATGAAATATAGGCTCTTCACTTATAATCACAACTTTCTTTTCTTTATTCTTCCATGTTGCTATTTCCTTGTATAATGTAGGCTTGTTTGGTCCATTATCCTCTTCTCCTTTGCTAGTGACAACTTCTCCTTCACAATGTTGGGTTGTGTTGTATTCTTTCCACGCATAGCTCCCCTCGTTAACTAGGGGGTTAGAGGGGGGGTGGAGCCCCCCCTTTGTTATGCCAATTGCACAACGGGGGGGTCACAGGCTCTATGGGGTTTGGGGCAGCGCCCCGGGGAAAATTTTTTTGGACCCTATATTAGGTGGGTAGACCTACCTATGGTTTTGTGCATGGTTTTCGCACATGGTTTTGGGCGTGATGGTTTTCGGTCCATGGTATTGGATGCTTCGGCATGTATAAATAGGTATTGTAACATTGAAAGGAGCATAATGAAAAATTAAGCTAGTAGTCCCAGTTTTGGGATCAAGGGGAAAATCTCTGTGTATATGTGTTATGCTCTCACATTGTTTATTTTTTGTGTTTTAAGAATTCGTATGCAGCTAATTTCTGTACAGGGTTAAAACCTACATTTGGTATCAGAGCTGTTTTGGCTTCAAGGGGATGCCTTTGTTGCTGAGGGGTTTTGCTCGGGCTTGTGGTAGACCCTGTTCAGTGGGAGATCTGTGGGATCGATTCTGGTGGTGAAAGAAGATGGCGAGTAGTGGAAATATAAAGATCAAGAAATTTAATGGTCAAAGTTTTGAGTTATGGAAACTCAAGATGGAGGATATTTTGGTAGATAAATATCAGTGGATCGCGGTAGATCCGGGTACTAAACCAATGGAAGTGTCCGATGAAGAATGGAAGAAGTCATATCAGAAGGCAAATAGCACAATACGATTGTGTGTCTCAGATTCAGTATTGCTGAATGTATCAGGGAAAGCTACGACTAAGGATTTATGGGTCAAATGAGGGACTTTGTACCAAACTAAGTCTCTGGTGAATAAATTGTTCCTACGAAAAAAGCTGTATCACCTGAGGATGAAAGATAGAGACTCTGTGACAGAGCATCTAAACGCATTTAATAATGTGGTAAGTCAGTTATTATCTGTTGATATTAAAATTTTAGATGAAGACAAGTGCATCAATTTGTTATGTTCTCTACCAGATTCATGGGATAGTTTGGTTATTGCAATAGGTATCAATGCAAATGCCTTGCAATTTGATGAAATAGTCTCATCCTTGCTGACGAAGGAGATGAGACGGAAAAATATGGAGAGCCAAAATGGTGATGCCTTGACTGTATGAGGATGGTCCCAAAATAGAAACAAAAATAAGTCATCGAGTGGGAGATCTAAATCTAGAGGGAGATCTAAATCTCCAGGAAAACTTATAAAGGTGTGCTGGAAATGCGGAAAGGAAGGGCACTACAAAAGGGACTGTAAATCTAAAGCTCTTGACAAAGGAAAGGGATCTGATGATGCTCTTTATGCAGAGGCGAAAACCACCTCAGATGAAGGTGGGGATATATACTTGGCTTTTTCAAGTACACATGTAGATCATGAGGCATGGTTGATTGACTTGGGTGCATCCTTTCACTTCACTCCCCATAGAGAGTGGTTATGCAAGTATGAAAAATATGATGGTGGTGATGTCTTCTTAGGGGATGATAGGAAGACTAGAATCGTTGGTCGCAGAAAAGTAAAGTTGAAGTTGCAAGGTGGAAGGGTTATAACACTTCTGGGTGTTCTGCATATTCCTGCATTGGCCAGAAATCTGATTTCTGTAAGCAAGATGGATGATGTAGGTGTAAAAACAATGTTTGAGAAAGATACCTGCAAGATGGTTCAGGGAGAATTGGTATTGATGCGAGGAGTTCAAATTGGAACTCTGTACAAGATGCAAGGTAGCACTGTTATTGATGGGTGAAATAGTTCTGTGGTTCTTGAAAGTGGAGCAAAAAATCTAGTGGTCTCTGGAGAAAAGACCATGCTATGGCACCAAAGGCTTGGACATATTGGAGAGAAGGGCCTTCGAATACTTCATGGTAAAGGTATGACTAATATCTCTCTGGATTTTGATTTCTATGAAAATTGTGTATATGGGAAGTAGAATCGGGTGAGTTTCCCCTCTGGTGGTAAGAGGGAAAAACAGATATTAAATCTTGCGCACAGTGATGTGTTTGGACCTGTGAAGGTTCCATCACTAGGTAAGTCTATGTACTATGCATCATTTATAGATGACTTATCAAGGAATATCAGTGGGTAAGTCTATGTACTATGCATCATTTATATATGACTTATCAAGGAATACATGGATATATTTCCTCAAGAAGAAATCTGAAGTCTTTGATAGGTTTAAAGAATTTAAGGCTTTGGTGGAAACCAGACAGAGAAGAAGATAAAGGTGTTGAGGACAGATAACGGTGGAGAGTTTTGTAGTAAGGAATTTGAAGAATTCTGTAAGAAGTGTGGTATAACACAACAAAAGAATACTCCATACACACCTGAGAAAAATGGAGTTGCAGAAAGAATGAACAAGATGTTGATGGAAAGGGCAAGAAGCATGCTTAGTGGTGCCGGGTTAGGACAAGAATTCTAGGCAAAGGCGGTGGAGACAACATGTTACCTAGTCAACATATCACCTTCATCGGCGTTGAAGGATAAGACTCCACAAGAGGTATGGACTGGTAGGAAACCCTCTCTTTCACATCTGAGGGTATTTGGATGTGATGCATATGTACATGTTCCCAAGGAGAAAAGAACAAAGTTGTATAGTAAATCTGAAAAGTGCATCTTTATTGGGTATAAGGATGGTTTAAAGGGTTATAAGATTTGGAACCTAATAACAAGGAAGGTTGTGTACAGCCGAGATGTGGTGTTTAGAGAGGTGAAAAATGTTATTAAACATGAAGTCCCATCAAAGGAACCTGAGAAGATAGAGTTTGAGCTAAAGGAGGAAGAATCAGACTCTACAACAGAAGAGGAATCAGAAGATGAAGAGCCACAAACTCCTGTTGTGAGAAGATCAATTCGAGAAGGCAACCAGAAAGGAATATTCCATCTGCGTTCTGTTCAAATTTTGCTTTATATATTACTGGTGATGATCCCAAAACTGTAAAGGAAGTAGTAGATTCAGAGGATGGAAAACTTTGGAAAGAGGCCATGGTTGATGAAATGACATTTTTGCAGAAAAATAAGGTTTGGGATCTAGTGGAGTTGCCGGCTAGAAGGAAACCCATTGGCAGAAAATGGGTGTTCAAGAAGAATACAAATGCAGAAGGAATGGTGGAGAAATACAAAGCTCGGTTGGTAGCAAAAGGTTATTCCCACATGTCGGGAATTGATTTTGGTGATATTTTTTCTCCCGTTGCCAAGGTAGCTTCTATTGGATTACTTTTATTTGTTGTTGCTGCTTTTGATTTTGAGGTAGAACAAATGGATGTGAAGACAACATTTCTTCGCGGGGATCTGGAAGAGGAGATCTACATGAAGAAACCTGAAGGCTTTGCGGTGAAGGGTAAGAAAGAACCGATATGCAAGTTAAAGAAGTCTTTGTATGGGTTAAAACAATCACCAAGGATGTGGTATAAGAAATTTGATACATTTGTACGGGGATTTGGCTTCACCAGAAGCAAAGCATATCACTGTGTGTATTTTAAATTAATTGGCGACCGTGTTATTTATTTGGTCTTGTATGTGGATGATATGTTGGTGGTTGGAAATGATAAAGAAATTATGTAGGATTTGAAGACCCAATTGTCCTCCAAATTCGACATGAAATATCATGGTGCTGCAAAATATATTTTGGGCATGGAAATTAAAAGAGATCAAGCAAAGAGGAAGCTCCGGTTAAACCAAAGGAAGTATGTTGAGACAATGCTGCAAAGATTTAATATGAAGGATAGTAAACTGGTGAAGGTTCCTATTCCTGTTGGTGTAAAGTTATCTGCTGAACAGTGTCCCAAGACACAAGAAGAGGAAGGGGACTTGTCCCATGTTCCATATGCAAGTGCAGTTGGTAGCCTGATGTATGCAATGGTCTCTACTAGACCATTCATTGCACTTGCAGTGGGAGTATTGGGCAGGTTTATGTCAAAACCAAGTAAGGAGCACTGGACAACAAAGAAGTGGGTTTTCAGGTATTTGCATGGCACTAATGATTATGGTTTGTGCTACCAAGGAAGACCAGGATTGGACAGAGTTTTGGATATCCATGGCTTTGTTGATGTAGACTGGGATGGAGATCTGGATCAGAGAAGATCTACAAGTGGGTATGTGTTTAACCTATTTGGAGGCGCAGTTAGTTGGATGAGTAAGAAACAAACTGTGGTGGCATTATCAACTATACAGGCAGAATACATGGCAACCACTTATGAAAGAAAGGAAGAAGTTTGGTTGCAAAGACTGTGTTCAAGTATGGGGTTAGTACAGGGAGCTATAAGGATAGACTGTGATAGCCAAAGTGCAATTTTCTTGGCAAAGAACCCTGCTTATCATTCAAAGACAAAGCACATTGATGTTCAATATCACTTTGTGAGGGATATGATAGAAGAAAAAAAGGTATTGCTAGTAAAGGTGGACACCTTGAAGAATACTGCAGATGCATTGACAAAATCTGTGAGCTCTGATAAGTTCTCTTGGTGTACATAAACAATGGGTGTTGCAGGGCTAGATAAATGACTAATCTCTCTTGTGCCCCCCTGTGGAAAGAAAACAAGCAGCGGGAGAATGTTGGGTTGTGTTATATTCTTTCCACGATTAGCTTCCCTAGTTAATCGGGGGGTTAGAGGGGGGCAGAGTGCCGATTGCACAACAGGGGGGTCACAAGGGTTTGAGGGGGGAAGGTAGCCCCCCTCTATGGGGTTCGGGGTAGTGCTCTGGGGGACTTGTTTTTGGACCCTATATTAGGTGGGCGAACCTACCCATGGTTTTGTGCATGGTTTTCGCACATGGTTTTGGGTGCGATGGTTTTCGGTCCATGGTATTAGATGCTTCGGCATGTATAAATATGTATTGTAACATTGAAAGGAACATAATGAAAAATCAAGCTGGTAGTACCGATTTTGGGATCTAGGGGAAAATATCTGTGTATATGTGTTTTATGTGTTATGCTCTCACATTGTTTATTTCATGTGTTTTAAGAATTCATATGCAAGTAATTTCTGTACAGGGTTAAAACCTACAGACAAATTCCATTGCATAAATCACTGAAGATGAGAGTATATTTGATCTTTCTAGACCACTCAGTAATTCTCCGTTCCAGTTAGTACCATGACAACAATGGAGATGATAGGATGCATCTTTTAGCAGAGCTCTGAGTTCATTTTGTTATTTTTTCTTAGAGAAATAATGTTCTTTGCTTTAAATAATTGCATTTCTTCATTTACACATTAAATTCATCCCACAACATCATAACATTATCCACATTATTCAACAACATATGCAACTATATATAAAGAACAATATCATCATCAATGCATCAGAACATAAAGGAACAATAGAAGAAAGGCATTCACACATAGAGACACCAGGGTTGGTCGGAGACCAGGGAAAAACCCACTACCAGGGAAACCCTTTCAAATTATTCTTCTTATTATATTTTCGTTGAATGATTCAACAAAAAAGAGTACAATGATCCATATCTTCAACCACAAACCTATCCAACAAGATAACTAATAAATATCATGAGATGAACCCAACAATGCCAATAGTCAAAACCATGATTTAGAAGCCTGTGATCAAGTTTCACTATTTGTGGTCAATTGCCAAACCCTGCGGTCATTAGATAAAACCAAACCTAGGTCCCAAACACACGGATGATGAGATGTGCGTGCCACTGAAACCCTCTGACCACATGGATGATGAGATGTGCATGTAGTTGAAACCCTCAAATTGCACACATGAGCCCGCGTGCCTGTGGTTGTGACTGAAGACTACTTGTGTCATGCTTGCGGTCGGAAACCAAAACCCTAGCACACATGCGAGCTTTAGATCCTGCAATCTCAGACCTATGCAAGTGAACTTCCACGAACAATCTCAGACCTGTGTGATCCAAACCAAAGAAAGAAGAATAGAAGAATGCTTCATGATCATGTCCAAATGAGGTTGAGGTCACTTGTATTTATAGACATCCAAGGGTGTCCAATTTTCTTTCGGGCCGACCTGATCAAATGTGCACATGTGGGATTTAATTCAAAAGTATACTTTCCCTTATCCAAATTGAGCGCTTCAATAGTCAAAATTGGTCCTCACGAAAAAAGGAATCTAGTCCCATGATTCAAATTTGTCATTGAGATTTGAAAAATTAACACTCCCTCTTAGATAGGGATAAATTCCAATTCTATTATCATATCATGTACCATCTCAAGAATCTAGACATCAAATGTCGTCATTTCTCATCTCATCTAATCTCTGCTTATCCATGCTTATCTCTTGATTGTCTCTGCTCATATGATGAACATTCTCGAATCTTAAAAAAAGAAGACTTTGACATCGAAGAGGAGCTCAATCTACGACCCTCTATCCATCAGGGAGCCATTACTACCACCC
Source organism: Pinus tabuliformis (assembly GCA_031772625.1). NCBI lineage: Eukaryota > Viridiplantae > Streptophyta > Pinopsida > Pinales > Pinaceae > Pinus > Pinus tabuliformis. The sequence continues at coordinate 60,835,312 of CM062816.1, forward strand.
AAAATCACTGCCAATGGGGAGCCGATGCTATGATCTAAGAAACCTCTGCTGGTGGGGAGCCAATGCTACGACCCATGAAACCTCTCCCAGTGTTGAGCTAATGCTACAACCCGAGAAACCTCTGCCAGCGGGGAGCCAATGCTACAACCTGAGAAACTCTTCCAAGGGGTAGCCAATGCTACAATCCAGGAAACTATGCCAGTGGGGAGCCAATGCTACAACCCGAGAAACTCTATCAACGGGGAGCTAATGCGACAATCTGGGAAATCTATGCCAACGGGGAGCCACTGCTACAACTCGGGGAACTCTGCTAGGAGGGAGCCAATGCTACAACCCAAGAAACTCTGCCAACAGGAAGCCAATGCTACAACCCGGGAAACTCTACCAGCATGGAGTCAATGCTACAACCTGAGAAACCTCTACCAGCAGGGAGCCAATGCTACAACCCAGGAAACTCTGCTAGCAGGGAGACAATGCTATAACCCTAGAAAATCTTTTAGCGGGGAGCCAATGCTATAACCCGGGAAACTCTGCCCGCAGGGAGCCAATGCTACAACCTAGGAAACTCTGTTGATCTTCCAAACGTGACTTTTAAAAGTCAGTGGTAGAACACTTGCATCTCTAGCTTGAGTGGGATGCCACTTACCATAAATAGTATGGATCCGCCTAACTCAAGCAACCAACACCCATCGGTTAGAAGGGTGGGAAAGACAGATGCCAACTAGGGTATACTATACATAGACCAAGATATGGGAGAAAAATCTTTGACCCTATGGATAATAGATAAGGGTGATACCCTATTGTTCAGAGATCCCTCAACCCCAAAAGCCCTACATCTCAATTACTCACCCTAGGAGCTCAGACAAGGGGAAGAGCCAACTCAATGTTCTCGATCAACCCAGACCCTTACTTTAGGAGGGTCACATTCATCAATACATGCTTCTCTCTGTAGATCATAAACATATCAATGCGCTCATATCTAGAATGAAATTAGCCAACTCACTGAAGATTTGCCTCAAGCATGACCAAGAGAAGCAATGCTCTGTTTTCCTGTTCATGCAGGGCAGCAAAATCAAACATTATGTTAGAGAAAAATGTGTGACACAAAGGATACCTTATTCATCCTCCCTCTCATGGAGGTAACAACCACAAGCCTAAGCTTGTCTCATACAACATCACCGTCTCAATTTGTGAAGATATCATTGTCCCAACTACATACGAGATTCTTTTCCAATCGAATCCCACTCTTGTTATTGAAATATATCACTGTCATATCCAGATTCCACTCAAACATCTCTCCATGGAGCTTCCTTAACCAAACTTCCCCATAGCTAGCCATGCTAGGAACAATGTACATTAAATGTGCTCTTCCAATTATCAGTGTATCCATGCAGATATCTCCAGAAGACCTTTCATCTTGAACTCAGTGGCCAACTCCATCTTATAATTAATCATCAGAGGCTCACTACCTATCAAGAATGTTTGCTCAATTCAATGTCCTTGAATTGGCAATCATAAATTGTCAACCAGGGTGCGTAGACTGATGAATTACGGGTCACAATATGTGCTTAGAAGTTATTCATTAGGTCGTTATGTATTTGTTAAGATATAAACACAAGACGGGGTCAATGTTTGTCAATTGTATTAGTGTTGTAATTCTTAGGGATGTTGATTAAGTTTCCTAGGAATTAATCTCTATCCAATTAGTTCGTGGATGACATGAGAGTGATTTCTCTTATGTTAGATTGTTTGGTATTTTTGACCTTAAATCTCTATGCTACATATCCTAATTCTCTTAAGTGCAAAAATAAACCTATTTTATCAGTTATGAAGGAATACTGTTGAACTCAATTGTTTTAGGAGAGGTCCTCTCGCTTGTTCAATTTCTGCTCAAACAAAGTAACCCAAGCAACATCTATATTGTGACTTGAACACATTACTCTGGATAATAAGTAAAGGAAAGAACTGTGTAGTACTAGGTATAAAGAAAATTAGATAGCAGTCTAAACTAGGTATAAAGAAAATTAATGTTCTTATGCAGATAACAATTCGCTGGCAAGATCATCATGCAGCATTGTCACACAAAACATAGCAATTGAAGAATTAAAGGAAATCAAATTGTATTTGATTAAAAATCTGCCACTGTTTGTAGGGGCCCTCCATATAGAAGTTCAGAGCTTCAAATCAACACAACGCTTGCACACAAAAACCAATTTCATTCACACGAAATTGAAAGACTTGTTCATAAACACATCATTCGGTGCACAACCAAATAACAATGCGGCCATTAGCTTTATAACAGGTCTCTTGGCATAAATGTACAAAGATTTTAAGCCTAATATCTCTTAATCCTATCTAAACTTATATCGTGAAACCATCGTTTTGCTATTCCAAAAGCAAAAGGATAAGGTTTCAGCTGATCTCGGGTTCTGTTTTTCGTTAATCCGGCGGTTGACTTGGAGTTTGACTGCAATCTCATGTGCTTCTTTTGGAAAACAGTTTTGAGTGGATAGGAAGGTATCCATTAGGGAGTCATCCTCTATCCATCTGCACCTTCCGCTGCTAACCCGGAGCTTTGGAATCTCGCGGACAATGAAGTCAACTACAAAATCCTGGACTAGCTGCGGAAACAGACTGATTTGGTAGCCAATTGTAACTTTAATTAAAACAATAGGGTATACAGTTGAATATGAACAATAAAACATACTATTGCATACCTTCATCAAAACCTGGTAGATATGGCTTTATTTAAGGGGTAAATATATATGAAAAAGAGAGGATCTTTAGGCAAAAAGGATGCCATGGTAGGACAACATTCAGACTCTACAAAGAATAGATTTTCAGCATATAAAATCAAAATAAAAGGCATACCTTGGACCAACTTAAGGTTTGGATCAGTACTGCTTCCAGGTTTTAGTAATTGTCTATCTAGGCTTGGGGAGCTTGACACAAACCATACAATGCTTTCTTAGGAACTTCCTTGCTCATAAAAATCTTTTATCATTTGCTCCAGGTATGTAGGTATGCCATACTCTTGGGGTGCTCTTGATCTCATGCATAAGACTTCATATTTTGAGACCTACAGGTAAAACCAAACCCATATGCCTTCATCCATGTGGTTGTTAGGCCTATAACCACACTATTAAGCCTGTCTCCCAACGGTTTTTGCTAGAACTAGGATAAATATTCTTTGCCAAAAATCAGAACTCTGCCAAAACCTTTTCAACAACTTCAGATGTTAAGTCATGTTCAAAATCCTTCCTTCAACAGGCAAAGTATCTGCAAATAATAGGTGAAAAAATCTCGTGAAGTGTTTCTCCCTCTGAATGAGAAACCTCTTTAATCATCACTATCAACCTGTCTATCACAATATTTCCATGTTACAACAAAACAGTTAAATCACAAACTATATTAGGCTTTCAAACATATATCATAACAAGTCATCATCATATCATCAAACCTTCATCAAGGATTAGTTTCATAGAAGAGTATCTTCATACTTCAAAGATCATAACCACAACATCAAGTCAGGGCATCCAATTCTACCACATGTCAGATTTACTAATCTTTACCAAGATCAACAAGAGAATCAATCTTATTATCACACTTTCATCATGCTAATCTCAAGCATCAACAACAACATCAAGCTATAAAAAACAATGTGCTAATCTTCTATATGAAATCCATCATGTATAAAATGAAATATGTTTGCTAAATATCAAGAACACCAATAAATAACACATGTGCCATAAATCAAACTAAATTTCATATTCTTTTCATACCTCAAGGTTTACCTTACCATTCATTATTGTAGCTCACATATCGAGTAGTGTTCATGTACCTTTGTAGTTTGAAACACATATTTGTCCTTGGCAGTTGTAACTCTTCTCTTCCTGCACTAGCTATCTTTTCCTACACATTTGATGATCCTTAAGAAGGATCTACTTATCACATCTCACCAGGAGGTTAGAAAATACTCAAATATACATGCAGGAACAAATAATCAAATCAACAAGAATATTGTCATAAAGAAATAACATAAGTATAAAAGGTACTTATCTCTCAACGAGAAGTGATCATCTCCCTCTTGAACTAGACTTCAAGAGTTAGTATTGCCTATAATAATATTTCCTTTTGTATGTCCATCGACTTCATCAACAACCAAGGCCATTAACCCTCACACAAAGCTAGAACATCTTCACACTGATCATGTTTTAGAACTACAAAACTCAAGCCATCATCTTATCCTAGGGTTTCTTCCAAACCCTAACCTCATGACATCCATCAAACCCTAATAACTAGATTTCCGAGGGTTTCCTTCAAACCCTAGCATTATTTTAGGTCTCCTCCATGAAAGGTGGCTCCTCAGGGGTGATCTCAATGACTTTTCTTCAGCCTAACTCTGATACCATGTTAATTTTTCTTAGGGAAATATTGTTCTTTGCTTTAAATAATTTCATTTCTTTGTTTACACATTAAATTAATCCCACAACATAATAATATTATCCAAATTATTTAACAACATATGAAACTATGGGGTTAGTACAGGGAGCTATAAGGATAGACTGTGACAGCCAAAGTGCAATTTTCTTGGCAAAGAACCCTGCTTATCATTCAAAGACAAAGCACATTGATGTTCAATATCACTTTGTGAGGGATATGATATAAGACAAAAAGGTATTGCTGGTAAAGGTGGACACCTTGAAGAATACTGCAGATGCATTGAAAAAATCTGTGAGCTCTGATAAGTTCTCTTGGTGTACATAAACAATGGGCGTTGCAGGGCTAGATAAATGACTAATCTCTCTTGTGCCCCCCTGTGGAAAGAAAACAACAAGCGGGAGAATGTTGGGTTGTGTTATATTCTTTCCACGACTAGCTTCCCTAGTTAATTGAGGGGTTAGAGAGGGGTAGAGCGCTAATTGCACTGGTGGGTCCCATTATTGCAGCAATAATGCTGCAACTACTGGGACTCCCTTCTTTACTTTTATCAACCAGGTAGTTCGTAAAAAACTTGGAAGCGACGATGCTGTATGTGCAAGTACTAGCTCTTGCCACGGCTGTCACTTGATCAACTAGCACAAGTCCGCTAGGAGCTTAATCCAACTTCTATGAGCTCTTAGAAGAAGCTTTTTAACTGATGGACGAAATCTAACTCAAAGGAGGCTAATCTACTTGCAGAAATAAATTGAAAGCGGAAAGGAAATGCAAACCCTAGTTTTACCGACTAACCCTACTGGTGCAAGAAAAATGATGAAAGCTACAGAAAGGAATGCCATTGACTCTTAGAAAGGTAAAATGCATGTGACTAAGCTACTTCTGAAGTGAAATCTGAAAAGAAACATCTTTTTGTATTTTTGAGTAAGTTGGCAGAATTATTGTGCATGTGCTTTAACTGGTTTTTGACTGTGCAGAGGTGGATTGGCGAGATGAAATGCTTGCAGGAGGTTGGGAAGGTTAGAAGAGGGTGTAAGGGCTCCCTAGCACCCTTCCAGAGAGTTTTAAAGAGTTTGGATATCAAGAAACCTCTTTCGTGAGCTTCTACAGGAAGTCTGCAGAGATTCTACAGGATGATTTGAAATTTCTACAGGATGTTCTGAAAAGAGGATTTTGGAGGGTTGATGGAGGAAAAATGGTAGGAAAGTTGAAATGGAGGTTGGATAAGGATGTTAAGGGGTCTAGGACCTGGTGAATGAGGCTAATGAGCAATTGGATTTGTTCAAGGATGGAGGGAACAATGATGCACAAGAATGTAGAAACTAGGGCAAAGTGAGAAAACGTGGCAAATGAGAGGCAAGAATCTGAGTTAGAGGAAAAAATAGGTTGCATGGATGGGGTAAGGATAGATGAGGAGGTATCACAGGTGATCTGCAAGTTATTTCTCCAACTAAACAAACAAAGACTCGGAAAATCAAGGACCAAGCTACTTTAACCTAATCTGTCCTAAATAACAGCAAAGAAAATGAAGAGCAGTTTATTTGCAATGGAATCATGTGAAGTAGCTATGAAAACTAAGCAATCATGAACTTGGGCATGTAATCTCAACTGGTATCAACTTCTGCAAATAAGAATCTAACACTAATAATTGCATGATGAAGCAAAGACAGTGTTTTTGGTGGCAGCAAGGACACCTTGGTCCCAGCTCATGGTCCCACTGAGGGAGAGGTGAGATCATAGGTGCTTGATAGCCTTTTTTTGAAGATCTTATTTGTTATTAACCTATCAAATCAATCTGAATATGATAAGCCTTTTCAATCATCAAAAACAACCTAAATAACAAAACAAGATTTAAATCTAAATAGCAGATTTACTTCTAAGAATGCAGCAAAAACACATAAAAGTAAACAAAGGAGGTACTGGGTACTTGGGTTGGGCCCAACCCCAAGAGCTACAACCTCCTAAGAGAGATTAGAGCTAGTGCAAAGCTGGATTCATCTTTGTTGATCAAAAGAATAGTTACATTCCAAAAACTGTCCACAAGGAAAAGCTTGAAAATGTGCTAAAATGCAGAGCTAAACTACTGCCTAAAAGAATGACTAAAAAAATGACTAAAATCGAATTTCCAACTAGCTAACTTCTGCCTACAAAGTGACTAACTGAAATGAGGCCCTAAGCCTTCTTATTTATACAAATTGAGGACCCCAACAGCCCTCCTAAACTTTAGGAACTCGGCTGCCAAAACTTGTAGTTAACAGCAACTTTACTAGCCCTTGCTCGACTGCCCTTGTGATAATCGATTTGGTGGCCCTTGAACTCTGAGCTGATGGTGGAGAATTCGAGGTAAGGGCCCATAAATGAAGGGGACACCTTCCTAAAAATCCTCTCCACGAATTTGGCTGCCAAGTGCTCATTTAAACCTTTGATTTTGTCTCCAAATTGACCAAAAAGACTGCATAAAGCACACATTAGACTTGTTGGCATAATGACTAACCCAATTCACTCTATTAGCATAAATATAATAAAAAACATGCAATAAACTAATGAGAATGGTGGATTAAGTCGAATTAGGAGGCTGAATGAGCCCATATAATTATCCATTTTTGGGGCTCATCATCACCCCCCTACTAAAAGTGTTGCTCATCCTCTGAGCAACTAATCTATCTCTTCTTCTTTGATGGCCTTGGTGGCCTCCCTGTCATGCCAAGCTTCTGAAGTGATGTCCTCTTCTCGGTCATGAAACCATGCTTTTCTCTCTACTTCTTCCCACTACCTGTGCTCCTTTTCTTGTAGCAGTTTTGTTAGCGCCTCAACCTCAGCCTGCAGCTTGTCCTCTCTTTGCTGTTCATCAGATGTTTCCTTGTCTTTCCTTCTTCCTGTGATTGTTTGGCCGCCTTTTCCTCCAATTTCTCGGTCTCTCTTAGCTTAGCCTGAGTTTCATGTAGAGAATTCTCAGCTTCCTGTAGAAACTGTTTTCAACTGTTTCGGTCTGCTTGGCTGGATGTGTCTTTCCTTTTAATTTTTGTGTGGTTGCCTTGGTTGTGATAAATTTCATTTGGGCTTTCTTGGCCTTTTTCTTCCCAACATTTTTCCTTTTTCACGCTCTCTGTTTTTGCTTTTGTCTCCTTTTCTGTCTCATGCTCAGAGGTCATGTCAAATTCTTCTTTTTCCTTTTGTTCTTCCTCTGTTTTTCCCTCTGCTTGAATGTCTTGTGCTCCCTCATCAATGTTCTTCTCAATTTCTTCAGTTGGCATGGTGTTGAGTTTGTGTTTTAACCAAAAAAAAAGAAGAAAATTGTTCAGGGAAACAGTCATTTCACTGACAGAGGATAACTGGATTTTCTTCTTTTTCTGAGACCAAATAAAGAATTCTTCATGTGCTCCTTACAACATCAAATGGTAGTAATTCCCTTGTGTTAAAACTGTTGTCACCTAGAATTGGTCTGTTTGTTTATGAAAGAATCTTTTTACAGAGCAGAGCATAAGGACATTGGTTTTTTTCAACACATTGATAGATATGTAAATTCAAGTTTTTCCACACACACTGGTTGGTCTCTATTGCTGCAAGTCTTTCCTTGCAAGGGAATTTTTTATTTTTCTTTATTAAAGCTGATGAGGAGATTTCGAATGCAGAAGAAAAAATGGGTAAACTCAGTGAATCATGCAGGCAGACTTCCACTGTTCTCAATGCACAGGTATACTTTTTACTCTCATTTTTCAAGTTAATACCGTGTTCAATTCACCATTTTGCACCAACAAGTCATGCACAAAGAAGTTTCCCCGATCCTACCTCGTTTTGAGCTTGAAATTCGCTGAAAATCCCAGGTTTTCTTTTTGCATGGCTGTTTTCTGCGTTTCCTGTAGAAGCCTTCCTGCAGAATGAAACGACGCTTCCTGTAGAGCCCGATAGGCAGGAGATTTTTTAAAAAATGACAGAAATATCGAGAAATCAGGCATCAATCTTGTAGAGGACCACTAGTTAACTGATCTGGACGTGGTGGACACGTGCTTCAGTTGTGACCGCAGTTGAACAAAGAGTGGTGAGAGTTTCAGCCGAGCATCATTTAATTTCGGCGTGATTCGTGGTGAGGGAGTGAGGTGGCCAGGTGTACGTGGCCACATGTAGACTGTAGTGCTATGATGAACTGTATGTTCTCTTCTTGTTAATCAGTTGCACTGGAGTTCAAACGGCCAACACTACCTGTTTTTTTAATTTCACGTGAGTTGTCTATACACGTATGCTGCATGATTTCTGGCTGAGCGCTAGAGAATTGGACAAGGCACTGTCGGCTTAATCCCACCACTTCATTCATTTATGCACTTTCGAATCATATTGATGCAAATAGAGGAACTGGTTTAGACACATACCTGTAAGCCGACGTGCTACTAGGTCCTTTTTGGCTGCTGCATGCTCACATTCCCTTGCTACATGCCTGGATCCTTTATGCTATAAGATTTTTGTTGTCTGATGTTTGGTTATTTTCCTTGTGCAGGTATCCTCTGGCCGGATCCACGCTGCAGGAGCTGGCTTCAACGTTCAGATCTGCACCCTCATGCTGTTGACGTTGAATTTTCACAGGACAGAAACTTGTTTTCTCCATTGCTCCCGAACGATAGACCGGATCGATCTGAAACTTTCTAAGCATGTTCCTATCATCATTATGCACCTTCCACAGCAAAATTGCGATCAATAGATGCACATATTTCAAGAAAAATGGAAAATGGCTGAAGATTACAGAGATCAATTTCTCGGAAACTTTACATCGGAATCGGCTGAAACTGCTTGGGTAGGTTACTATCATCCCTATGCATCTCCCCATGAAACAGGTTTTGAAACAGATGCACGGATATGGAGAAAATGGCTGAAGGTGATGGAGGTTGATTTCTTGGAAACCATGCACCAGAATTGGCTAAAATTGCTCGGGCATGTTGCCATCATCCCTATACAACTTCTCGTAAGACGGTTTTGTAAATGGATGCACGGTTTTCACGTGAGGGAAAAAAATAATTTCAGCACTATGTATTTTTGCTTCCAAGCATTCTGCAGTTTTTTGCATGGTAAAAAAAATGGGCTTGGGCTATAATGCAGACTTGGAATTCGTTGGTGCAGAGTCTAGATGGAGCTTGGACAGGTAGGGTGTGCGAGACTTTGTTTCTTGACTTGTCATTAAAAATTATAGCTGTCAATTTGAGGAAAACATGGTTTCTTGTATGACTGTGCAGGAACACATAACCAGGTGGGTGACGGAGGTGTAAAGAGATGGAACAGGGTGCCATATGGTGATGGGTGGAAACAGGGGTGGCTGCAGGCCTAACAAACAGATTCCAACATTCAGATTCCCCTCCAAAATCGATTTTGGCTCGCCCGAAGGTTCTACAGGATGTTTCCTGTAGAAATACAGAACTCCCTGTAGAAAGCCCAGAACTTCCTGTAGAAAGCCCAGAACTTCCTGTAGAGGGTGGAATCTCGACCTGAATGTGATCAAATCCTAGGAAAGGCGAGTGGTCATGGAGGGAGTGTCTGTAGGGATGTCCTGTAGCCTGGTACAGACCCCTATCCTTGTTTTGCGTGACCCTCCTTGCCTACAATGTATTCCCTGCAACCTGCAATTATTCCACAGAGATTAGGCCTGTTTTTTTTTTTTTTCGAAAACAACTAGGGCGCCTCATGGAGGTTTTCACCCTAATTGCCTGCCCTGGGCGCCTCCAAGGGAGGTTTTCACCCAGGGATATTATTCTCTTTTTATTTTCTCTTTTTTCCAACCCATTGACCGCCTCACGGAGGTTTTCAATCAATGAGCCAATCTAAGGCGCCTCCGAGGAGGTTTTCACTTTAGATTTTTATTTTCCTCTTATTTTCATTTTTTCTCTTTTTTCTCTTTCTTTTTCTTTACCCTACCCTACTTGAAAAACAAAATCATTTTCAAGTATAAGAATACTTCCAATGGAGCCATGTGCACATCGAGATTAGAGACAAAATGATGTGGAGGCTTGAAATGCATGCTTTGACAGCTATCCGGATTTCAGAGACCAAATGATTTGACTTTGAAGGGATCAAACATAGCTGAGGAAGAGAGTATTGTTGCAACTTAGTGACTGTCTGGAACCATATCTCAATATAGCTCTGATATCCTTGGTCCTCTTGCTGATCTGGATCATTCTTCATGTCACCTTCTATCATGACCTTCTCATCTTCCTCTTTTTGCTGATTTTTCTCTTGACTACATGGAGGATTTGATGGTAACCATGAGGGAGCTTTCTCGATCTCTGATTCTGATCTCTTCTCTTCATCAAGTGTAGCCCATGGTTCTTTGATCTCCTCTCTTGAATCTTCTTTTGTTGGATGTGATCCTTCAGTGCTGTCAATATAATCTCTTTTCTCCAATACTCTTCCTGAGCTATGGTGAATATCTTGGAGCTCAAGAGGAGTTGTTTGGACATGTTGTGCCTCAGCATTGTAATGGAGTTGAGCTACTCCAATGTGTGGATTTGGAAATGGTGGTACGGGTAGTTGAGTGGGGGTGTATATTTGAGATGGATGTGGATGGGGTTGTGGTTGGGCAGGCATTTGGGGCTGCCTTGGTGGAGGAGGAGGCGATGGTTGCGGTTGAGCAGGTGGTGGAGGCAAAGGAGTGGGAGGAGAGTTGTACTAGGGCCTCCACCCTTGATGAGGTGCATTCCACTGAGGCTGTGGCTGAGCATAAGAGTGAAATGAATGAGCAACTGGTTGGGCATAATATGGAGATGGATCCAACCAAGGAGGGGGTGTGGACCAGGAAGGATGAGCAGGGGGACCCCAAGAAGGCATGGAAGTGGCTGGATAGGGGTCGTAATAGGTCTGGGATGTCCCTTTCATTCCCTGCTAGTAAGGTATGGGTCCATCTGGCCTCCTTTGGTTCAGATAATAGAGTGGTTCAGTGGCTCCTTTTGCCCTCTGATATGCAGCTTTGATTCTGGGTAAGGAAGGGGACTGATCTGTAGGATGGTCTTTTTTCACAGACAAAACACACTTGTATGGAGTGCAATGGACATTCATTCCTTGGATGCTTTCTAGTGCACCTAGGACAAAAGATGGCCAAAGCCCTCTTGGCTTCGTCTTGCTTCCTTTGGATCCGCAAGGTATCCAGTTGCATGGAAAGAAACTGCCTCATATCACTCTTGAAATCTTCCATCTGATTTGCAAATTCATTTTTGGACAAGGTACTGCTCCCAACATTTCTATTTGTAGCCATTTGCTCCAGAGGAATGTTTTCTTCTTCTTCTTCCCTTGAGGTTCTTCAAATATGTCTTGCGGTCCACCTAAGGGTTCTTTAATCACAACCATCGAAGAAGAGAGAAGGTTGGCTGTGTGAAGCAGTGGGGGTGTTGTGCAATCATTTTTCTGAATTATCTCTACTCCTACAAGGCATGAAAGGAAATCTTTTTGGTTGATTTTTGCTTTTTTCTGCTTGTACCTACAAAACTAAAATAGATTGAATTGCAACTAACTATCTTGCTGAAATGAAAATGCGGAATTGAAATGAAAGCAGGAAAGGACTAATCTATTTTGCTCAAATGAAATTGCAGGAATGAAATGCTAATCTACACTTGCATAATTGAAATTGCGGAATTGAAATGCTAATCTACGCTTGCAGAATTGAAATTGCGGAATTGAAATGCTAATCTACGCTTGCAGAATTGAAATTGCGGAATTGAAATGCTATTCAATGAAAGTAGGAAATGTCTAATCTACTTTTGCATAAATGAAATTGCAGAATGGAAATGAAATAAACTACTTAGCAGAAGGTTGTAGTAGAAAATAGAAGAAAAGCAGCAATCATAAATACTCTAACGCTTCCCCAGAAACGGTATTGCAACAATAATTCTGCAACTCCTTGGACTCCCTTCTTTACTTTTATCAACCCGGTAGTATGTAACAAACTTGGAAGCGATGGTGCTGTATGCACAAGTACTAGCTCTTGCCATGACTGTCACTTGATCAGCTGGCACAAGTCTGCTAGGAGATTAAGCCAACTTCTATGAGCTCTTAGAAGAAGCTTTTTAACTGATGGACGAAAGCTAACTCAAAGGAGGCTAATCTACTTGCAAAAAGAAACTGAAAGCGGAAAGGAAATGCAAACCCTAGCAAACCCCAGTTTTACCGACTAACACTACTGGTGCAAGAAAAATGATGAAAGCTACAGAAAGGAAAGCCATTGACTCTTAGAAAGGTAAAATGCATGTGACTAAGCTACTTCTGAAGTGAAATCTCAAAAGATACATCTTTTTGTATTTTTGAGTAAGTTGGCAGAATTATTGTGCATGTGCTTTAACTGGTTTTTGACTGTGCAGAGGTGGATTGGCGAGATGAAATGCTTGCAGGAGGTTGGGAAGGTTAGAAGAGGGCCTAAGGGGTCCCTAGCACCCTTCCAGAGAGTTTCACAGAGTTTGGCTATCAAGAAATTGCTTTCATGAGCTTCTACAGGAAGTCTGCAGGGGTTCTACAGGATGTTCTGAAATTTCTACAGGATGTTCCGAAAAGAGGATTTTCGAGGGTTGATGGAGGAAAAATGGCAGAAAAGTGGAAGTGGAGGTTGGATAAGGATGTTAAGGGGTCTAGGAGCTGGTGAATGAGGCTAAGGAGCGATTGGATTTGTTCAAGGATGGATGGAGCAATGATGCACAAGAATGTAGAAACTAGGGCAAAGTGAGAAAACGTGGCAAATGAGAGGCAAGAATCTGAGTTAGAGGACAAATAAGGTTGCATGGATGGGGTAAGGATAGATGAGGAGGTATCACAGGTGCTCTGCAATTTATTTCTCCAACTAAACAAACAAAGACTCGGAAAATCAAGGACCTAGCTACTTTAACCTAATCTGTCCTAAATAACAGCAAAGAAAATGAAGAGCAATTTATTTGCAACGAAATCATGTGAAGTAGCTATGAAAACTAAGCAATCATGAACCTGAGCATGTAATCTCAACTGGTATCAACTTCTAGAAATGAGAATCTAACACTAATAATTGCATGATGAAGCAAAGACAGTGTTTTTGGTGGCAGCAAGGACACCTTGGTCCCAGCTCATGGTCCCACTGAGGGAGAGGTGAGATCAGAGGTGCTTGATAGCATTTTTCTGAAGATATTCTCTGTTATTAACCTATCAAATCAATCTGAATATGAAAAGCCTTTTTAATCATCAAAAACAACCTAAATAACAAAACAAGATTTAAATCTAAATAGTAGATTTTCTTCTAAGAATGCAGCAAAAACAAGTAAAAGTAAACAAAGGAGGTATTGGGCACTTGGGTTGGGCCCAACCCCAAGAGCTACAGCCTCCTAAGAGAGATTAGAGCTGGTGCAAAAATAGATTCATCTTTATTGATCAAAAGAATACATTCCAAAAACTGTCCACAAGGAAAAGCTCGAAAATGTGCTAAAATGCAGAGCTAACCTACTGCTTGAAAAAATGACTAAAATCGAACTGCCAACTAGCTAACTTCTGCCTACAAAGTGACTAACTGAAATGAGGACCTAAGCCTTCTTATTTATACAAATTGAGGACCCCAACAGCCCTCCTAAACTTTAGGAACTCGGCTGCCAAAACTTGTAGTTAACAACAACTTTACTAGCCCTTGCTCAGCTGCCCTTGTGATAATCGATTTGGTGGCCCTTGAACTCCGAGCTGATGGTGGATAATTTGAGGTAAGGGCCCATAAATGAAGGGGAAACCTTCCTAAAAATCCTCTCCACGAATTTGGCTGCCAAGTGCTCATTTAAACCTTTGATTTTGTCTCCAAATTGACCAAAAAGACTGCATAAAGCACACATTAGACTTGTTGGCATAATGACTAACCCAATTCACTCTATTAGCATAAATATAATAAAAAACATGCAATAAAATAATGAGAATGGTGGATTAAGTCGAATTAGGAGGTTGAATGATCCCATATAATTATCCATTTTTGGGGCTCATCATGCACAACGGAGGGTCACAAGGGTTTGAGGGGGGCAAGTAGCCCCCTCTATGGGGTTCGGGGTAGCGCCCCGGGGGAATTGTTTTTGGACCCTATATTAGGTGGGAGGACCTACCTATGGTTTTGTGCATGGTTTTCGCGCATGGTTTTGGGTGCGATGGGTTTTGGTCCATGGTGTTAGATGCTTCGACATGTATAAATATGTATTGTAACATTGAAAGGAACATAATGAAAAATCAAGCTGGTAGTCCCGATTTTGGGATCTAGGGGAAAATCTCTGTGTATATGTGTTTTATGTGTTATGCTCTTGCATTGTTTATTTCATGTGTTTTAAGAATTCGTATGCAAGTAATTTCTGTACAGGGTTAAAACCTACAGACAAATTCCATTGCATAAATCACTGAAGATGAGAGTATATTTGATCTTTCTAGACCACTCTTGGTAATTCTCCTTTCCAGTTAGTACCATGACAACAATGGAGATGATAGGATGCATATTTTAGAAGAGCTCTGAGTTCATTTTGTTATTTTTTCTTAGAGAAATAATGTTCTTTGCTTTAAATAATTGCATTTCTTCATTTACACATTAAATTCATCCCACAACATCATAACATTATCCAAATTATTCAACAACATATGCAACTATATATAAAGAACAATATCATCATCAATGCATCAGAACATAAAGGAACAATAGAAGAAAATCATTCACACATAGAGGCACCAGGATTGGTCAGAGACCAGGGAAACACCCACTACGAGGGAAACCCTTTCAAATTCTTCTTCTTATTAGATTTTCGTTGAATGATTCAAGAAAAAACAGTACAATGATCCATATCTTCAACCACAAACCTATCCAACAAAATCAACTAATAAATATCATGAGATGAACCCAACAATGCCAATAGTCAAAACTGTGATTTAGAAGCCTGTGATCAAGTTTCACTGTTTGTGGTCAACTGCCAAACCCTGCGGTCATTAGATAAAACCAAACCCCAGGTCCCAAACACACGGATGATGAGATGTGCGTGCCACTGAAACCCTCTGACCACATGGATCATGAGATGTGCATGTAGTTGAAA
This sequence comes from Pinus tabuliformis, assembly GCA_031772625.1. Lineage (NCBI taxonomy): Eukaryota > Viridiplantae > Streptophyta > Pinopsida > Pinales > Pinaceae > Pinus > Pinus tabuliformis. Next base: position 60,850,782 of record CM062816.1, read on the forward strand.
CCCTCAAATCGCACACATGACCCCGCGTGCCTGTGGTTGTGACCGAAGACTGCTTGTGTCATGCTTGCGGTTGGAAACCAAAACCCTAACACACATGCAAGCTTTAGATCCCGCAATCTCAGACCTATGCAAGTGAACTTCCACGAACCATCTCAGACCTGTGTGATCCAAACCAAAGAAAGAAGAATAGAAGAATGCTTCATGATCATGGCCAAATGAGGTTGAGGTCACTTGTATTTATAGACTTCCAACGGTGTCCAATTTTCTTTCGGGCCGACCTGATCAAATGTGCACATGTGTGATTTAATTCAAAAGTATACTTTCCCTTATCCAAATTGAGTGCTTCAATAGTCAAAATTGGTCCTCACGAAAAAAGGAATCTAGTCCCATGATTCAAATTTGTCATTGAGATTTGAAAAATTAACACTCCCTCTTAGATAGGGAAAAATTCCAATTCTATTATCATATCATGTACCATCTCAAGAATCTAGACATCAAATGTCATCATTGCTTATCTCTTGATTGTCTCTGCTCATATGATGAACATTCTCGAATCTTAAAAAAAGAAGAATTTGACATCGAAGGGGAGCTCAATCTACCACCCTCTATCCATCAGGGAGCCATTACTACCACCCAAAATCACTGCCGACGGGGAGCCGATGCTATGATCTAAGAAACCTCTTTTGGTGGGGAGCCAATGCTACAACCCATGAAACCTCTCCCAGTGTTGAGCTAATGCTACAACCCGAGAAACCTCTGCCAGCGGGGAGCCAATGCTACAACCTGAGAAACTCTTCCAAGGGGGAGCCAATGCTACAATCCAGGAAACTCTACCAGTGGGGAGCCAATGCTACAACTCGAGAAACTCTATCAACGGGGAGCTAATGTGACAATCTGGGAAACCTATGCCAACGGGGAGCCACTGCTACAACTCGGGGAACTCTGCTAGCAGGGAGCCAATGCTACAACCCAAGAAACTCTGCCAACAGGAAGCCAATGCTACAACCCGAGAAACTCTACCAGCATGGAGTCAATGCTACAATCTGAGAAACCTCTGCCAGCAGGGAGCCAATGCTACAACCCGGGAAACTCTGCTAGCAGGGAGACAATGCTATAACCCTAGAAAATCTTTTAGCGGGGAGCCAATGCTATAACCCGAGAAACTCTGCCAGCAGGGAGCCAATGCTACAACCTAGGAAACTTTGTTGATCTTCTAAACGTGACTTTTCAAAGTCAGTGGTAGAACACTTGCATCTCTAGCTTGAGTGGTATGCCACTTACCATAAATAGTATGGATCTGCCTAACTCAATCAACCAACACCCATTGGTTAGAAGGGTGGGAAAGACAGATGCCAACTAGGGTATACTCTACATAGACCAAGATATGGGAGAAAAATCTTTGACCCTATGGATAATAGATAAGGGTGATACCCTATTGTTCAGAGATCCCTCAACCCCAAAAGCCATACATCTCAATTCCTCACCCTAGGATCTTAGACAAGGGGAAGAGCCAACTCAATGTTCTCGTTCAGCCCAGACCCTTACTTTAGGAGGGTCATATTCATCAATACATGCTTCTCTCTGTAGATCATAAACATATCAACGCGCTCATATCTGGAACCAAACTAACCAACTCACTGAAGATTTTCCTCAAGCATCACCAAGAGAAGCAATCCTCTGTTTTCCTGTTCATGCAGGGCATCAAAATCAAACATTATGTTAGAGAAAAATATGTGACACAAAGGATACCTTATTCATCCTCCCTCTAATGGAGGCAACAACCACAAGCCTAAGCTTGTCTCATACAACATCACCATCTCAATTTGTGAAGATATCTTTGTCCCAACTACATACGAGATTCTTTTGCAATCGAATCCCCACTCTTGTTATTGAAATATATCACTGTCATATCCAGATTCTACTCAAACATCTCTCCACGGATCTTCCTTAACCAAACTTCCCCATAGCTAGCCATGCTAGGAACAATGTACATTAAATGTGCTCTTCCAATTATCAGTGTATCCATGTAGATATCTCCAGAAGACCTTTCATCTTGAACTCAGTGGCCAACTCCATCTTATAATTAATCATCAGAGGCTCACTACCTATCAAGAATGTTTGCTCAATTCAATGTCCTTGAATTGGCAATCATAAATTGTCAACCAGGGTGCGTAGATTGATGAAGTACGGGTCACAATATGTGCTTAGAAGTTATTCATTAGGTTGTTATGTATTTGTTAAGATATAAACTCAAGACGGGGGTAGTGTTTGTCAATTGTATTAGTGTTGTAATTCTTAGGGATGTTGATTAAGTTTCCTAGGAATTAATCTCTATCCAATTAGTTCGTGGATGATGTGAGAGTGATTTCTCTTATGTTAGATTGTTTGGTATTTTTTACCTTAAATCTCTATGCTATAGATCCTAATTCTCTTAAGTGAAAAAATAAACCTATTTTATCAGCTATGAAGGAATACTTTTGAACTCAATTGTTTTAGGAGAGGTCCTCTCGCTTGCTCAATTTCTGCTCAAACAAAGTAACCCAAGCAACATCTATATTGTGACTTGAACACACTTAAATTACTCTGGATAATAAGAAAAGGAAAGAACTGTGTAGTACCAGGTATAAAGCAAATTAGATAGCAGTCTAAACTAGGTGTAAAGCAAATTAATGTTCTTATGCAGATAACAATTCGCCGGCAAGATCATCATGCAACATTGTCACACAAAACAGAGCAATTGAAGAATTAAAGGAAATCAAATTGTATTTGATTAAAAACCTGCCACTGTTTGTAGGGGCCCTCCACATAGAAGTTCAGAGCTTCAAATCAACAAAACGCTTGCAGACAAAAACCAATTTTATTTACACGAAATTCACAGACTTGTTCATAAACACATCATTCGGCGCACAACCAAATAAAAATGCGGCCATTAGCTTTATAATAGGTCTCTTGGCATAAATGTATGAAGATTTTAAGCCTAATATCTCTTAATCCTATCTAAAATTATATCGTGAAACCGTCGTTTTGCTATTGCAAAAGCAAAACGATAAGGTTTCAGCTGATCTCGGGTTCTGTTCTGTGTTAATCCGGCAGTTGACTTGGAGTTTGACCGCAATCTCCTGTGCTTATTTTGGAAAACAGTTTTGAGTGGATAGGAAGGTATCCATGAGGGAGTCATCCTCTATCCATCTGCACCTTCCGCTGCTAACCTGGAGCTCTAGAATCTCGCGGACAATGAAGACAACTACAAAATCCTGGACTAGCTACGGAAACAGACTAATTCGGTAGCCAATTCTAACTTTAATTAAAACAATAGGGTATACAATTGAATATGAACAAGAAAACATACTAATGCATACGTTCATCAAAACCTGGTAGATATGGCTTTATTTAAGTGGTAAATATATATGAAAAAGAGAGGATCTTTAGTCAAAAAGGATGTCATGGTACGACAATCTTCAGACTCTACAAAGAATAGATTTTCAACATATAAAATCAAAATAAAAGGCATACCTTGGACCAACTTAAGGGTTTGGATCAGTACAGCTTCCAGGTTTTAGTAATTTTCTATCTAGGCTCGGGGAGCTTGACACAAACCATACAATGCTTTCTTAGGAACTTCCTTGCTCATAAAAATCTTTTATCATTTGCTCCAGGTATGTAAGTATGCCATACTCTTGGGGTGCTCTTGATCTCATGCATAAGACTTCATATTTTGAGACCTACAGGCAAAAACACACCCATATGCCTTCATCCATGTGGCTGTGAGGCCTATAACCGCACTATTAAGCCTGTCTCCCAACGGTTTTGGCTAGGACTAGGATAAATATTCTTTGCCAAAAATCAGAACTCTGCCAAAACCTTTTCAACAACTTCAGATGTTAATTCATGTTCAAAATCCTTCCTTCAACAGGCAAAGTATATGCAAATAATAGGTGAAAAAATCTCGTGAAGTGTTTCTCCCTCTGAATGAGAAACCTCTTTAATCATCACTATCAACCTGTCTATCACAATATTTCCATGTTACAACAAAACAGTTAAATCAGAAACTATATTAGGTTTTCAGACATATATCATAACAAGTCATCATCATATCATCAAACCTTCATCAAGGATTAGTTTCATGGAAGATTATCTTCATACTTCAAAGATCATAACCACAACATCAAGTCAGGGCATCCAATTCTACCACATGTCAGATTTACTAATCTTTACCAAGATCAACAAGAGAATCAATCTTATTATCACACTTTCATCATGCTTATCTCAATCACCAACAACAACATCAAGCTATAAAAAACAATGTGCTAATCTTCTATATGAAATCCATCATGTATAAAATGAAATATGCTTGCTAAATATCAAGAACACCAATATATAACACATGTACCATAAATCAAACTAAATTTCATATTCTTTTCTTACCTCAAGGTTTACCTTACCATTCATTATTGTAGCTCACATATCGAGTAGTGTTCATGTACCTTTGTAGTTTGAAACACTTATTTGTCATTGGCAGTTGTAACTCTTCTCTTCCTGCACTAGCTATCTTTTCCTACACATTTGATGATCCTTAAGAAGGATCTACTTATCACATCTCACCACGAGGTTGGAAAATACTCAAATATACATGTAGGAACAAATAATCAAATCAACAAGAATATTGTCATAAAGAAATAACATAAGTCTAAAAGGTACTTATCTCTCAACGAGAAGTGATCATCTCCCTCTTGAACTAGACTTCAAGAGTTAGTATTGCCTATAATAATATCGCCTTTTGTATTTCCATCGACTTCATCAACAACCAAGGCCATTAACATTCACACAAAGCTAGAACATCTTCACACTGATCATGTTTTAGAACTACAAAAATCAAGCCATCATCTTATCCTAGGGTTTCTTCCAAACCCTAACCTCATGACATCCATCAAACCCTAATAAACAGATTTCCGAGGGTTTCCTTCAAACCCTAGTATTATTTTAGGTCTCCTCCATGAAAGGTGTCTCCTCAGGGGTGATCTCAATGACTTTTCTTCAGCCTAACTCTGATACATGTTAATTTTTCTTATGGAAATATTGTTCTTTGCTTTAAATAATTTCATTTCTTTGTCTACACATTAAATTAATCCCACAACATAATAATATTATCCAAATTATTTAACAACATATGAAACTATGGGGTTAGTACAGGGAGCTATAAGGATAGACTGTGACAGCCAAAGTGAAATTTTCTTGGCAAAGAACCCTGCTTATCATTCAAAGACAAAGCACATTGATGTTCAATATCACTTTGTGAGGGATATGATCTAAGACAAAAAGGTATTGCTGGTAAAGGTGGACACCTTGAAGAATACTGTAGATGCATTGATAAAATCTGTGAGCTTTGATAATTTCTCTTGGTGTACATAAACAATGGGCGTTGCAGGGCTAGATAAATGACTAATCTCTCTTGTGCCCCCCTGTGGAAAGAAAACAACAAGCGAGAGAATGTTGGGCTGTGTTATATTCTTTCCACGAATAGCTTCCCTAGTTAATCGGGGGGTTAGAGGGGGTAGAGCGCCGATTGCACTGGTGGGTCCCATTATTGCAGCAATAATGCTGCAACTCCTGGGACTCCCTTCTTTACTTTTATCAACCCGGTAGTTCGTAACAAACATGGAAGCGACGATGCTGTATGCGCAAGTACTAGCTCTTGCCGCGGCTGTCACTTGATCAACTAGCACAAGTCTGCTAGGAGCTTAAGCCAACTTCTATGAGCTCTTAGAAGAATCTTTTTAACTGATGGATAAAATCTAACTCAAAGGAGGCTAATCTACTTGCAGAAAGAAACTGAAAGCGGAAAGAAAATGCAAACCCTAGCAAACCCCAGTTTTACCGACTAACCCTACTGGTGCAAGAAAAATGATGAAAGCTATAGAAAGGAATGCCATTGAATCTTAGAAAGGTAAAATGCATGTGACTAAGCTACTTCTGAAGTGAAATCTGAAAAGAAACATCTTTTTGTATTTTTGAGTAAGTTGGAAGAATTATTGTGCATGTGCTTTAACTGGTTTTTGACTGTGTAGAGGTGGATTGGCGAGATGAAATGCTTGCAGGAGGTTGGGAAGGTTAGAAGAGGGTGTAAGGGGTCCCTAGCACCCTTCCAGAGAGTTTCAATGAGTTTGGATATCAAGAAACATCTTTCGTGAGCTTCTACAGGAAGTCTGCAGAGGTTCTACAGGATGATTTGAAATTTCTACAGGATGTTCCGAAAAGAGGATTTGGAGGGTTGATGGATGAAAAATGGCAGGAAAGTGGAAATGGAGGTTGGATAAGGATGTTAAGGGGTCTAGGACCTGGTGAATGAGGCTAATGAGCGATTGGATTTGTTCAAGTATGGAGGGAACAATGATGCACAAGAATGTAGAAACTAGGGCAAAGTGAGAAAACGTGGCAAATGAGAGGCAAGAATCTGAGTTAGAGGACGAAACAAGTTTCATGGATGGGGTAAGGATATATGAGGAGGTATCACAGGTGCTGTGCAAGTTATTTCTCCAACTGAACAAACAAAGACTTGGAAAATCAAGGACCTAGCTACTTTAACCTAATCTGTCCTAAATAACAACAAAGAAAATGAAGAGCAGTTTATTTGCAACGGAATCATGTGAAGTAGCTATGAAAACTAAGCAATCATGAACCTGAGCATGTAATCTCAATTGGTATCAACTTCTGCAAATGAGAATCTAACACTAATAATTGCATGATGAAGCAAAGACAGTGTTTTTGGTGGCAGCAAGGACACCTTGGTCCCAGCTCATGGTCCCACTGAGGGAGAGGTGAGATCAGAGGTGCTTGATATCCTTTTTCTGAAGATCTTCTTTGTTATTAACCTTCAAATCAATCTGAATATGAAAAGCCTTTTTAATCATCAAAAACAACCTAAATAACAAAACAAGATTTAAATCTAAATAACAGATTTTCTTCTAAGAATGCAACAAAAACACATAAAAGTAAACAAAGGAGGTACTGGGCACTTGGGTAGAGCTACAGCCTCATAAGATAGATTAGAGCTAGTGCAAAGCTGGATTCATCTTTATTGATCAAAAGAATAGTTACATTCCAAAAACTGTCCACAAGGAAAAGCTCGAAAATGTACTGAAATGCAGAGCTAACCTACTGCCTAAAAAAATGACTAAAATCGAATTTCCAACTAGCTAACTTCTGCCTACAAAGTGACTAACTAAAATGAGGCCCTAAGCCTTCTTATTTATTCAAATTGAGGACCCCAACAACCCTCCTAAACTTTAGGAACTCGGCTGCCAAAACTTGTAGTTAACAGCAACTTTACTAGCCCTTGCTCGGTTGCCCTTGTGATAATCGATTTGGTGGCCCTTGAACTCCGAGATGATGGTGGAGAATTCGAGGTAAGGGCCCATAAATGAAGGGGACACCTTCCTAAAAATCCTCTCCACGAATTTGGCTGCCAAGTGCTCATTTAAACCTTTGATTTTGTCTCCAAATTGACCAAAAAGACTGCATAAAGCACACATTAGACTTGTTGGCATAATGACTAACCCAATTCACTCTATTAGCATAAATATAATAAAAAACATGCAATAAACTAATGAGAATGGTGGATTAATTCGAATTAGGAGGCTGAATGAGCCCATATAATTATCCATTTTTGGGGCTCATCATCACCCCCTACTGAAAGTGTTGCTCATCCTCTGAGCAACTAATCTATCTCTTCTTCTTTGATGGCCCTGGTGCCCTCCCTGTCATGCCAAGCTTCTGAAGTGATGTCCTCTTCTCGATCATGAAACCATGCTTTTCTCTCTACTTTTTCCCACTACCTGTGCTCCTTTTCTTGTATCTGTTTTGTTAGCGCCTCAACCTCAGCCTGCAGCTTGTCCTCTCTTTGCTGTTCATCAGATGTTTCCTTGTCTTTCCTTCCTCCTGTGATTGTTTGGCCACCTTTTCTTCCAATTTCTCGGCTCTCTTAGCTTAGCCTGAGTTTCCTGTAGAGAATTCTCAGCTTCCTGTAGAAACTGTTTTAAACTATTTCGGTCTGCTTGGCTGGATGTGTCTTTCCTTTTAAATTTTTTGTGGTTGCCTTGGTTGTGATAAATTTCATTTGGGCTTTCTTGGCCTTTTTCTTCCCAACCTTTTTCCTTTTTCGCCCTCTCTGTTTTTGCTTTTGTCTCCTTTTCTGTCTCATGCTTAGCGGTCATGTCAAATTCTTCTTTTTCCTTCTGTTCTTCCTCTGTTTTTCCCTCTGCTTGAATGTCTTGTGCTCCCTCATCAATGTTCTTCTCAATTTCTTCAGTTGGCATGGTGTTGAGTTTGTGTTTTAACCAAAAAAAAAAGAAGAAAATTGTTTAGGGAAATAGTCATTTCACTGCGACAGAGGATAGCTGAATTTTCTTCTTTTTCTGAGACCAAATAAGGAATTCTTCATGTGCTCCTTACAACATCAAATGGTAGTAATTCCCTTGTGTTAAAACTGCTGTCACCTAGAATTGGTCTGTCTGTTTATGAAAGAATTTTTTTACAGAGCAGAGCATAAGGACATTGGTTTTTTTCAACACATTGATAGATATGTAAATTCAAGTTTTTCCACACACACAGGTTGGTCTCTACTGCTGCATGTCTTTCCTTGCAAGGGAATTTTTTATTTTTCTTTATTAAAACTGATGAGGAGATTTCGGATGCAGAAGAAAAAATGGGTAAACTCAGTGAATCATGTAGGCAGACTTCCACCGTTCTCAATGCACAAGCATACTTTTTACTCTCATTTTTCAATTTAATGCCGTGTTCAATTCACCATTTTGCATCAACAAGTCATGCACAAAGAAGTTTCCCCGATCCTACCTCGTTTTGAGCTTGAAATTCGCTGAAAATCCAAGGTTTTCTTTCTGCATGTCTGTTTTCTGCGTTTCCTGTAGAAGCCTTCCTGTAGAATGAAATGATGCTTCCTGTAGAGCCCGATAGGCAGGAGATTTAAAAAAAAACGATAGAAAGATCGAAAAATCAGGCAGCAATCTTGCAGAGGACCACTAGTTAACTGATCTGGACGTGGTGGACGCGTGCTTCAGATGTGACCGCAGTTGAACAAAGAGAGGTGAGAGTTTCAGCCGAGCATCATTTAATTTCGGCGTGATTCGTGGTGAGGGAGTGAGGTGGCCAGATGTACGTGGCCACATGCAGACTGTAGTGCTATGATGAAATGTATGTTCTCTTCTTATTAATCATTTGCACTGGAGTTCAAACGACCAACACTACCTGTTTTTTTAATTTCACGTGAGTTGTCTATACACGTATGCTGCATCACTTCTGGCTGAGCGCTAGAGAATTGGACAAGGCACTGTCGGCTTAATCCAACCACTTCATTTGTTTATGCACTTCCGAATCATATTGATGCAAATAGAGGAACTCGTTTAGACACATACCTGTAAGCCGACGTGCTGCTAGGTCCTTTTTTGCTGCTACATTCTCACATTCCCTTGCTGCATGCCTGGATCCTTTATGCTATAAGATTTTTTTTGTCTGATGTTTGGTTATTTTCCTTGTGCAGGTATCCTCTGGTCGGATCCACGCTGCAGGAGCTAGCTTCAACGTTCAGATCTGCACCCTCACACTGTTGACGTTGAATTTTCATAGGACAGAAACTTGTTTTCTCCATTGCTCCCGAACGATAGACCAGATCGATCTGAAAATTTTTGAGCATGTTCCTATCATCATTATGCACCTTCCATAGCCAAATTGCGATCAATGGATGCACAGATATCGAGAAAAATGGAAAATGGCTGAAGATTACAGAGATCAATTTCTCGGAAACCATACATCGGAATCGGCTGAAACTGCTTGGGTAGGTTACTATCATCCCTATGCATCTCCCCATGAAACAGGTTTTGAAACAGATGCACGGATATGGAGAAAATGGCTGAAGGTGATGGAGGTTGATTTCTTGGAAACCGTGCACCAGAATTGGCTGAAATTGCTCGGGCATGTTGCCATAATCCGTATACAACTCCTTGTAAGACGGTTTTGTAAATGGATGCACGGTTTTCACGTGAGGGAAAAAACAAATTTCAGCACTATGTATTTTTGCTTCCAAGCATTCTGCAGTTTTTTGCATGGTAAGAAAAATGGGCTTGGGCTATAATGCAGACTTGGAATTCGTTGATGCAGAGTCTAGATGGAGCTTGGACAGGTAGGGTGTGCGAGACTTTGTTTCTTGACTTGTCATTAAAAATTCTAGCTGTCAATCTGAGGAAAACAGGGTTTCTTGTATGACTATGCAGGAACACATAACCAGGTGGGTGACGGAGGTGTAAAGAGATGGAACAGGGTGCCATATGGTGATGGGTGGAAACAGGGGTGGCTGCAGGCCTAACAAACAGATTCCAACATTCAGATTCCCCTCCAAAATTGATTTTGGCTCGCCTGAAGGTTCTACAGGATGTTTCCTGTAGAAATACAGAACTCCCTGTAGAAAGCCCAGAACTTCCTGTAGAAAGCCCAGAACTTCCTGTAGAGGGTGGAATCTCGACCTGAATGTGATCAAATCCTAGGAAAGGCGAGTGGTCATGGAGGGAGTGTCTGTAGGGATGTCCTGTAGCCTGGTACAAGCCCATATCCTTGTTTTTCGTGACCCTCCTTGCCTGCAATGTATTCCCTACAACCTGCAATTATTCCACAGAGATTAGGCCTGGGGTTTTTTTTTTTTTCGATAAAAACTAGGGCGCCTCCAAGGGAGGTTTTCACCCAGGGATCTTATTCTCTTTTTATTTTCTCTTTTTTCCAACCCATTGACCGCCTCATGGAGGTTTTCAATCAATGAGCCAATCTAAGGCGCCTCCGAGGAGGTTTTCACCTTAGATTTTTATTTTCCTCTTATTTTCATTTTTTCTCTTTTTTCGCTCTTTTTTGTTTTTTACCCTACCCTACTTGAAAAACAAAATCATTTTCAAGTATAAGAATACTTCCAATGGAGCCATGTGCACATCGAGATTAGAGACAAAATGATGTGGAGGCTTGAAATGCATGCTTTGACAGCTATCCGGATTTCAGAGACCAAATGATTTGACTTTGAAGGAATCAAACATAGCTAAGGAAGAGAGTATTGCTGCAACTTAGTGACTCTGGAACCATATCTCAATATAGCTCTGATATCCTTGGTCCTCTTGCTAATCTGGGTCATTCTTCATGTCACCTTCTATCATGACCTTCTCATCTTCCTCTTTTTGCTGATTTTTCTCTTGACTACATGGAGGATTTGATGGTAACCATGAGGGAGCTTTCTCGATCTCTGATTCTGATCTCTTCTCTTCATCAAGTGCAGCCCATGGTTCTTTGATCTCCTCTCTTGAATCTTCTTTTGCTGGATGTGATCCTTCAGTGCTATCAATATAATCTCTTTTCTCCAATACTCTTCCTGAGCTATGGTGAATATCTTGGAGCTCAAGAGGAGTTGTTTGGACATGTTGTGCCTCAGCATTGTAATGGAGTTGAGCTACTCCAATGTGTGGATTTGGAAATGGTGGTATGGGTAGTTGAGTGGGGGTGTATATTTGAGATGGATGTGGATGGGGTTGTGGTTGGGCAGGCATTTGGGGCTGCCTTGGTGGAGGAGGAGGCAATGGTTGCGGTTGAGCAGGTGGTGGAGGCAAAGGAATTGGAGGAGAGTTGTACTGGGGCCTCCACCCTTGATGAGGTGCATTCCACTGAGGCTGTGGCTGAGCATAAGAGTGAAATGAATGGGCAACTGGTTGGGCATAATATGGAGATGGATCCAACCAAGGAGGGGGTGTGGACCAGGAAGGATGAGCAGGGGGACCCCAAGAAGGCATGGAAGTGGCTGGATAGGGGTCGTAATAGGTCTGGGATGCCCCTTGCATTCCCTGCTAGTAAGGTATGGGTCTATCTAGCCTCCTTTGGTTCAGATAATAGAGTGGTTCAGTGGCTCCTTTTGCCCTCTGATATGCAGCTTTGATTCTGGGTAAGGAAGGGCACTGATCTGTAGGATGGTCTTTTTCACAGACAAAACACACTTCTATGGAGTGCAATGGACATTCATTCCTAGGATGCTTTCTAGTGCACCTGGGACAAAAGATGGCCAAAGCCCTCTTGGCTTCGTCTTGCTTCCTTTGGATCCGCAAGGTATCTAGTTGCATGGCAAGAAACTGCCTCATATCACTCTTGAAATCTTCCATCTGATTTGCAAATTTGTTTTTGGACAAGGTACTGCTCCCAACATTTCTATTTGTAGCCATTTGCTCCAGAGGAATGTTTTCTTCTTCTTCTTCCCTTGAGGTTCTTCAAATATGTCTTGCGGTCCACCTAAGGGTTCTTTAATCAAAACCATCGAAGAAGAGAGAAGGTTGGCTGTGTGAAGCAGCGGGGGTGTTGTGCAATCATTTTTTAGAATTATCTCTACTCCTACAAGGCATGAAAGGAAATCTTTTTGGTTGATTTTTGCTTTTTTCTGCTTGTACCTACAAAACTAAAATAGATTGAACTGCAACTAACTATCTTGCTGAAATGAAAATGCAGAATTGAAATGAAAGTAGGAAATGACTAATCTATTTTGCTCAAATGAAATTGCAGGAATGAAATGCTAATCTACGCTTGCAGAATTGAAATTGCGGAATTGAAATGCTAATCTACGCTTGCAGAATTGAAATGCTAATCAATGAAAGCAGGAAATGTCTAATCTACTTTTTCATAAATGAAATTGCAGAATGGAAATGAAATAAACTACTTAACAGATGGTTGTAGTAGAAAATAGAAGAAAAGCAGAAATCAAAAATACTCTGACGCTTCCCCGGCAACGGCGCCAAAAAGATGGTGGGCCCCAATATTGCAACAATAATTCTGCAAGTCCTGGGATTCCCTTCTTTACTTTTATCAACCTGGTAGTTCGTAACAAACTTGGAAGCGACGGTGCTATATGCACATGTACTAGCTCTTGCCGCAGCTGTCACTTGATAAGCTGGCACAAGTCCGCTAGGAGCTTAAGCCAACTTCTATGAGCTCTTAGAACAAGCTTTTTAACTTATGGACGAAATATAACTCAAAGGAGGCTAATCTACTTGCAGAAAGAAACTGAAAGCGGAAAGGAAATGCAAACCCTAGTAAACCCCAGTTTTACCGACTAACCCTACTGGTGCAAGAAAAATGATGAAAGCTACAGAAAGGAATGCCATTGACTCTTAGAAAGGTAAAATGCATGTGACTAAGCTACTTCTGAAGTGAAATCTGAAAAGAAACATCTTTTTGTATTTTTGAGTAAGGTTGCAGAATTATTGTGCATGTGCTTTAACTGTTTTTGATTGTGCAGAGGTGGATTGGCGAGATGAAATGCTTGCAGGAGGTTGGGAAGTCTATAAGAGGGCCTAAGGGGTCCCTAGCACCCTTCCAGAGAGTTTCACAGAGTTTGGCTATCAAGAAACCGCTTTTGTGAGCTTCTACAGGAAGTCTGCAGGGGTTCTACAGGATGTTTTGAAATTTCTACAGGATGTTCCGAAAAGAGGATTTTGGAGGGTTGATGGAGGAAAAATGGCAGAGAAGTGGAAATGGAGGTTGGATAAGGATGTTAAGGGGTCTAGGACCTGGTGAATGAGGCTAAGGAGCGATTGGATTTGTTCAAGGATGGAGGGAGCAATGATGCACAAGAATGTAGAAACTAGGGCAAAGTGAGAAAACGTGGCAAATGAGAGGCAAGAATCTGAGTTAGAGGACGAAGCAGGTTGCATGGATGGGGTAAGGATAGATGAGGAGGTATCACAGGTGCTCTGCAAGTTATTTCTCAAACTGAACAAACAAAGACTCGGAAAATCAAGGACCTAGCTACTTTAACCTAATCTGTCCTAAATAACAGCAAAGAAAATGAAGAGCAGTTTATTTGCAACGAAATCATGTGAAGTAGCTATGCAAACTAAGCAATCATGAACCTGAGCATGTAATCTCAACTGGTATCAACTTCTAGAAATGAGAATCTAACACTAATAATTGCATGATGAAGCAAAGACAGTGTTTTTGGTGGCAGCAAGGACACCTTGGTCCCAGCTCATGGTCCCACTAAGGGAGAGGTGAGATCAGAGGTGCTTGATAGCCTTTTTCTGAAGATATTCTCTGTTATTAACCTATCAAATGAATATGAACATGAAAAGCCTTTTTAATCATAAAAAAAAAACCTAAATAACAAAACAAGATTTAAATCTAAATAGCAGATTTTCTTCTAAGAATGCAGCAAAAACACATAAAAGTAAACAAAGGAGGTACTGGGCACTTGGGTTGGGCCCAACCCCAAGAGCTACAGCCTCCTAAGAGAGATTAGAGCTGGTGCAAAGCTAGATTCATCTTTATTGATCAAAAGAATAGTTACATTCCAAAAACTGTCCACAAGGAAAAGCTCGAAAATGTGCTAAAATGCAGAGCTAACCTACTGCCTAAAAAAATGACTAAAATCGAACTGCCAACTAGCTAACTTCTGCCTACAAAGTGGCTAACTGAAATGAGGCCCTAAGCCTTCTTATTTATACAAATTGAGGACCCCAACAACCCTCCTAAACTTTAGGAACTCGGCTGCCAAAACTTGTAGTTAACAACAACTTTACTAGCCCTTGCTCGGCTGCCCTTGTGATAATCGATTTGGTGGCCCTTGAACTCCGAGCTGATGGTGGAGAATTCGAGGTAAGGGCCCATAAATGAAGGGGACACCTTCCTAAAAATCCTCTCCACGAATTTGGCTGCCAAGTGCTCATTTAAACCTTTGATTTTGTCTCCAAATTGACCAAAAAGGCTGCATAAAGCACATATTAGACTTGTTGGCATAATGACTAACCCAATTCACTCTATTAGCATAAATATAATAAAAAAAATGCAATAAACTAATGAGAATGGTGGATTAAGTTGAATTACGAGGCTGAATGAGCCCATATAATTATCCATTTTTGGGGCTCATCATGCACAACGGGGGGGTCACAAGGGTTTGAGGGGGGCAGGTAGCCCCCCTCTATGGGGTTCGGGGTAGCGCCCCGGGGGAATTGTTTTTGGACCCTATATTAGGTGGGAGGACCTACCTATGGTTTTGTGCATGGTTTTCGCACATGGTTTTGGGTCCGATGGGTTTCGGTCCATGGTATTAGATGCTTCGACATGTATAAATATGTATTGTAACATTGAAAGGAACATAATGAAAAATCAAGCTGATAGTCCCGATTTTTGGATCTAGGGGAAAATATCTGTGTATATGTGTTTTATGTGTTATGCTCTCGCATTGTTTATTTCATGTGTTTTAAGAATTCGAATGCAAGTAATTTTTGTACAGGGTTAAAACCTACAGACAAATTCCATTGCATAAATCACTGAAGATGAGAGTATATTTGATCTTTCTAGACCACTCTTGGTAATTCTCCTTTCCAGTTAGAACCATGACAACAATGGAGATGATAGGATGCATCTTTTAGAAGAGCTCTGAGTTCATTTTGTTATTTTTTCTTAGAGAAATAATGTTCTTTGCCTTAAATAATTGCATTTCTTCATTTACACATTAAATTCATCCCACAACATCATAACATTATCCAGATTATTCAACAACATATGCAACTATATATAAAGAACAATATCATCATCAATGCATCAGAACATCAAGGAACAATAGAAGAAAAGCATTCACACATAGAGACACCAGGATTGGTCGGAGACCAGGGAAACACCCACTACGAGGGAAACCCTTTCAAATTCTTCTTCTTATTAGATTTTCGTTGAATGATTCGACAAAAAAGAGTACAATGATCCATATATTCAACCACAAACCTATCCAACAAAATCAACTAACATATATCATGAGATGAACCCAACAATGCCAATAGTCAAAACTGTGACTTAGAAGCCTGTGATCAAGTTTCACTGTTTGTGGTCAACTGCCAAACCCTGCGGTCATCAGATAAAACCAAACCCCAGGTCCCAAACACACGGATGATGAGATGTGCGTGCCTCTGAAACCCTCTGACCACATGGATCATGAGATGTGCATGTAGTTGAAACCCTCAAACCGCACACATGAGCCCGCGTGCTTGTGGTTGTGACCGAAGACTGCTTGTGTCATGCTTGCAGTCGGAAACCAAAACCCTAGCACACGTGTTTGGTTAATTTAGTGTTTTCTAAATTGCTGATTAAAGTGTCAATCTGGGATTCGTAAACTGACAAAGTGAAGTGTACTATATGTACAAGATAACCATTTTCTTAGTCTTTTGTCGTTTTTGAGTTTTTTAAGTTTGTTTTTTGATTTATCTTTTATGGATTCCCTAGTGTGTGATGGCGAAAATGTGTTATATACCTAGGGGGGATAATATGGGGTACCAAGGGAGGTACCCAAGGTAATAATGTACTAATGGGATGGGCCATAGTAATAAATAAGGTGGTTAACCCATGTCATGTAAGGGACCACAAGTAGTTAATAATAATGTAATGGGCCCATGGTATTAGTTGATGGTATGAGGGAACCATGGTAATGACCCATGGTATTGTATGTATGAGGCCTATATAGAGGCTACAGACTCCACATGGAGAGATATGAAGATGAAGTGAAGTATTATTGTACGAACAAGCATATGGCTTGTGGAGTGTTCTCCTTCCTTAAGGAGTGAATGTATGGTGTTGCCCTACTTTGAGAGTTTGATATCAATAAAGAAGCATTTCTATCTATTTTGATCACGTTCTTTCTTGGGTTTATTTTTGTTATCATATATCTTTTGGATCAGATCTACAACAATTGGTATCAGAGCACTTTCTTGGGCAAACCGTGGAGAAGTTTTTTTCATTTTTGCAAGGATTTTTTGGGTGGCGAATTTGCAGATCAGATCTGTACGTTTTGGTGCAAGATCTGCAGAATCTAATTGCAGATCTGTATTCCTTGTGAAAAAATAGCCGATTTCAAAAAAAAAAAAATCGGTTGAATCGGAGTTCGGATGAAGAAGATATCGCTGATTTAAAAATCAGTGGGGTTGCAGACAATTTTCAGGGCAGCGATTTTGCGGCGCAGATCTAGAAGTCCTGGTGCAAGATCTGCAAGATCTAATTGTATATCTGGAATCTTTGTGAAAAAACACATGATTTAAAAAAAAAAAATAGTCGAATCGGAGTCCGGATGAGGGAGATATCACTGATTTAAAATCAGCTCTTTCTGCAGAAATTTTGGGTGACGGCGGGAGAGTAGCAGCGCAGATCTGAAATTCCAGTGTCTAAATCAGGATTTCTATCACATGGGCAGATGCAGAAGGGTTGTTCCATTTCTAAAAATAGGTTATAATAGAGATTCTGAGCAATATTGACGGATCGGTGACCATTTCAATTTTTCACCAATATTTTTGTGATGGCGGGCCTAGATCGGAGTTCGAGGGACTTGTATAAATTTGACGGTTCTCACACGTCAACATGGCTAGCACAAATGGAGCAGTATTTCAGATTGACTCATATCCTAGATGATTGGACTAAGCTTAGGGAGGGGACCATGTACTTGGACAATGAACGATGGCAATGGGCGGAATGGCATCAGCGTTGCAATGGACCTTTTCAGAATTGGGATGCCTTCAAAAAAGCTCTTATAAAGCGCTTTGACCGTAAATCAAATCTGGTGGATAAGCACACACAGACAGACACACAGCCTAGCAAAGCTTTTACAGGAAAGAAGGAAACCAAGGAACCAAAAGGGTTATTTTTCGCTGGTATCTTTGTATTGCAGGTTCATGGATTGATTCAGAAGGAGAAAATCATTGTGTCTATCAATCCGAGTTGCAAACAAAATCTTATAAATGTCAACTTGGCAAAGAAATTGCAAGTCCCAGCAAAACAAATTGAACATACAGAGGTTGATGATAAGGATGTTCAAATCTATAAAGATTTGAAGCTTTCTATGGATAAGTATGTGTTTCATGGTGATTTTTATGCTTCAGATATGGATAACATGGATGTTGTTTTGGGATACCCTTGGATGGAATCCGTGGGTACTATCAATATTAATGTGCAGAAGAAATTCCTGAAGCTATGGTATAAAAAGAAGAAAATTACATTACAGGATATTTCCATCTATAAACAGGTAGAGCACATGGAGGCTGAAGCAGAAGATGTTCAAGGGACTGACATATCAGATGATGAGCAGTTGATGGTCGACAATCAAACACAAACAGAGGCTGAAGCAGAACAGGTTACAGGTGCTGACACATCTGACGAGGGTTCAGTGGTTGAAGTTATATTAGAAAAGAAGCCACGACAACAGGCACCACATCAGGGTGAATTAAAGAAAAAGACACCGTGGGTTAAAAATTCAACATATCATCACCCCGCAAGAAAACAACCAACAAGATAGCAACCAACTAGCCACAAGGACAACAACCCCCGTATGATGGATAGCAAGGAGCCTAGATCCACCTACTACACATCAACACAGAAGAGCTGCCATGGTCAACTTCCATCTCAAGCGAGCGAGGCACCAGCGAGATCGAGGGTTCACCTTTCTCTTGGATGGCTAGTTGCACGTGCATGGTATCAGTGGACTACTCTTTTGAGTAGGTCTTATTATTTGTGTTCTTCCCATGTTTCGGGGACGAAACATGCTTAGGGGGGTGGAATGTTATATACCTAGGGGGGATAATATGGGGTACCAAGGGGGGTACCCAAGGTAATAATGTAATAATGGGATGGGCCATAGTAATAAATAAGGTGGTTAACCCATGTCATGTAAGGGACCACAAGTAGTTAATAATAATGTAATGGGCCCATGGTATTAGTTGATGGTATGAGGGAACCATGGTAATGACCCATGGTATTGTATGTATGAGGCCTATATAGAGGCTAGAGACTCCACATGGAGAGATATGAAGATGAAGTGAAGTATTATTGTACGAACAGGCATATGGCTTGTGGAGTGTTCTCCTTCCTTAAGGAGTGAATGTATGGTGTTGCCCTACCTTAAGGGTTTGATATCAATAAAGAAGCATTTCTATCTATTTTGATCGTGTTCTTTCTTGGGTTTATTTCTGTTATCATATATCTTTTGGATCATATCTACAACAAAATGAAAGTTAAGTATGGATGGTAATGGTGATTTCTACAGTGATTTTCCAAACTTAAAAGTGTTCAAAAAGAAAGCTCTAAATTAACTGTAATGAAATCAATTCTTAAGAGGAAGTAAATGTATCAAACAGTGAACTAAATTGCATAAAGGAAACTAATCACACTACTTCAACCCCTGTTCTGATCCTTTACCCTTCAACTCAATCTGCCTTATGGGAAGAAATCATGAAAAAGCTGAGCAATATGATATTTAAATTGCAAGAAATTAAATTGCATAAAGGAAACTAATCACACTACTTCAACCCCTATTCTGATCCTTTACCCTTCAACTCAATCTGCTTTATGGGAAACAATCATGAATAAGCTGAGCAATATGATATTTAAATTGCAAGAAAGCAAACTAAATCATACTACAATAAGCAATATTCTGATTCCTTACTAATAGAGTCACTTGAATATAGAAAGAAACCATAAACAAATGAGTAGTATGATGTCTAAGTAGCAGAAAAATAAATAAGAAAAACACAATTTGAAAAATGATAGTGCTGGAATTAAACTTCAGAAAATGAAAATCAGTAGGAAGGACAAGATGATCTCATGTCAGTAGTTATCAAAAAAAATATGTAAATCTGCCCGGGCTACCTACAACAAAACCTGTAAAAGAAGCACTGATCAGCTAACAGTTAGAAAAGAAACATAAAGGAAATATAGACAGCAATGATCATCAGAACAACACACTATATATACAAGCAATGATTGAAAAAAAACAGTAAATGAAAGCAAGTAAGAAACTATACAAAGCTCTGGTGTACAGGGGCCCTCTGCAACCTCGGCCAGTCAATCACTTAGTCACAAATCCGATTCAGAAAAACTGTCTTCTCATGTATTTAAAGTGAAATGCAGTACAGTGGGTGACAACAGTCGAAATTACAATACAAAAGCTAATCCCTTCAGCGTATATCAACGCGTTATTTATAAGAAAAAGATGCTGCAACTAATTCCTAGATTTATGCTGCTAAGAGACACGTAAATTTCCTTGAGCCGAGATCTAGCTTGATGGTCATGAATTCATGGCGTGGTGGCTGCTTGGTTTAGTTCACGAGCTGCTCTCCAGGTGTGCCAATACCTCCGAAAACTAAGGATCATGCCACGCAAATCTTCACGTGGGCAAAACAGAGCCATGCCACTGCGAAATTCTTCATTTGGCCCTTCCTTTGACCATCATTGATTGCGACTGTTTATGAATGATTTCGATGATCTGAGGGGACACACCCCATGTACACGTCACGTGTAGCTTACCCATGTGGTTGGTTTCTCCATTAGACACCTGTAGCATAGCCTTTAACAACATGGCTACGGAAACTTGGGCTGGCTGCGGAAAGTGACAAGTTTCCGCAACTGCTTGAACAAAAATCTAAATCAAACAACAGTCATAAGCATAGTTAGCAAACCATTCCATAAGTTCTTTTTAAACTATTATGCAATGATTTGACAGCTTGGTGGACGAAGTAAATGGAAAAAGAAGGCTGAAAGGGTATATAGGGAAGTCAGGTTTGGGACTCAACATACCCCCACTGTGAAGGTGTTGCATGTCCTCATGCAACCAAAATTTAGTCACCCCTTTCTAATCCATATGTTCTGATGCTTCTGCTAGGACATCTAGCCCTGTTTTCTTTTTCTTTGGTGCTACCACCATTCTTCGTTTCCTTATTAGACACCTGAACTTGAGATTAATCAATGCTCTGCTCAACTTTTTGCACTTTTTCTTCAGCTTCTTGTTTTTCTTTTGCCATAGTCCTAAATGGAGCATAGTGTTATCATGAATAATGTTATCTACCTTGCTCTGCTCTTTGAGTGCTTCATTTTCCTGCTTGATATGCCTATTTAGGACTTCGAATTCAAATACCTCCTGTTTCAAAGACTGAACTTGTGCATCTAGTGGCAGAGTGGTACTTGGACCTGCAACTGACTTTTCTAATGATTCTAAGTAGTCATATACTTCCTGTTGATTGGGGTTACTTCAGGTGTCTTTCTTGGAATGAGTTCAAAATCTGGTGGAGGAGGAGGACTGCTCTCCAAATCTGGCCGAGAAGAGCTTTCATCATGTGTAGGACTTATTTCAATGCTTGGTTGAGGATGAGGTGGACTTCGGCCAACTGGAGTTTTCTCCGGTGTCTCTCCACCTAAGTCAATGAAGTGGGGCCGTTTTACTTGCGTTTTACTCCCTTTTCCTCTCAACCTTGTGCTTTTCCTTAAGTATGGTGGACTAGTACTCTTTTCTTGTATACTCTGTTTTCGTTTTGCATTTTTCTTTGCTATAGCAGCAGCCTGAAGATGTACTAATCTTTCTGACAATGGTTGATAATCCTCCTCTATGGATTGCTAAGGGGATGGGTAGACTTCTTGGATGGTTCTTTTGCCTTTTTCTTTCTTTTGTTTCTTGTCTTTAGCTCTATCTTCTTCTTCTTTTTGGCCAGTTTCTTGAGTTTCTATAGTAGGGGAGTCTTGGACTGTAGTGCTTTTTTCTCTCCTCCTACTTTTTCTTGGTGTCCTCGGTGTGCTACTTTCAGAGGCCTCAGATGGCTCTTGGAAGTAGTTTCTTATCAAGAATTGCTCCGATGTATCTTTGTTTTTCCTTAAGTGGTCCTCAATAAGAATTTTTATAAGTCCATGATGGTATAGATGAGGGTCTATATTTCCTATGTGTTTTTGGACTGTAATGCTCATCTTCTTCAAACTCAAGAGCAAGAAATAAGGCAAATTAAGAGTCTGATTTTCTAAGAAATTCATCAACAGTTTAGCATGGTACATATACATCGAACCGAAGCATCCTTCACAGGTGATAAATGTTTGGATAACTAATAGTAGGCTAGCCCATTCTTCCTTTAATGCATGAACAGGGATTCCTTTAGTAAACACGGTGGTGTCCATACCTGGGTTTCTTAGCATGATTCTCCATGCCTGTTCATCCACGCTTTTATTTTTGAACCATATTTCACCCTCCTGAGGTAAGCCTGTAGCAGCTGCTACCGTTGTTTCGGTCACTGTAAGCTTCAAATCTCCAATCTCCACTTTCTGACCATCAAATGACCGTGCAAAAGCCTTGGTTACTTCTTTGTTATAGCCTTTAAACCTTTGAATGAACCGTAACCACTTAGCTTTCTTCAGTAAATCCTTGGCCTGAGGGTAACCTTCTAGGTATTTTGGTCCTTCTGGCTCTGCCCTGAGTAGTTTTCCCATTTCTTTCCCTGTTTCGAATTTCAGCTGAGGATACAATTGCGTATGAGGATTTTAACAGAGGACAGTAGCTCGGTTGCAGGGTTTATGGTAAAAGGTAATGGTTGCAATCGATAGCAGGTGACGGGAATGCTTCGGATTACAGGCAGAACAGAGGATAGACAGTGGTGAACGGGTTTACAGACTGAAGTGCATGTATATGAAAGGAAGGTCTTAAATGAAATGGTAAGTGATCGGTAGTGGAGGCGAGATCTTTTTGAATTAACGGCTGCGTACGAGAGATCACACGTTTTTAATAGATAACTACGGAAAATACGGTGAAGAAGAGCTGTAAGGAGATTGGTCACATCTCATGAGCGCAGGTGGCAAATGAAGTGCAGTTAGCTTGAGTTTAAACCCGAAAAACCCATCATGAGACCGTTAAGAAATGCATGCTTGGTGTATGGAGTAATGTCGTGGGATAGGTGTGGTAATGGAGCTATCATATCGAATCATTGCACATAGTAGAACTTTTCATGGTTTGGTAACTATGCATAATCACGACTTTAATTGCTATTTGATAAAAAATTTTGCTCGTACCTTTGGAAACTTTGTCATTTCTTGCCCATAGCTTTTAGCCAACTGTTCTTTCTTGATGTCTTGGAGATGCTCCATGTCTTCATGGTATTTTCTCACTTACACCTGCATTTTCATGACTTTTTTACTAACATTTTGACTGTGTATTTGAAAAACAGAGTGATGGTGGCTACGGAAATCGTTTCTGGCTGCGGAAACTGTTTTTGGCTACGGAAACTGCTTCCAGCTGCGGAAACTGGGACAGCACCCACTTAGCTGAACAAATGTGGTTAGAAAAGAACTAACTGAGTGGAAATAGTTCTGAAAGGAACTTTTATTGATGAAATGAGTGGAATGGAATGAAAATGAAGTGGAGTGAAGTGAAGAGAAAATGTGAATGAGATGGAGGTGAAGTGAAATGGCAAATGAGGTGGAGTGAAGATGGAAAGAGAAGGAGAGTAGATTTTTTTTTTTAGAAAATATAGAGTGTCAAGTGTCCTTGATTTTCACTCCATATTTTTTGTATAAGACTGCCAATCTATGATTGGTTTTCAGGCTTATACAATTTTTTTTCTTTTTTAACTGAAAGAATAAAAGGCTAGGCTGGTGGGGAAGAAGGATTCTTATCCACCAGCCTTATTGCAGAATTCTCTTGGAACATCTTGACAAATTCTTCTTTTGAGAGTGACTTATGATAAATTTTCAATCAGTGGCCATTCACAAGAAAAGAGATCTGAAATTGATCAATGGTCTTGACTCTTACTGCTCCATTGTTAAAGACTTTGCCAATTTCATATGGCCCAAGCCAATGGGTCTGAAATTTACCTTTAAAGTCTTTGAACTTGGAATCAAACAGTAATGCCCAATCTCCCTCTTGAAACTTTCTCTCTTTGATGTATCTGTCATGCCATTTAGCTCTTTGATGTTGAACTAGATCAGTCTTTAAAATTGCTTCTTGTCTGATTTCATCTAGCTCATTCAGCTGCTCCATTCTTTACTTTTGGGCTTCTGATAGATTCATACCCAACTGGACTGCCATCTTGAAAGTTTTGACTTGAAACTCAATGGGGAGCAGGACTTCTTTCCCATAAACAAGTTCATAGGGAGAATGCCCTGTTGTATTCCCCCATGTAGTTCTGTAGGCCCATAAGGCTTCATGAAGCCTTTCTGCCCAATCTTTTCTGTGTAGATGAACAGTTTTGGTGATGATGCTTTCAAGAACTTTGTTTGTAGACTCCACCTGGCCATTTGCTTGCGGATGGTAAGGAGTAGATTTTCTGTGCTTGATTTTGTATTCTTCCCTCAGCTTCTCCATCAAGTTAGATGTAAATTGACTTCCCTGATCTGTCACAATTTCTCTTTGGACACCAAAACGAGTAAAAATATCCTCAGAAAGAAATTGAACAACTGAATTTTCAGTGGCAAAAGGCAATGCTTTAGCTTCTACCCATTTAGTGAAATAATCAGTGCATACCAATATATACTTTTTCTGTTTAGATGGTGGATTAATAGGTCCAATGAAATCTAAAGCCCATTTTTCAAAGGGTTCGATGAGTACCTGTGGTTGTAATGGCATTTCATTTGAAAGAGTCGGTCTCCCAACTCTTTGGCAGCTGTCACACCTTCTGACATATTGTTTTGCATCTTTGAAAATGGAAGGCCAATAATATCCTAAAGAAATGATTTTATAGGCCGTCCTTTTGTCAACAAAGTGTCCACCGCATGGTTCATCATCACATGCCTTGAGGATGTCAGGCATTTCATCTTCCCAAACACATCTTCTGATCACACAATCTAGCCCTGTTTTAAACAATTCATTAGAAATCCATGAATAACTTGAACTCTCTTGAATAATTTTTCTTTTTTCACCAGGAAATAGATGTGGAGGTAGCTTTCCTGTAGCCAAATAGTTAGCAATATCTGTATACCAAGGAGTCTTAGTAGTTATTGCAAATAAATACTCATCTGGAAACTTATCCTCTACAGGAGAACCTTCATTAGTATTTTGGATTCTAGACAAGAAATCAGCTACTGTATTTTGTTTCCCTGGTCTATCCAACACAGTAATATTGAATTCTTGTAAAAGTAAGAGCCATCTTGTAACTCTGCCATTAGTAACAGGTTTATTCATGAAATATCTAATTGCAGAATGATCAGTATGGACAAAGGTTTCATAGCCAGTTATATAGTGTCTAAACTTATTGATTGCATGAACAACAACTAAGAACTCTTTCTCAGTCACAGTATAGTTTAACTCAGTGGGAGTCAAATTTTTACTGGTGTAGTAAATGGAATAAGGAACTAAATCCTTTTGTCCCAACACAGCTCCTAGAGCTGTATCTGAAGCATCTGTGGAAATATGGAAAGGAAGTTTCCAATTTGGCCCTCTCAAAATGGGTGCTTCAGATATTCTTGTTTTCAAAGTTTCAAATGCAGATTGACAATCAGGATCCCATTTGAATTCACAGTCTTTTGTAAGTAATTTGAAGAGCGGAGATGCTATTTTGGTGAAGTTTTCAATAAATCTTCTATAGTATCTAGTAAATCCAAGAAAACTTCTAACATATTTTTGACAATTTGGAATAGGCAACTTGGAGATGACTTCAACTTTTGATCTATCAAATTTAATCCCATCCCCTGAAATATGATGTCCTAAAACAATCCCTTCAGTAAACATCATAAAGCATTTTTCATGACTTAATGATAGGTTTGTTTCTTTACATCTTATAAGGACTTTTTCCAAATTCTCTAATGCCTCTTCAAACGAATTACCATAAACTGTAAAATCATCCATATAAACCTCTACACAATCATGGATTAGATCGGAAAAGATTCCTAGTACTGCCCTTTGAAATGTTGCGGGTGCATTACATAATCCAAAAGGAAGTACTTGGTAAGCAAAAGTTCCCCATGGAAAGATAAATGTGGTCTTGTCCTGATCTTCAGGTGCTACCTGAATCTGATTGTAGCCACTAAAACCATCCAAAAATGAAAAATACTTTTTGCCTGCTAAAGTATCTAATACCTTATCGATAAAGGGTAAAGGAAAGTGATCCTTCAAAGTTGCTTTGTTCAATTCTCTGTAATCAATGCATACCCTCCATTTACCATTCTTTTTAGGTACTATAACCAAAGGAGAAACCCATCGGCTATCTGAAATTGGATAAATGAAGTTTACATTAAGTAACTTTTGGAGCTCTTCTTTCACTATCTCCCTAAGGTTTGGATTCATCCTTCTCTGAGGTTGTCTGATTGGTCTACTGTTTTCCTCAATGTAGATGTGA
This sequence comes from Pinus tabuliformis, assembly GCA_031772625.1. Lineage (NCBI taxonomy): Eukaryota > Viridiplantae > Streptophyta > Pinopsida > Pinales > Pinaceae > Pinus > Pinus tabuliformis. The sequence continues at coordinate 60,876,917 of CM062816.1, forward strand.
TGAATGCAAGTCTTAGGGTCAATACCTTTCATATCAGTATATTCCCATGCAAATGCAGTAGAATGTTTTTGCAAGATTTTGGTTAGTTCTTCCTATTGTGATCTTTCCAAATTTTTGTTGATATTCAATGTTTTTCCTGGAAAGATCTCAATGGCGAAACTACCAAACTCTTCCATAGAGAAAAGAGACATTTGTTTAGATGATAAATACTCAATGTCAGAATCTAACTGAAATTGTGTGTGGTCATATTCTGAAGATGTTTCAGAGTTTTCTAATGTGTTCGGAATTTGACTATCTTCACTAACTTCAGAAATGGCAAAGACAAGTTGTATAGTATCTTCATCATCAATCCACTCATTATCTCCTATTTCTGTAATTTCTTTTGCTGGAGGATACAGATTGAATTTCTTTGTCGAATTACCATCAGAAATATACATATCCCCAGACCTACAACTGATGAAAGCATCGGCTGTGGCTAGCCAAGGTCTTCCTAAGATGAGAGGGTGTCCTCCTAAATTACTCTTGGGGGTTAAAATCATAAAATCTACTGGATATTCCCAAGAGTCTAAGGAGACTGAAATGTCTTCTAATACACCATCTGGTTTAATAATTGATCGATCTGCAAGTTGCAGTAAAGTAGGTGTAAAGAGAAGATTAGGAAGTTTCAGTTGTTCCATTAGTCTGTCTACTCATAATGTTGATAGCAGCCCCTAAATCAATCAAAGTATTTGGAATTTCTACCCCATTGATATGTGTTTTGACAATTGGACTATCGGGATCTACATATTTCTGCATAGTAATTTTTCCCATCATGATGTCTGCAATTTTCCCTACCAGGTGGATTCTTCTTGTGTCTCTAGGTTTCCTTCCTGGTCTTTTATGACTCAACTCCTTTATTGTTTTTGCTAGAATAGGAATCTCTCTAATGGCTTGTAACAAGGGAATCTTGATACAAACATTCTTCAATTCATCTAGAAAATCATAGTCAGGCAACAAGATTTGGTTTTCCACCCCTTTGTCAATTTGTAATCTTTCAGGAAAAGGAGGTGTGGATGAAGATGCAGGTTGCTCAACTATAGGAGTTGTGGGGGTTAGCTCTTTTTCTTTCTCTTTTTGAGTGTTTGGGTTTTGAAGAGATTCTTCAGAACCCTTATTGGCTTCAAGAGAATCTTCCTCAGAAATGCTTTGATTTTGGTCATCTATAGAAGGTTTATCTAAAACTCTACCAGATCTGAGTTGTACATCATTGAGAGGAACAATCATATAGGTAGGAAATTGTTGACCTTCTACCATGTAAGCATTTTGAGGGTTTTTATTATTGGGGTTTAGCAATGGCTGAGAAGGAAGTTGATTTGACTTTTGTTGGAATGGAAGCAAGAGTTGAGAATTTGGGTTCTATTGAGATGGTTGTTGTTGTTGAAATGGAAATGATAGTTGTGGGTTTTGATTTGGAAGTTGTGGAGCTTGTTGGTTTTGAAAAGATGGAGGATATTGATAAAATTGAGCAAATCTCCCATAAGGATTTTGCATGCCTTGTACCCATCATTGAAAAGGATTTTGAGGTTGGGACCAAGGTTGTTTCCAAGGATTCCAATTTGGTGGGGTTTGAAAGTTCATAGAGTTATTAAACCCTTGGTTTTGTTGCCCCTGCCAAGGTCTCCTTGCAACAAAACAGAGAGACTCAATTGTATTTGGATCTTTTTGGAAGACAGTTTTGAGCCCAGGAATTGAAGGACAATCCTTGGTCTCATGATTCTCTAAACAAATCGCACATGTTTCTACAACTTTTGCATCCAAGGGACATTCCCTCAGAGCATGTTTTTTTCTACATTTTGGGCAAAAGATGGCTAAAGCTTCAGCTTCTGCTTTCTGCTTATTGTGGATCTTAAGAGTGTCTAGTTGCTCACTAAGACTCCCTAATATATCAGTTTTGAATTCATCAAGCATATTGCCAATCTCAGCCCTACTTACTGATCCAATTGCAGATTTGTTTGCTCTGATGAGAGAAGGATCTCTAGGCCCTTTTCCAGTTTTAGATTTTCTTCTTGAGAGATGGACACACAGCTCTGCTATATCATGAAGTGGAAGTTGAGATATGTCTCCTTTTCCCATCATGTTCAAAATATCTATCCATTCATCTCTAATGGCTTTTAATAGAAGGGCTTTCAAGGTTTCCTCATCTAGGTTACTCATTTTTGCTTTTTTCAGATTGTATTGGAATCTTTCAAGTAAATCCTCCAAGTTTTCATCTTCTCTTTGTACCATTTTAAATACTTCATCCTTGTGGTTGGTAGGCATACAATAATACATGTATCTATCCAGAAATGTTTGTTTCATATCATTCCAAGTCCTAATGGATTGAGTGAGTAATCCCATGAACCATTTCAAAGCAGCTCCTTTCAATGTTGAAGGAAACAATTTGAGTTTTTGAGAGTCTTCCAGATAATCATAGGTTCGACACACGACCTCAAACTCAAATAGAAATGTTTCAGGATCTTCATTTCTTAACCCATGAAAGTTTGGGAGAACAGATGGTGAAATATTTTTCATTGTTGCTCGAGAATCCTCATCGACTATAGGAAATCCAAATGAGTTATATCCATCCCTATTTCCCCCATTGTTACCTCTACCTCCTCCATTATTTCCTCCTCCCCGTCCTCTACCTCTACCTCTACCAAATCCGTTAACTCCCTCTTCTGTCATGGTAGTTTTTTCAGAGATTTCAGAGTCCTCTGGTTCCTCTACTAATGGTGAACGAGGAGGAATTTCTCCCTCTTCTTCCTCAGATGATTCTACTTCTTCAATTACAATGTGTCTCCCTGTAGAAGGAAAGAAAGGATCTTTTCCTAATTCAGATTCGATGGATGGTGAGGAAGAGTCTCCTAACTCAACTACTGCCTCTTGAATTCCAGCAATCCTAGGGCTAGGAGTGTAGGTTGGAGATAATGGAGGTGTCTCTTGTCTATTCCTTGAGGTAGATGGAGTTGTGAAAATCGAACTCTTGGCTCTAGCTAAAAACCTTCCCCTAGAATCTCTTGCTCTATGCATATTATTTTTATTTTTCTTCAAGTTAGGCTAATAATTCTCTTTCTGATCTTCCAGGTCACTCTAGGTGCAAGAAGAGAGCATACTCAAGAAACTATTGAACCAATAAATTTCTCTTTTCTGATCCTCCAGATCACGCTAAGTGCAAGAGGAGAGCATACTTTGAGAGATTATCAGTTTTCCTTCCTTGAATTTTTTTTTAAGAAATTGGCTACCTAGTTTCACTTCCCCGGCAACGGCGCCAAAATGTTTGGTCAATTTAGTGTGTTCTAAATTGCTGATTAAAATGTTAATCCGGGATTCGTAAACTGACGAAGTGAAGTGTACTATATATACAAGATAAGCATTTTCTTAGTCTTTTGTCATTTTTGAGTTTTTTGAAGTTTGTTTTTGGATTTATCTTTTATGGATTCCCTGGTGTGTGATGGCGAAAATGAAAGTTAAGTATGGATGGTAATGGTGATTTCTACAGTGATTTTCCAAACTTAAAAGTGTTCAAAAAGAAAGCTCTAAACTAACTGTAATGAAATCAATTCTTAAGAGGAAGTAAATGTATCAAACAGTGAACTAATGACAATGGCCCAGTATCCTTACTGCTGTATGAAAAAGAAAGTAAGAACTAAATCTAAAGCAACTCAAAGACTGAAAGCAAAGCAACTAATTCACACTACTTCAACCCCTGTTCTGATCCTTTACCCTTCAACTCAATCTGCCTTATGGGAAGCAATCATGAACAAGTTGAGCAATATGATATCTAAATTGCAGGAAATTAAATTGCATAAAGGAAACTAATCACACTACTTCAACCCTTGTTCTGATCCTTTACCCTTCAACTCAATCTGCCTTATGGGAAGCAATCATGAACAAGCTGAGCAATATGATATTTAAATTGCAAGAAATTAAATTGCATAAAGGAAACTAATCACACTACTTCAACCCCTGTTCTGATCCTTTACCCTTCAACTCAATCTGCCTTATGGGAAGCAATCATGAACAAGCTGAGCAATATGATATTTAAATTGCAAGAAAGCAAACTAAATCATACTACAATAAGTAATATTCTGATTCCTTACTAATAGAGTCACTTGACTATAGAAAGAAACCATAAACAAATGAGTAGTATGATGTCTAAGTAGTAGAAAAATAAATAAGCAAAACACAATTTGAAAAATGACAGTGCTGGAATTAAACTTCAGAAAATGAAAATCAGCAGGAAGGACAAGATGATCTCATGTCAGTAGTTATAAAAAAAAATATGTAAATTTGCCCGGGCTACCTACAACAAAACTTGTGAAAGAAGCACTGATCAACTAACAGTTAGAAAAGAAACATAAAGGAAATATAGACAACAATGATCATCAGAACATCACACTATATATACAAGCAGTGATTGAAAAAAAACAGTAAATGAAAGCAAGTAAGAAACTATACAAAGCTCTGGTGTATAGCGGCCCTCTGCAACCTCGGCCAGTCAATCACTTAGTCACAAATCCAATTCAGAAAAACTGTCTTCTCATGTATTTAAAGTGAAATGCAGTACAGTGGGTGACAACAGTCGAAATTACAATACAAAAGCTAATCCCTTCAGCGTATATCAACGCGTTATTTATAAGAAAAAGATGCTGCAACTAATTCCTAGATTTATGCTGCTAAGAGACACGTAAATTTCCTTGAGCCGAGATCTAGCGTGATGGTCATGAATTCATGGAGTGGTGGCTGCTTGGTTTAGTTCACGGGCTGCTCTCCAGGTGTGCCAATACCTCCAAAAACTAAGGATCGTGCCACGCAAACCTTCACGTGGGCAAAACAGAGCCGTGCCACCGCGAAATTCTTCATTTGGCCCTTCCTTTGACCATCGTTGACCGCGACTGTTTATGAATGATTTGGCTGATCTGAGGGGACACACCCCATGTACACGTCACATGCAGCTTACCCATGTGGCTGGTTTCTCCATTGGACACCTGTAGCGTAGCCTTTAACAAAATGGCTGCGGAAACTTGGGTTGGCTGCGGAAAGTGACAAGTTTCCGCAGCTGCTTGAACAAAAATCTAAATCAAACAACAGTCATAAGCATAGTTAGGAAACCATTCCATAAGTTCTTTTTAAACTATTATGCAATGATTTGACAGCTTGGTGGACGAAGTAAATGGAAAAAGAAGGCTGAAAGGGTATATAGGGAAGTGCAGGTTTGGGACTCAACATACCCCCACTGTGAAGGTGTTGCATGTCCTCATGCAACCAAAATTTAGTCACCCCTTTCTAATCCATATGTTCTGATGCTTCTGCTAGGACATCTAGCCCTGTTTTCTTCTTCTTTGGTGCTACCACCATTCTTCGTTTCCTTATTAGACACCTGAACTTGAGATTAATCAATGCTCTGCTCAACTTTTTGCACTTTTTCTTCAACTTCTTGTTTTTCTTTTGTCATAGTCCTAAATGGAGCATAGTGTTATCATGAATAATGTTATCTACCTTGCTCTGCTCTTTGAGTGCTTCATTTTCCTGCTTGATATGCCTATTTAGGACTTCTAATTCAAATACCTCCTGTTTCAAGGACTGAACTTGTGCATCTAGTGGTAGAGTGGTACTTGGACCTGCAGCTGACTTTTCTAATGATTCCAAGTAGTCATATACTTCCTGTTGATTGGGGTCTACTTCAGGTGTCTTTCTTGGACTGAGTTCAAAATCTGGTGGAGGAGGAGGACTGCTCTCCAACTCTGGCCGAGAAGGGCTTTCATCATGTGTAGGACTGATTTCAATGCTTGGTTGAGGATGAGGTGGACTTCGGCCAACTGGAGTTTTCTCAGGTGTCTCTCCACCTAAGTCAATGAAGTGGGGCCGTTTTACTTGCGTTTTACTCCCTTTTCCTCTCAACCTTGTGCTTCTCCTTAAGTATGGTGGACTAGTACTCTTTTCTTGTATACTCTGTTTTCCTTTTGCCTTTTTCTTTGCTATAGAAGCAGCCTGAAGATGTACTAATATTTCTGACAGTGGTTGATAATCCTCCTCTATGGATTGCTCAGGGGATGAGTAGACTTATTGGATGGTTCTTTTGCCTTTTTCTTTCTTCTGTTTCTTGTCTTTAGCTCTATCTTCTTCTTCTTTTTGGCCAGTTTCTTGAGTTTCTATAGTAGGGGAGTCTTGGACTGTAGTGCTCTTTTCTCTCCTCCTACTTTTTCTTGGTGTCCTCGGTGTGCTACTTTCAGAGGCCTCAGATGGCTATTGGAAGTAGTTACTTATCAAGAATTGCTCCGATGTATCTTTGTTTTTCCTTAAGTGGTCTTCAATAAGAATTTTTATAAGTCCATGATGGTATAGATGAGGGTCTATATTGCCTATGTGTTTTTGGACTATAATGCTCATCTTCTTCAAACTCAAGAGCAAGAAATAAGGCAAATTAAGAGTCTGATTTTCTAAGAAATTCATCAACAGTTTAGCATGGTACATATACATCAAACCGAAGCGTCCTTCACAGGTGATAAATTTTTGGATAACTAATAGTAGGCTAGCCCATTCTTCCTTTAATGCATGAACAGGGATTCCTTTAGTAAACACGGTGGTGTCCATACCTGGGTTTCTTAGCATGATTCTCCATGCCTGTTCATCCACGCTTTTATTTTTGAATCATCTTTCACCCTCCTGAGGTAAGCCTATAGCAGCTGCTACCGTTGTTTCGGCCACTGTAAGCTTCAAATCTCCAATCTCCACTTTTTGACCATCAAATGACCATGCAAAAGCCTTGGTTACTTCTTTGTTATAGCCTTTAAACCTTTGAATGAACCGTAACCACTTAGCTTTCTTTAGTAAATCCTTGGCCTGAGGGTAACCTTCTAGGTATTTTGGTCCTTCTGGCTCTGCCCTGAGTAGTTTTCCCATTTCTTTCCCTGTTTCAAATTTCAGCTGAGGATACAATTGCGTATGAGGATTTTAACAGAGGACAGTAGCTCGGTTGCAGGGTTTATGGTAAAAGGTAATGGTTGCAGTCGATAGTAGGTGATGGGAATGCTTCAGATTACAAGCAGAACAAAGGATAGATAGTGGTGAACGGGTTTACAGACTGAAGTGCGTGTATATGAAAGGAAGGTCTTAAATGAAATGGTAAGTGACCGGTAGTGGAGGTGAGATCATTTTGAATTAACGGCTACGTACGGGAGATCACACGTTTCTAATAGATAACTGCGGAAAATACGGTGAAGAAGAGCCGAAAGGAGATTGGTCACATATCATGAGCGTAGGTGGCAAATGAAGTGCAGTTAACTTGAGTTTAAACCCGAAAAACCTATCATGAGACCATTAAGAAATGAATGCTTGGTGTATGGAGTAATGTCGTGGGATAGGAGTGGTAATGGAGCTATCGTATCGAATCATTGCACATAGTAGAACTTTTCATGGTTTGATAACTATGCATAATCATGACTTTAATTGCTATTTGATAAAAAGATTTGCTCGTACCTTTGGAAACTTTGTCATTTCTTGCCCATAGCTTTTAGCCAACCGTTCTTTCTTGATGTCTTGGAGATGCTCCATGTCTTCATGGTATTTGCTCACTTACACCTGCATTTTCATGATATTTTTACTAACATTTTGACTGTGTATTTGAAAAACAGAGTGATGGTGGCTGCGAAAACTGTTTCTGGCTGCGGAAACTACTTCCAGCTGCGGAAACTGGGACAACACCCACTTAGCTGAACAAATGTGGTTAGAAAAGAACTAACTAAGTGGAAATAGTTCTGAAAGGAACTTTTATTGATGAAATGAGAATGAAATGAGTGGAATGGAATGAAAATGAAGCGAAGTGAAGTGAAGAGAAAATGTGAATGAGATGGAGGTGAAGTGAAATGGCAAATGAGGTGGAGTGAAGATGGAAAGAGAAGGAGAGGAGATTTTTTTTTATAGAAAATATAGAGTGTCAAGTGTCCTTGATTTTCACTCCATATTTTCTGTATAAGACTGCCAATCTATGATTGGTTTTCAGGCTTATACAATTTTTATTTTTATTTTTTAACTGAAAGAATAAAAGGCTAGGCTGGTGGGGAAGAAGGATTCTTCTCCACCAGCCTTATTGCAGAATTCTCTTGGAACATCTTGACAAATTCTTCTTTTGAGAGTGGCTTATGATAAATTTTCAATCGGTGGCCATTCACAAGAAAAGAGATCTGAAATTCATCAATGGTCTTGACTCTTACTGCTCCATTATTAAAGACTTTGTCAATTTCATATGGCCCAAGCCAAGGTCTAAAACTTACCTTTAAAATCTTTGAACTTGGAATCAAACAGTAATGCCCAATCTCCCTTTTGAAACTTTCTCTCTTTGATGTATCTGTCATGCCATTTAGCTCTTTGATGTTGAACTAGATCGGTCTTTAAAATTGCTTCTTGCCTGATTTCATCTAGCTCATTCAACTGCTCCATTATGTGCTTTTGGGCTTCTGATAGATTCATCCCCAACTGGACTGCCATCTTGAAAGCCTTGACTTGAAACTCAATGGGGAGCAGGACTTCTTTCCCATAAACAAGTTCATAGGGAGAATGTCCTGTTGTATTCCTCCATGTAGTTCTGTAGGCCCATAAGGCTTCAGGAAGCCTTTCTGCCCAATCTTTTCTGTGTAGATGAATAGTTTTGGTGATGATGCTTTCAAGAAATTTGTTTGTAGACTCCACCTGGCCATTTGCTTGCGGATGGTAAGGAGTAGATTTTCTGTGCTTGATTTTTTATTCTTCCATCAGATTCTCCATCAAGTTAGATGTAAATTGACTTCCCTGATCTTGGGACACCAAAACGAGTAAAAATATCCTCAAAAAGAAATTGAACAACTGAATTTTCAGTGGCAAAAGGCAATGCTTTAGCTTCTACCCATTTAGTGACATAATCAGTGCATACCAATATATACTTTTTCTGTTTAGATGGTGGATTAATAGGTCCAATGAAATCTAAAGCCCATCTTTCAAAGGGTTCGATGAGTACGTGTGGTTGTAATGGCATTTCATTTGAAAGACTCGGTCTCCCAACTCTTTGGCAGCTGTCACACCTTCTGACATATTGTTTTGCATCTTTGAAAAGGGAAGGCCAATAATATCCTAAAGAAAGGATTTTATAGGCCATCCTTTTGTTAGCAAAGTGTCCACTACATGGTTCATCATGACATGCCTTGAGGATGTCAGGCATTTCATCTTCCCGAACACATCTTCTGATCACACAATCTAGCCCTGTTTTAAACAATTCATTAGAAATCCATGAATAACTTGAACTCTCTTGAATAATTTTTCTTTTTTCATCAGGAAATAGATGTGGAGGTAGATTTCCTGTAGCCAAATAGTTAGCAATATCTGCATACCAAGGAGTCTTAGTAGTTATTGCAAATAAATACTCATCTGGAAACTTATCCTCTACATGAGAATCTTCATTAGTATTTTGGATTCTAGACAAGAAATCAGCTACTGTATTTTGTTTCCCTGGTCTATCCAACACAGTAATATTGAATTCTTGTAAAAGTAAGAGCCATCTTGTAACTCTGCCATTAGTAACAGGTTTATTCATGAGATATCTAATTGCAGAATGATCAGTATGGACAAAGGTTTCATAGCCAGTTATATAGTGTCTAAACTTATTGATTGCATGAACAACAACTAAGAACTCTTTCTCAGTCACAGTATAGTTTAACTCAGTGGGAGTCAAACTTTTACTGGTGTAGTAAATGGCATAAGGAACTAAATCCTTTTGTCCCAACATAGCTCCTAGAGCTGTATCTGAAGCATCTGTGGAAATATGGAAAGGAAGTTTCCAATTTGGCCCTCTCAAAATGGGTGCTTCAGATATTCTTGTTTTCGAAGTTTCAAATGCAGATTGACAATCGGGATCCCATTTGAATTCACAGTCTTTTGTAAGTAATTTGAAGAGTGGAGATGCTATTTTGGTGAAGCTTTCAATAAATCTTCTATAGTATCCAGTAAATCCAAGAAAACTTCTAACATCTTTTTGACAATTTGGAATAGGCAACTTCGAGATGACTTCAACTTTTGATCTATCAAATTTAATCCCATCCCCTGAAATATGATGTCCTAAAACAATCCCTTCAGTAAACATCATAAAGCATTTTTCATGACTTAATGATAGGTTTGTTTCTTTACATCTTATAAGGACTTTTTCCAAATTCTCTAATGCCTCTTCAAACGAATTACCATAAACTGTAAAATAATCCATATAAACCTCTACACAATCATGGATTAGATTGGAAAAGATTCCGAGAACTTCCTTTGAAATGTTGTGGGTGCATTACATAATCCAAAAGGAAGTACTTGGTAAGCAAAAGTTCCCCATGGACAGGTAAATGTGGTCTTGTCTTGATCTTCAGGTGCTACCTGAATCTGATTGTAGCCACTAAAACCATCCAAAAATGAAAAATACTTTTTGCCTGCTAAAGTATCTAATACCTGATCGATAAAGGGTAAAGGAAAGTGATCCTTCAAAGTTGCTTTGTTCAATTCCCTGTAATCAATGCATACCCTCCATTTACCATTATTTTTAGGTACTATAACCAAAGGAGAAACTCATCGGCTATCTGAAATTGGATAAATGAAGTTTACATTAAGTAACTTTTGGAGCTCTTCTTTCACTATCTCCCTAAGGTTTGGATTCATCCTTCTCTGAGGTTGTCTGATTGGTCTACTGTTTTCCTAAATGTAGATGTGATGAATGCAAGTCTTAGGGTCAATACCTTTCATATCAGTATATTCCCATGCAAATGTAGTAGAATGTTTTTGCAAGATTTTGGTTAGTTCTTCCTGTTGTGATCTTTCCAAATTTTTGTTGATATTCAATGTTTTTCCTGGAAAGATCTCAATGGCGGAACTACCAAACTCTTCCATAGAGAAAAGAGACATTTGTCTAGATGATAAATACTCAATGTCAGAATCTAACTGAAATTGTGTGTGGTCATATTCTGAAGATGTTTCAGAGTTTTCTAATGTGTTCAGAATTTGACTATCTTCACTAACTTCAGAAATGGCAAAGACAGGTTGTATAGTATCTTCATCATCAATCCACTCATTATCTCCTATTTCTGTAATTGCTTTTGCTGGAGGATACAGATTGAATTTCTTTGTCGAATTACCATCAGAAATATACATATCCCCAGACCTACAACTGATGAAAGCATCGGCTGTGGCTAGCCAAGGTCTTCCTAAGATGAGAGGGTGTCCTCCTAAATTACTCTTGGGGGTTAAAATCATAAAATCTACTGGATATTCCCAAGAGTCTAAGGAGACTGAAATGTCTTCTAATACACCATCTGGTTTAATAATTGATCGATCTGCAAGTTGCAGTAAAGTAGGTGTAAAGAGAAGATTAGGAAGTTTCAGTTGTTCCATAGTCTGTCTACTCATAATGTTGATAGCAACCCCTAAATCAATCAAAGTATTTGGAATTTCTACCCCATTGATATGTGTTTTGACAATTGGACTACTGGGATCTACATATTTCTGCATAGTAATTTTTCCCATCATGATGTCTGCAATTTCCCCTACCAGGTGGATTCTTCTTGTGTCTCTAGGTTTCCTTCCTGGTCTTTTAAGACTCAACTCCTTTATTGTTTTTGCTAGAATAGGAATCTCTCTAATGGCTTGTAACAAGGGAATCTTGATATAGACATTCTTCAATTCATCTAGAAAATCATAGTCAGGCAACAAGATTTGTTTTTTCACCCCTTTGTCAATTTGTAATCTTTCAGGAAAAGGAGGTGTGGATGAAGATGCAGGTTGCTCAACTATAGGAGTTGTGGGGGTTAGCTCTTTTTATGTTAGAGAAAAATATGTGACACAAAGGATACCTTATTCATCCTCCCTCTAATGGAGGCAACAACCACAAGCCTAAGCTTGTCTCATACATACATCACCATCTCAATTTGTGAAGATATCTTTGTCCCAACTACATACGAGATTCTTTTGCAATCGAATCCCACTCTTTTTATTGAAATATATCACTGTCATATCCAGATTCTACTCAAACATCTCTCCACGGAGCTTCCTTAACCAAACTTCCCCATAGCTAGCCATGCTAGGAACAATGTACATTAAATGTGCTCTTCCAATTATCAGTGTATCCATGTAGATATCTCCAGAAGACCTTTCATCTTGAACTCAATGGCCAACTCCATCTTATAATTAATCATCAGAGGCTCACTACCTATCAAGAATGTTTGCTCAATTCAATGTCCTTGAATTGGCAATCATAAATTGTCAACCAGGGTGCATAGAATGATGAAGTACGGGTCACAATATGTGCTTAGAAGTTATTCATTAGGTCGTTATGTATTTGTTAAGATATAAACTCAAGACGGGGGTAGTGTTTGTCAATTGCATTAGTGTTGTAATTCTTAGGGATGTTGATTAAGTTTCCTAGGAATTAATCTCTATCCAATTAGTTCGTGGATGATGTGAGGGTGATTTCTCTTATGTTAGATTGTTTGGTATTTTTGACCTTAAATCTCTATGCTACAACTCCTAATTCTCTTAAGTGAAAAAATAAACCTATTTTATCATCTATGAAGGAATACTGTTGAACTCAATTGTTTTAGGAGAGGTCCTCTCGCTTGTTCAATTTCTGCTCAAACAAAGTAACCCAAGCAACATCTATATTGTGACTTGAACACACTTAAATTACTCTGGATAATAAGAAAAGGAAAGAACTGTGTAGTACCAGGTATAAAGCAAATTAGATAGCAGTCTAAACTAGGTATAAAGCAAATTAAAGTTCTTATGCAGATAACAATTCGCTGGCAAGATCATTATGCAGCATTGTCACACAAAACAAAGCAATTGAAGAATTAAAGGAAATCAAATTGTATTTGATTAAAAACCTGCCACTGTTTGTAGGGGCCCTCCACATAGCAGTTCAGAGCTTCAAATCAACACAACGCTTGCACACAAAAACCAATTTCATTCACACGAAATTCACAGACTTGTTCATAAACACATCATTCGGCGCACACCCAAATAACAATGCGGCCATTAGCTTTATAGCAGGTCTCTTGGCATAAATGTATGAAGATTTTAAGCCTAATATCTCTTAATCCTATCTAAACTTATATCATGAAACCGTTGTTTTGCTATTCCAAAAGCAAAACGATAAGGTTTCAGCTGATCTCGGGTTCTATTCTGTGTTAATCCGACGGTTGACTTGGAGTTTGACCGCGATCTCCTGTGCTTATTTTGGAAAACAATTTCGAGTGGATAGGAAGGTATCCATGAGGGAGTCATCCTCTATCCATCTGCACCTTTCGCTGCTAACCTGGAGCTCTGGAACCTCGCGAACAATGAAGACAACTACAAAATCCTAGACTAGCTATGGAAACAGACTGATTCAGTAGCCAATTATAACTTTAATTAAAACAATAGGGTATACAGTTGAATATGAACAAGAAAACATACTAATGCATACCTTCATCAAAACCTGGTAGATATGGCTTTATTTAAGTGGTAAATATATATGAAAAAGAGAGGATCTTTAGGCAAAAAGGATGTCATGGTAGGACAATCTTCAGACTCTACAAAGAATAGATTTTCAACATATAAAATCAAAATAAAAGGCATACCTTGGACCAACTTAAGGGTTTGGATCTGTACTGCTTCTAGGTTTTAGTAATTTTCTATCTAGGCTCGGGGAGCTTGACACAAACCATACAATGCTTTCTTAGGAACTTCCTTGCTCATAAAAATCTTTTATCATTTGCTCCAGGTATGTAGGTATGCCATACTCTTGGGGTGCTCTTGATCTCATGCATAAGACTTCATATTTTGAGACCTACAGGCAAAATTAGACCCATATGCCTTCATCCATGTGGTTGTGAGGCCTATAACCGCACTATTAAGCCTGTCTCCCAACGGTTTTGGCTAGGACTAAGATAAATATTCTTTGCCAAAAATCAGAACTCTTCCAAAACCTTTTCAACAACTTCAGATGTTAATTCATGTTCAAAATCCTTCCTTCAACAGACAAAGTATATGCAAATAATAGGTGAAAAAATCTCGTGAAGTGTTTCTCCCTCTGAATGAGAAACCTCTTTAATCATCACTATCAACCTGTCTATCACAATATTTCCATGTTACAACAAAACAATTAAATCACAAAATATATTAGGTTTTCAGACATATATCATAACAAGTCATCATCATATCATCAAACCTTCATCAAGGATTAGTTTCATATAAGAGTATCTTCATACTTCAAAGATCATAACCACAACATCAAGTCAGGGCATCCAATTCTACCACATGTCAGATTTACTAATCTTTACCAAGATCAACAAGAGAATCAATCTTATTATCACTCTTTCATCATGCTTATCTCAAGCCTCAACAACAACATCAAGCTATTAAAAACAATGTGCTAATCTTCTATATGAAATCCATCATGTATAAAATGAAATATGTTTGCTAAATATCAAGAACACCAATATATAACACATGTACCATAAATCAAACTAAATTTCATATTCTTTTCATACCTCAAGGTTTACCTTGCCATTCATTATTGAAGCTCACATATCGAGTAGTGTTCATGTACCTTTGTAGTTTGAAACACTTATTTGTCATTGGCAGTTGTAACTCTTCTCTTCCTGCACTAGCTATCTTTTCCTACACATTTGATGATCCTTAAGAAGGATCTACTTATCACATCTCACTAGGAGGTTAGAAAATACTCAAATATACATGCAGGAACAAATAATCAAATCAACAAGAATATTGTCATAAAGAAATAACATAAGTCTAAAAGGTACTTATCTCTCAACGAGAAGTGATCATCTCCCTCTTGAACTAGACTTCAAGAGTTAGTATTGCCTATAATAATATTGCCTTTTGTATTTCCATCGACTTCATCAACAACCAAGGCCATTAACCCTCACACAAAGCTAGAACATCTTCACACTGATCATGCTTTAGAACTACAAAACTCCAGCCATCATCTTATCCTAGGGTTTCTTCCAAACCCTAATCTCATGACATCCATAAAACCCTAATAAACAGATTTCCGAGGGTTTCCTTCAAACCCTAGTATTATTTTAGGTCTCCTCCATGAAAGGTGTCTCCTCAAGGGTGATCTCAATGACTTTTCTTTAGCCTAACTATGATACCATGTTAATTTTTCTTAGGGAAATATTGTTCTTTGCTTTAAATAATTTCATTTCTTTGTTTACACATTAAATTAATCCCACAACGTAATAATATTATCCAAATTATTTAACAACATATGAAACTATATAGAAAGAACAATATCATCGTCAATGCAACATAACATAAGGGAACAATAGAAGAAAAAAATTCACACATATAGACAACAGGATTGGTAGGAGACCAAGGCAAAACCCACTACGAGGAAAACCCTTTTAAATTCTTCTTATTATTAGATTGTCACTGAATGATTCAACAAAAAATAGTACAATGATCCATATCTTCAACCATTAACCTAGCCAAAAAAATCAACTAAAAAATATCATGAGATGAACCCAACAATGCCCATTAGAGGAAATTTTAGCCTAAAAGTTCCCATGAAAATTTCACGTAATTTCCATGTCATAATATGTAAACCAATCAAAATCCTTTAAATTTAAAAAGAGGTACATGTAAATATTTTGAAGCGAAATGAACAATATATATATATATATATATATATATATATATATATAGATATATTGTATTTTTGGTTTATCTCCTGATATGTTTATTCAAATTTCAAGTGTAGACACTCGTTAGATGCGGAATTAAATTCCACATCCAATGAGTACCCATTTTGCATACTTTTGAGAAGACCCACATTGATAAAAATTGAAGATACATTAAAAAAATATATTCAACATGCCTTTTTAATGTCTCTTTAATTTTTATCAATGTGGGTTTTCTCAAAAGTATGCATAATGGGTATTTGTTGGATATGGAATTTAATTATGCATCCAATGAGTGTGAAATTTGAGTTAACCTATAAGAAGATAAGCCAAAAATACAATTAAAAAATAGTTTTCTTATTTTCCCTCCAAAATTCATAACTTTTATTTTATTATTTTTCCTTAGAGGCCACTTTTAGGCTGAAATTTCCTCTAATGAATAGTCAAAACCCTTATTCAGAATCCTACGATCAATTGTCATTGTTTGCGATTAACTTCCAAACCCTGCGGTCGACGAGCGAAATCTACAATCAACTGATAAAACCAAACCTTAGGTTTCAACCATACAGATGATGACATGTGCATGCGGCTAAAACCTTCCAACTACACGCATGAGCCTGCGTGCCTATGGTTGTGATCGAAAATTGCATGTATCATACTTGCGGTCAGAAAAAAAACCCTAACACACGTGCGAGCTTCAGACCCTACAATCTCAGACTTGCATGAGGGAACTTCTATGAACCATCTTAGACCTGTGCGAGCCAAACCAAAGAAAGAAGAGTAGAATAATGCTTCACAATCATATCCAAATGAGGTTGAGGTCCCTTGTATTTATGGACTTCCAATGGTGTCCAATTTGCTTTAGGGTCGACCTTATCAAATGTGCATATGTGGGCTTTAATTCAAAAGTACACTTTCCCTTATCCAAATTGAGCGCTTCCATAGTCAAAATTGGTCCTCTTGAAAAGAGGAATCTAGTCCCATGATTCAAATTTGTCACTAAGCTGCCAAAAATTAACACATTTATAGGAATTAGGAGGTCAACAAGGAACTTGTATTGTATGATTTAGGTAAGAAGGATAAACCAGAGTCATAACTTGACTCTTAAAAAGTCAGTTACTCTTCAAGTCCATATGATCAGACTGAGTTGGTAGAAGCCAATAAAGCTAGTTTACAGAAACCACGCCCATATGTTTTCAGTGCAAAATATGCTTAACACTAGAATAAATTGAATATTTGTTCTTGCAAAAGCAAACTTTTCAAAGACAAAAAATGGTTTTGTAAACAAACATAATCACTATCAATGATATCTGGTGGAAACAAAGAACAAAATGAAGTTGATATACTCAGATGGGAACATAAATATTAGGTGTCAATTACATTCACCAGAAGACTTGAAATTCTCAAATTTTTCTACTACGCCATTTCCATAGGGAAAGAATATTGTTTTCCGAATATTAACGTCCATGAATGACTTATCACAATTTTGTTAGAGATGAAGTGCAAGAGAACAATTTCTGTTAACCCAAAATATGGCAGTCGATTCAAAGCCAGATCTAGAACTTGAGCATCAAGAATAAAGAGTTTGGGCTACCTCTGCAATGACATTGCCAAAGAATGTAATTCATTTGCCTTTTAATAAGCTTACCCCTTTACATTTCTTTCAACAACATCATCACACTCCTCAATACAATGCCCACCATCACCACATCTTTAGGTAATTTGTTTGTGAAGTGGAGAAAGGAAAGCTCATTGCATTGATGTTATATCTCATTATGTGCATAAGTGTCAAAGGTGCTAATCAATTTGCAAAAAAACTCCATAGCTGAGCCAAGGGAATAACACAGAGAGGTGACTTAGGATTACCTATGGTAGAAAAAAAGAAACACACACTAATATAGGTGTGACAAGGGGCATTTTTGTACACCAAATAGAGGCAACAAATCCCACTTTTGACACCAAATGGGGGGGTATTTTTGACACATGTGAGAGAATCATGGAGCTAAATGAACCAATTATGATACTGTGTCAAGCTATGAAATAAATATGTTTGATTATATTTCATGAAGGTAAGTCATATATTAATACAACACGAATAACCCTTTGTTTCATTTTCCAAGGTACTAATGATGTTTCCTATCCACCTATGACACTTTTTATTCCTTTATAATTTTATTTACAAGAATATTTATAGATTTTACCTCAATCCCTAAGGATTAGGAATCTAACACTTTAACAAGAATCTATAAGCACAATTTTATTCCAAAGCTTGAGAGCACTTCCAACCATGCCCTGTAAATAGAGAGAGGAATCCCCAGATTTGAGCTCATCTCCCTTTACTATAAACAATTAATTGTTTTCCTAGTTCCATGAGTCCTCAAAGGAATAAAAATAAGATATTACATGATCTGGATTTAAACAGGAACGCAATAAAATACAGAGATAACCATAAAGACAAATATGCAGCGGAAATAATACTTCATTTCATTACTGTAAAATACTGAAATATGCTTACAAATAGAAATGGAAATAACCCAACTAGGGCGATGGTAGCTTATCTCTGAGAAGAGATGTGTCGGCTACATGCCTCTGAACTATTCTCCAAAAAACTGTGTTACAATGAGGCTCTCCTATTTATTGTTGAGAAACAATGGAAAACCCTTCACATTCCAAAACCTAACCCTAGAAGATGAAACACCAAATTGTGGGCCCCGTTTTTGGGTAAGTTGGTACATCAACTTCTCGGGGTCGCGAATTGGTTGTACTATCTCCGTTTGACGCGCATGATAGCCCATTGGAAAGACCTCTCCGAGGACTACGACGGAAAAGAAGATTTTTAGACAAAAGAAATGTTGGCGGTGGATTTCCCAAAAAACGTCGTTTAGGGCCTCAAAACGGCTCCGGAAGTTTAGGACCCGAAAAACTGCTAAAAATAGTAAATTGTGCTATAATTAAGGAAACAGAAAAACTGAAAGAGACAGTTGTGGGGGTCCAAATGGGATAGGTGGGTGGCTACCAACATCCACCTAGATCATTCCTCCCCCCTTAGGAAGCAATGGTCCCCATTGCGTTGAGTTCCTCCCTGAGGTGAGGAAGCTTCTGCTGAGCTGGGTCTCTAGTGAGCTGTTCTACAATCTCTGATGTGTCCAGAAATGGTGGGGAGCATGGTCGGCGACGGTCCACATTGAACACTCGGTGCAAGCGAAGGAATGGAGGAATGCTGTGCTTCAAAGCATTGTTTCCCGTATCCTTGAAACTGGTGTAAGGACCATGTCGAAGTGGTCTGAGTTTCTGATGGGTTCTGGTAAGGCACTCCCTCTGCAAATGTAACCAAACTTTGTCGCCCACCTGAAACTTGTGTGGTACCCCTCCGGATAAGGATAAGTTGTTCCTGTGTTCTGTCACGACTGTATCCCTCTGTTGCTGCTGCTGTGTGGAGGAACCCTTCGTGGGGTTCATGGATGTAGCAACGATCTTCCCCTTACTTTGGGAGAGAACCAGACAGAAAATAAATTTCCTAGTCTGTGAGATGAGCTTGCTGCCTTTCTTAGCAGTGATCAAAGTGGTGGCGGTAGGTGGGGCTACCTCCGGTATCCTGTATAATGAATTATCCAAAGAAATGATGACAACGCGAGGCCTTGACTCATACACAACATGTCGCCTCCACAAGTATGGCTGGCCTAATAGCACATCACAAACATCCAGAGGTGTAACATCACACAATAGCTCGTCTGTGAAGGGTTTGATGCTGTAGGGAAGGCGACACTGCTGGCGAACTTTGAGATCTCGTCCTTCGTGAAGCCAACCAATACTGTACCGCTGTGAGTGTGGTGTAGTTGGTAGGCCCAATCGCTTCATGACCTCTGCTGAAATGAGGTTCTTTTGGCTGCCACTGTCGACAATGAATTGCATCGGCGAACCCTTCACTCACATCTGTGAGTGGAAAAGACGTTCCCCCTCCTCTAGATCTTCGGGCTCATTTTT
Source organism: Pinus tabuliformis (assembly GCA_031772625.1). NCBI lineage: Eukaryota > Viridiplantae > Streptophyta > Pinopsida > Pinales > Pinaceae > Pinus > Pinus tabuliformis. Next base: position 60,896,602 of record CM062816.1, read on the forward strand.
CTGGATCTTGGCAGTAGCAACAGTGGCGCTGGGATCCGCATCAATGATCCGCTTCCCTTTGTCATTCCCCTTGTCGGGTTCTGACTCAGAGTCGGAACATGCATATGATTTGGAAGCCTTCAACTCGGCCACCAGCGACTGCTTGGTTCGACACTCACTTGTGTTATGAGTGGGACTCTTGTGGAACTCACACGACTTTCCTGTGTCCTTCTTCGGCTTCGTGGTGTTGTTCTTTTCTTGCGGCTTCGACGGGTTGTCTTGGGTCACCCCGCCTTGGCTTTGTCCTTTGGGCTTTGGATTTGCAAATCCAAAGTCTCGCTTCTTCTGTTTGAACTTTTGCTCGATTTTGACAGCGTATCGATATGCTGTGCCGAGTGAGGAGATGTTCAAGAACTCCATCTCTTCTTAGATGTATCTGTGTAGGCAGCCGCGGTATTTGAGTACCAGATGTAGCTTAGAATCTTTGATACCCAATTGTGTGCGAAGGGTATGAAAAATGTTTGTGAACTCCGGCACATCTTGGTCTCGTCCCTGCCGCAGTGTGGTCCATTTGATGTATTTGTCCTCATAGCTTTTGACAGGGTAGTACTGCTCCTTGATGGCATCCCAGAAGTCATTCCAAGTGGGTGCGGCTGAAAACAGTGAGCCTGTACTTTCATCCTTCTGTTCGCAGTAGGTTTCCCACCAGTCCTTGACGTGGGGGGCCGCTTTGAGAAGATCGAAAACAATCTTTTCCCGACTTGAAAATTCATGAACAGAAAAATACCCATCGAGCAGATTTAACCATTTATCTACGACATCTGCGTCTATTTGACCCTCGAAGATGGGGATTTCAAAATTAACTTGTACCTTAAATGGTGTGGCATTTCTAAAGTAGCTGTTGGAAGCCGATGCGTCGCCTCTAGGTAGCCGCTGAAGGATTTGGGCAAAGTTGTCCATCATCGCGTTCCTTTGTCGCTCGAGGGCTTCTTCGAGCAAGATTTTGATAGGATCTCCCGCCCCCTCGTTTTTCTTCTCATCCGCCATGGGAGGTCGTCGAGATTTGCGAGGCTGGTCTTGCAAAGGTTCGACCAGTTCCAGACCTAACTCCTTATATCTCGACCTCGTTGGGGACATGCAAAGAAAAACAGAGAAAAAGCAGACCGCTCTGATACCACTGATCCAGATTTAAACAGGAACGCAATAAAATACAGAGATAACCATAAAGACAAATATACAGCAGAAATAATACTTCATTTCATTACTGTAAAATATTGAAATATGCTTACAAATAGAAATGGAAATAACCCAGCTAGGGCGATGGTAGCTTATCTCTGAGAAGAGATGTGTCGGCTACATGCCTCTGAACTATTCTCCAAAAAATTGTGTTACAATGAGGCTCGAGGGCCTATTTATTGTTGAGAAACAATGGAAAACCCTTCACATTCCAAAACCTAACCCTAGAAGATGAAACGCCAAATTGTGGGCCCTTTTTTTGGGTAAGTTGGTACATCAACTTCCCGGGGTCGCGAATTGGTCGTACTATCTCCGTTTGACGTGCATGATAGCCCATTGGAAAGACCTCTCTGAGGACTACGACAAAAAAGATGATTTTTAAACAAAAAAATCGCTGGTGGTGGATTTCCCAAAAAACGTCGTTTAGGGCCTCAAAACGGCTCTGGAAGTTTAGGACCCGAAAAACTGCTAAAAATAGTAAATTGTGCTATAATTAAGGAAACAAAAAAACTGAAAGAGACAGTTGTGGGGGTCCAAATGGGATAGGTGGGTGGCCACCAACATCCACCTAGATCATTACATTTCAAATTTCTTACTAAAAGTAGAATTAAGTTATTAAGATATAATAATAATAATAATCCAATTTTAAGGTCATGGCTAGGCCAATCACCAAATTGGTGTATGAGACTCTCTTGTTTGCGGAACAAAGTATCTACTTTTACATAACAATTTGATTGCCAAAGTCTTTGAAAACATACATACGCTACCCCTATAAATTTGAATTTGTAACCTTTAAAAAAAAAACAAATACTCTTAAACAACAAAATAATTATCCTCCACAAAAAATAATAATAATATTATCATCTTAACTCATAATTTGTTAAATACTTCTCTAATAACCAAGAAATCAACAACCTCCTCGTTGTGGTCAAGTGACTTTGCCCTCCCAATGTTCACAAACCAAATTCCAAAGAAAAATGTTGTTCTACATGTGTAATTCTTTCGTAAACCATGGTTTTCTGCTGGAACAGAAGATAAAACTTTAATGGCTTCGATGTGGTTTACCTGCGGAAGCAAGGAAAGATTACGGCTTTAGCACGTGCACCCATGGAACCACGTGCTGGCCTCTTAAAGTCAGTCAGAGCTCCATTACCATTGCTTTCGTTAATGATGGCTTTGTGTTTGTGTAACACATTTATTTACGGACGCTATAAATTTTGATGGAAAGTTTTTTCCAGGAATTTGGAGTTATTGTTTTTGTCAAAATTTTATCATAAGAGTGTTTGAATTGTTTTTTTGACGATGGAAATGGATTCAGCGTCATCACAATTTTTTTGGGTGTTTGACAACTTAACCCGGATTTCCGAAAATTGCTGCCGAATTTTAGCAAAAATCATATCGGAATTTTCACTATTTTCCGAACAAATTTGTTGCCTTGATACTCTTTTTTTTGTAATAAACAAACTTCAATGCATATGTATCTAAGTCGCAATAATACCATCGTTAAGAAAGTAAGAGAAGTGGGTCCATTGAAATGAAAACAAAATGTGAGCATATGATGTCATCCCCTTCATCCTACAATTTAAGATGGATGGTGGACAAGCTGGTATATAATGTAATGAAGTGGGTTACTTGTCATTAAACAATATGGTAATATATATCATTTTTTTTCAAGATAAAATGTAAATGCGATTTATTTTATTATGCAGTGTTTAATGTTACATAACGGTTAATATGCATTGTTGAATTAATGGTAATAATTTGATGGTGCTTATCCACTCTTACACAACTTTCAATGCTTCCAACATTCAATGCTCCATAACAAGACGAACAATGTTCACCAAATGCAAAAGGGTGGTCCCTTTAAAATAATATTGTCACCACATTTATGCTTCTAATACACTTCACGACAAGCCAACACTATAATAAAAGGGGGCCAATTGATATACATGCCAATGGAATTATGCAACTAGGGTCAAATTCCACTTTGGACAACTCGTTTGATGGAGATAATCATTGCATTAAATTCCTCTTTTCAAGAGGACCAAAATTTACATAAAGTTCACTCAAATAGGACAAGGAGAAATGGATTTTTGAGGTCAAGCCCACAAATTCAAAATTGTCAAGGTCAGCCTTGGGTCAAATGACACATCTCATGGACAAAATGGCACCCCTCAAGTTGCATATAAATATAATTGACCTCATGCCTCATTTGGACATCACACAACACACATTCCTCTCTCTCTTCAGTTGGTTGGTTCGTACAAATCTGGAGCAACCTGTTCTTTTTCACATGTGTGAGGGTTTTGAGGCATCTTTGACTTCTATCTTTGGTATCTTTGACTTTTGATGATTGGGCATTTGTTTTAGCTTGGTTTTCTTGGGTTTTGGATCTCATTAAGGAGGCCGAATTTAGTAAAGAAGGAAGGACGAAATTCTAAAGCAGCTAGACCATCTTTGACCTGTGTTGACTTATCTACAATCGAAGTTTGACCAGCATTGACCAAGGGTCAAAAGGAACCTTTTGACTTTGATATTTTTGGATAAGGTCTGTCCCATCAGGCCACGTTTTTGGGAACTAAGACTAAGGAATTTTGAGGATTTTGACTGTTGTTGACTATAGGTTTGATCACATAACAAAGCTGTAAATTTTCTCTCTCCTTTGACCAAGTTTGACTAAAGTGTTTGGAGCTATTTTGACTGATCCTTGACCAACCAAAGAGGTCGCATTGACTTGGATTTGACCGAATTAAATTGGAGCAGATTTGTCCATAATTTCACCACTGTTGACTTGACTGGTTAGGGATGACTACGTTATTGTTGACTGTCGTTGACTTGGACAAAATTACAGTTGACTTTTATTGGCTCTTTCTCTCTCTTGTCTCTATTTTGGATAGATTTTGGCATGTTTAGATATTGGATATTGGCTAGTCAAAGTTTGAATTTGACACTTGGATGATGAACTCTCTCTGTTGAACATTTGAAGACAATCTAATCGAAGAAGACTTGCAAGGGTTCCCCCCCTAGTGGGGCTTTTCCCTGATCATTGACCAAATATTGTGTCTCTTGTCTCTTGGTTGTATTTCATTATGCATTGAAATAATTATTCTATCTATTATTGCTCTATTGTCATTGGTTAAATTGAAGAAGTGGAAATTATTAAATTGGATGCTATTGCATATTGTTGAAGTAATAGTTGCAACATAGAACAATTGATGACAAATTTACAATGCCATCATAAACTAGGATCATACCATGTCCTTCTTGATATTTATTTGGTGTTCCATAAGTGAGTGTTAGGCTAGGCTAAAACCATGAAAATATAATCATGAACCATGCACTGATGACATATTATGGTACTAAAGAGAATATCACAATTATCTATCTAAGCATCAAGTACAACCATGAAGAGAAAAACAAGTAATAAGACAATTCACCAGATAAGACACTTCATGTCCAATACTACTAGTATCTAACCCTTGGTGATCTAAAACCTTAAGTCCATTAGTTATTCCGAAAATAGTTTAATGTGATGAAAATCATGAGTTCACCTCTCATACATTATGAAGGTAACAAGTCTCTAGAATTTTCATATCTCTTGGATATCTTTTGGATGGGACATTATCATCCATTATATTAATACTTTGATAGGCACTTGGTTTCTTATTGGTGGAAAAGAATCTAGTATATATAAAGGCAATAAAAGAAATGGAAATAAAATAGAGAAAATCTATCATTCACATGGAAACTTGATTTGTATGGAACATCTCAGGAAATGGGCCCTAATGTAAAGCTACAGGCTAAAGCATTAACTCTAACAATCAAAGTTGGATGAAATGTGTTATTTAAGAATAATTTGACTAGAATGGAAAGATGACAACAACATCATTTACAACCTAGACGAAATGTACCACAAAGAAATAATTTTGGGTTTTGTTGAAGATAGGAATCACAAAAATTTCCAATGCCCCTAAAACTCATCAATGTAGTGGGGGATGAAAGTAATTATTAGTGTAAAGAACATGATCCACTTCACAAAGAACACACATACAAGAGGTTCAAAGAATCCATGTACCAAATGGATAAATTGAATGGAGACAACTTAGGTAATACTATTTTTTTGAAGGGATAAAGTACGTTGATGGAATTGATAAAGAATTCATCTTGAATTTGAATGATACATCTAAAGAAGGATCTTTCAATGTCCTTGAAGATCACATGGCTAAAATAAGACAACAAATCATCAAGGACTAATATGCTAAATAAATTCTCTGTAAAACTGAAGTGAAGGTTTTCACATTAGCCCAAACAAACTACAATAATGAAAATCCATGGGCCAACCAAGAATTCAACAAGGTTTTCCCTAAAAAAATTATCCCAAGAAATGGTGAAATTGGAAAATATCTTGGTCCAAGCAATTTGGTGAAAATAAATACCCAACCAACATTGAAGGTCGTTCAAAACCATTTATATCAACAATTGAATCAACCACTACAACCAAATAAAGTTACAAGGTTGTTAAAAGGAAGTTAAATTTGGACTACTCTTATGCATTCTACATTAAAAAGTTTCAAAGATAAGCTTGAGATGGATTGACAATGAAAGACAATTGTTGGAAGTAAAATGAACATGTAAAAATGAATGAATAGAACAAATTAAAATGGGTTCTTTAATGAAGAGTGAGAGTGCCATATCACATAAATAGTGAATGCATTCAATGAGTATCCACCATTGCATCCAACTAAATAAAGTGTTGTCTTCTAGAGAAATTGGTAAAAATATGCCACTCATAAAATTAAATAGAAGTAAAACTTATAGATTGGGAAAACCCTAACTCAAGGAAACATCTGTATATTAGATATTGAAAATATCAAACCATGGAATTATTCACATTCTACATATAAATCTCTCCTCTATAGAGTGTAAAGGATCCCAAAATAATAAAGATATTATAGATGCATCACATATTAAGAAGAAAACAAATCCAAGATCTATCCAACCTAAGATGGTCAATCTCAAGGAAATAGAGAGAGAACAATGAGGTACAAGGTAGAAATCAAAGGTGTGAGTATCAACATAATTCTTGGTGTTCCTAACTTTAGTGTCATTTAGGTCAACAAAAATTAGAAATCAAAGGGGTCGGTAGCAACATAATTCTTAGTGTTCCCAATTTTGGTATCATTTAGGTCAATCCCAAAGACTTGTGAATTCAAATAGAAACTGAGGTACATCTAATCTTGATTTCCTTTTCAAATAAATATAATACATATTAAAATTAATATATCTCTATATTAAAACACAAATTCTTATACTAAAATTTCATCTTCGACAATGAGTTTGATATTATGCTAGTGGAGATGCTAGCTTCCTTGCTGAAAAGCCACCATTAGTAACAAATGTATTTTAGTTTTGTATATAATATAAATTAGCAAACCATATAAAATGGTCTGCTAATTTATATTATATACAAAACTAAAGTACATTTGTTACTAGTGGTGTCACCAAGGAAGCTAACATCTCCACTAGCATAATATCAATACAATTATCAAAGGTTGTTGTACTATGTTATTTAGATATGGATAAACCAAAAAGATTACTTCTACTATCTAGAGACAACTAGACATAATGAATACTAAATTAAAATAGAGAGCATAAATTAAACAAGAGGAGATGGTGTACTTTCCTCCACTGCCATTTCCAAGATTATAGTGTTAAAGTCTAGAGTGGCATGGGACCAGTTAGATGGCTAAGAGTCCTTTGTGAGATTAATAAGATTGGATTACATGTCCCCAAAGTCAAAGGTGGTATTCTCACCCTTATGTTTGCCACTCTACTCCCCCACCTGCTTCATCGAGATGCTAACCTCAAATACCCCTTTACAAAAGGCTTAAAACTTCCCCTTAAATACATGGATCGACTGCCTAATATCTTGTTATTTATGTCTACCTAGTTTTAAGGCTTGGGGAAATTTTACATTTCACTAGACAATAAGTCTTCACTAGTCTGAATTAATTGGTGTCCCATGTGCAGGAGAGGAAAGGATCCTTTGACCACCCTTCAAACTCCCTCAAAATTTGAGCATAACTTGTCTCGAGTCTTTTGATTTTCACTGTGGCCTCAATTTCTTCCATCTCCCTTTTAGAATCCCCCAAACTATGCTACTTGAAGTTAACCTCAACTATTGCCACTTCTTCTCCATTTACGTGACATGTCTAGAGCTAGAGTCCCTCCTTGTGCGGTGGATATTGCCCTTTATCTTTCATGTTTGCACTCTCTTCATTCTAACAACCAAAAATATATCAATAGAAAAAGGCCATCTCCACCTTAGAAGGAGGAGGACCAAAAACACACATTCGACCATCCATATACTCTCCCCACAACCAAGAAGACACCACAGATTTGGACGTAATTGAATGAGACAAAAGACGAGGATTCGAATATAAAGCTTAGCAGATGCAAATCCTTACCCAATTATAGTCTTGAGAATGAAATTGAAGTCACCATTTCCTCCCCAAAAACCAAGATAGTCTGTATGCACCCCCTCGACACAAACATATTTTTCTTTACTTTATTGCATATTCATCCACCACCACCAACATATCCCATTGTATTTCATAAAATATTATGACACTGCATTGATTCCATACCACCCTCGTACTTGAGCTAGTTCTGTAAATAATATGACCTTCACCATCCTCAACATAATTTATATCATTCATCATTCTTAAATTTCTTTACTGACTATTGGACACCTAATCCTCAATGGGTTAGTGTGGAAGCCGAATAGACAAAAGGAGTCCAAGAGACCTTGGGATGTGAAACCCAACGGTCAAACTATGTACTATAAATGTATATCTCTTGTTAATAAAAAATGTATTCTCATGTTTTATCTTTCAGATTATGTTGCTGCCCATGTGTGTTTAACATGGTATCAGAGTAGACGTATTCCTGCCTTGCATAATTTCTTTGAGCCATTTGTTTTATGGTCTTTATGAGTAGGTCCTATTTTTAGTATTCCTGCCTTTGTAACTCCATTTTCCAGCCTGTCAGAACTGTCTATATTCTGCCTGGTTTCCTGACGCCTTCTGTGGCAGTGTTATATATGCGTTTTTCTATCAAGACTGCGCCTTCTGTCTAGACTGCGCCCTCTGTCATATACGTTTTTAAGTAAACGTTGAACGTTGTGGTAGGAATGTTGGTGTTCTTAAAGGTGGACGATGAAACGACTGAGCTTTATTTTTGAAGCCCATGAAGGTTGCGGATTGCATAAGGCATCTCCAGCGAATAATTGAAGGTTTATGTTTTTCTACAGCTCTGTGGTTTATTTCCTGCGTGTTTAATAACATTATCTCTTCTCCATGTATCGAATAATCTCCTAGTATGTGCATTGAAGTTGAAATATGTTGATAATCTCCTAGTATGTGTTCAAGTCTGTGCTGGCCCATCATTTACGTGTAACTGGTCCCGGGTTGTCAACCTCATTCTCCATTGACAGATGACAATGACATTACAGTAGTTTTGGACGAAGCGCGTTATCTGGCTTTTAACATACTCACAGAGAACCTTTCATGCCAGGTTTATTTTCTGGGTAAACTAAACTGAGAAGTCCATTCTAAAAATCCGTTCTACGCTCACACAGTGCGTGATAAAAATTCAACCGAGGGGAATCCCCTAGGTTGTGCTGGTCAAGGCAGTAGTGTCAGACTTCGAATTAAGAAAAGGAATCCGCTTTCGGTAAAATGAGCTCATGCAATGGTAATGACGCAATGGCAATGAATTCATATTATTAAGAGAATACCCAGAATGGTCGACTCGTTGACTTCATCTTCTCTACTCCTATTGTCCATATTTTCCATATTTTGCCACAGGAAAAGCATATTTGGCATCAAATTCAAAGTGGATTTGACATTGTGGCTCTTGCCCTGCTCCTCCGCCTATTTGCTGACTTTAAAACTTGTTGGCACACTGGTAGTTCTTGCTCATGGTAGTGGCTGTTGCTACTGTCCCTTGAGCTGCTCTGACCATATCAAGAGTAACAAAGTCATTGCTCGGCTAAGAGTTTATCTCTCGCTACTGTTATTTATTTGCTAGTCATCCACTAACTATTGAGAACAGTCGTTTTCCTCCTGTTGTTTAGAGTGTTGTTGCCACAATAAACTGTTGTTAATCGTTGCTCAATAGAGGGTAACCACTGTTTGTTGGAAAGAGCGAAGTCGTTGTCATATTAAGGATGGAGCTGAAATCAAGGTTTTAGGTGAAGCCAATGCAATTTTAAAGGAAGTTGCAGTCATCTATTTTTCTGCATGAAGATTTCTTCACTAAGTTATCAATCACTACGTCGACAAGATGAGACTGGCCGAGTATGTAAACCGTGCAGTTGAATGTGTGAGACTGTGTTTTGAGCAAATAACTGGATACAATGAGCTACGAGTGTTCTGCTGTGCAATGGTGAATGCTGCATGACATTAAGGGCTGTGTAGGTTGGTGTGTGCGCTCCTGCAAATGGGTATATATATCATATGTGTTGATAAATTTCCTATGAACTATGGCTGATCTCTGTGTTAATGGCTGCCGTGAATGGTATGCATATGTTGCATTGAGCTACATTGAATATATTTTTATATGCGTGGCTGTCAGTGTTTTTTCAAATCAATACTGTTGTTTCGACATTTCAAAGGCTTGTCAATACCCTCGAACGCCCAAGGATACTCCAGAACTCAGGGAGTGATTTTGCAACACGCTGCATAACTAGACTCTGCCATTGCCTCAAATTCAGTGGATGTTGAAATAGGAACATGGATACCATGGTTGTTGAAAACCCTGCTTCCTTTGATGTGTCTTTTCACACGGTATAAGGCGGTGGCTTGGTCAACAGAATATATGACGGTCCTGGTATATATATGTTATGCTGGTGTTGAAGTGTTAAAAATGCGTTGAACGTTGCAAAGGAGCGGTGGTATATATATGTGTTGGGCATATTATTATATTTAGTGCATTGAATATTGGTAACATCTATGGATGAATATTGGTGGGACCATAATCTTGGTATATATATATATATATATATATATAACAAGACTCTTTGTGGTTTTCTCTTAGTTATTCCGGTTGGGTTTCTTACAGTGGACTATTGTTTTTTCGTTGAAGAAAGTGGCAAGATTAGAGAATATTGATATATGAGCATTCAAGTCCTGTCCATGACATGGTGTTGTAATTGTTGAAGTTTTGATATCCATCATTTCTGCTTTGAAAGTGAAGGGGTATTTGAAGGATCCAAGCAAGTTTGCTGTTGCTGCTGCCCCAGTTGTGGCATTGTATTTAAAACTCATTATAATTTTCGTCTACATATATATGCATTGATTCCTTGATTCATTTGCTGCACATTTATAAAGGATATTACTGTGTACTGTGAGTGGGTATTACTTTTCTGCATTGAGTAGTAGTTGTGATCAGTTTTTAAGGTGTAAATATGACATTGAAGAAAAAATGGCCAAAATCAGTGAAGTATTAGAGTTCCTCAAAGTTCTCATATTGTCTACTAATCATGATACATTAAAAGTCAGCAAAGTTTCTCTCACAGACATTCAAGTCTGTCTACAAAATGCACAAGAGAAAATTGATTTTTTGTAGCTCGAATCTCAGCTACAGCAAGAAGAACTAAAACATAGGAGTCATTCTGAACATGTTTCTGTTAAGAACATTGAGACTGCAACCCATCCGAAGCAAGTCAATAATGTTATAGTAGGTTCAGATTTAGTACCCAATAAAGCAGCAGTTGTACATGCAGACGCAGAAACTCAGTCTGCACTTCCCAAGCCCATCATCAGACCTTGGGAACAACTTGTCCACAACAAGCACGGAATTGGTCTTGGATATGAGAAGGACTTGTCCTTTCATATTCCAGACTACTCAAAGCCCATTCAGTTTCAGAGTGCTGGATTCCTTCATGACAGTTCACCTCCAGCTGTTCCAGACTCTGTCCCTCTTCCACAGCAACAGCAACCACAATAGATTGTGAAATTCCAACACTATGACCGAGTTGGTCATTTGAAAGATCATTGTTTTGATATTCATCCATGTAAGCACTGTCATAAAACCACCCATTCTTCACACATATACTTCAGAAATAAATGTCCTGCAAGAACAAAGATTCTTCTTGGATGGATCGCTTCTTGGCAATGGGCATCAACAACCAAGAAGATATTCCAATCACAAGTCAGAACTTGTTCAAGAGTATTGAACAGTGTTGCAGTTGAGTTTTCTCCATCATCTCACCTTGTATCTGACAGGGGGGAAAATGATGGTCATCTACAAGCTTCAAAGTCACATTAAGCGAGCCCGAGCCACAACCTGCCACACTGGTTTCAGAGTTGTAGCCAGAAACAAAGATGCCCCTGAGCATGCCTTCAGTTGGTAATCTGGGACACTTCCTCTAACAGAAGACTTAAGCTTCTTGCCAATTTCAGAAGGATTCCAGGAACAAAATTGAGAACACTTCCTCTAGCAGAAGACTTCATCTTCTTGCCAGTTTTGGAAGAGTTCCAGGAATTGCATTAAGCATTCCAGAGTTGTTGGTCATCCTTAAACCATCACAGGTTGAGACTTCCCTTTTCAGGTTGAAGTTCTCCCTTTTATGCGGGGTGAGACCTCCCTTTTATGGTTGAAGGTTTCCCTCTTTGAAACAATAGGATCACTTCCTCTAGCAGAAAACTTCAGTTTCTTGCCAGTTTTGGAAGAGTTCCGGGAACTGCACTAAGCGTTCCAGTGTTGGTGGTCATCCTTAAACCACCGCCCTTTATACCAACATTTCAGAGAGCACATTCAGCCTAGTGCTACCATGCATTTTTGCACATTTTGTATTACAACTCTTTTCTTGGACTCTTACATAACCCTTCGAATTAAGGGGGGGAATGTTGGACACCTAATCCTTAATGGGTTAGTGTGGAAGCGGAATAAACAAAAAAGAGTCCAAGAGACTTTGGGATGTGAAACTCAACTGTCAAACTATGTACTATAAATGTATATCTCTTATTAATAAAAAATATATTCTCATGTTTTATCTTTCAGATTATATTACTGCCCATGTATATTTAACACTTACAAATCCTCTGAAATATATATATCTATCGAAAAACATTGTATATTTTTCCTCTTCTTAAATTAATTCCATAAGATAATCTTACCGAACATAACTTTTATTTGTTGTCAGACAACTTTTACTCTGTAGCCATCCGTGGAATCATTAAAGTCACCCATAATTATAAGCACTTAATTAGTTAATCGCTTAATCAATCGTGGAGCCATTAAAGTCAACCACCATTAGATAATTTCTAGAAGCATTTCTGGTATTTCCTTCACTTCATGTATTTTAATTCAATGGTGGACCGTCACGGGCCACTTTTATAATCCAACTTTTAAAATTTTGGGATTTGCTTTTTGAAATTGAAAATCTATGAATGAGAATCCTTTTGATTATCCCCAAAACTATCTAAAGTTGGGTTTGGTAAAACTACTTATGGAATGTACAAAATCATATACAAGGAGCTAATGCTATCTTCAAATGGTCATAATGTCAAATACAATCATTTATCATTATTCTCATAATGTCAAATACTATCATATTATCTTCACATGTTTTAAAATAACAAATATTATAGGTTGAATATCTTGAAAAGAGTGGGCATCATTTGTTTGAATTGTTAAATAAGTTAATTACTTATATTGTAGTTTGATGCATTTTTTGTGATGTTTAAGGTAGTTTGTATTTATAATTTGCTGGTGTATATTTTTGTCTTATTTGTGAATTTTTTTAAACTTTTAATTTAAGTTGGTGTGATTATTATGATGGCTATGTATGGTGTGTGGGACAATTTATTTATTTATTTATTTTTCTTAGAGTAATTATTATTATTATTACTAAGTTGTTGGACAATTAATTAATTAATTTATTTTTCTTGGAGTAATTATTATTATTATTATTACTAAGTTATTGTGATTATTATGAATAGTTTGTTTGTGTATGTTTTCGTCTTAATTTAAGTAATTAGTGTGATATTATTTTGAAACCTAATGATTTATGTTAAAATATTGCATATTCTTATTACACCAATATATTTGTATGTTCATAATTATTTTGGAAGTGTTTTGATTGCTATAAAGTGTTATATTATTGTTTTGATTTGGTTATACGTTAATATGTTTCACCATTTGTGGTAGCATTATATATTTGATTAATTACATGCTTGCATGTTATTTATTTGAATTTTTCTTAAGCATGAGTTACATTTCCTCTTTTGGGATTCACGTTAGTGTTCTAGAACAAGTTACAAAATTGTTTATTTTTGGAGAATGTTAATAATTTTTTTAATGCTTAACATATCTTAGACAATACTCACTTAATCTTGATTCAATTATTAGTTAATATGCTCAATTTTATTAATTAATTATAAAAAGTGGCCCAAATGATAGTTTTTAACATGCTAGCTAGTAATGGTTCCCTTCTCTACTTTCATGACCTTTTTTTATCTCCACCTATCTTTTCTAAGCTTGCGTGTTGCCTTTTTATTATTCATTTATGAGTTTATGTACAATATCTTTTGCTTACTAATTTGGCTTCCATATATGATTTGATTTCGAATTTACTTTTGAACGTGTGTTTGAGAATGGAATTTGGAAGTTGATTATTATCACCCTTTTCTCGTGTCTTAATGTTTGAAGCATGAGTGTTTGGGAAAGAGGTCCTTCCAAAGCGTCTAGGAGGGAGGGTTGAATACCAATGTTTGGAGGGGAGTTGAGAAATATAAATTCATGTTCTCTATGCAGTTTGATTTAGATTCTAAAGTGTTTGTGTATCTTGCAAAAACTAAATGTCTGTATTTTAGAGACCATCCACTTAACCAACCCCTTCTTTTTCCATTACCCTTACCTTTGAGGCTACATTTTACTTTGCATGAAGTAAATAATTATTTTGTTGCTTCTATATCTAATCCTAATCCTACTTGGGAGTTTGGAAGCCTACTAAAAATGATGTCTAGAAGCATATAAATAAACGTAATAACATTTTTTCTAGATATCTTGTTGAGTGCTCACATTTTGTTGCCCATACTCTTTATATACATACCTCCAATATGATCATTTTTAACATTAATGATCTACTCTTACTTCCTCAAGGGTCTCCATAAACCTTAAATGTAAAATATGTTGTTGTTTTTACTAATAGTTCCATGGTTTCTCTTATGAGGAGCCATGCTGATGAATTTGATGATTCTCACCCTTGCTCCTATACTACTCCACCTTTCTAGGGAATGAGATCAAAATTCTTCTAATGATATGCATCATGAAGTGGCTCTTCACCCATAACCCACCCATAGAGATGTTTCTCCTTCTACTTCATCCCGTTCAAGACCGACACCCCAGTCCTATGTTGTGATTGGCATGGTCTACACCTTAGGTACATTTTTGAACATTATTAATATTATTTTGGATAATTAGATATATTGTCTTGTATATTTAGGTTTGTTTATTTTGGTGGACATGGATGGAGTTAGTGGTATTTTGATATATAGAATACATTTACTTTCAACATGTTTATATTATATTATGAATATAATATAAAAAGTCATGCTATATGATTAATTTGGCTTGCAATATATCTAGCAAATGTGGGCCAATTATATATTTTTTATTTATATTTTTGATTATGACATTATTTTAATATTAAATAGATTAAATTATTATTATTTTTAATTAAACACATGTTTAGTTAAAAGAGGAAAGTATAAGGAAACAAAATTAAAAGAGGAATAATTATCTAGAAGCTCATAATGATCATTACATAGAGTTCAAAGGACATGTGACGCAAGTGCTTTAAGTTTAAGCATTAGATGATGATCCCCTTCCTTCATTTCAGTTTTTCTTATGTCATGAATTATTGGTATTTTTGTTAATTAGCCTTTTACACTCATAATATTCAAACGTACTTAAAACTACTATTTATTATTTAATTATATTGTAATAAATAATTTCTTTAAGTTTTTCAAATTACCATTAAAAAAGAAGAAGAAAGTTTTTCAAATTACTATTAAAAAAGAAGAAGAAAAAACAAAACTAAAGTTATGTTATTTTTATATTACTTTATATTATTTACATCATTTTATTGTATTATTGAAAATCTAATAGAGTTGCTTGAGAACAAAGATACTTTTTCAAAAGTTCCAATAATGTATTGATGAATTTTTAAAATGTAGTGTTGAAATATATTATTTTTAATTTTTACAATTATTGTTCTTATTATCTATATTTCAATATCTAATTAAGTAAATTATTTGGAAAAAGTTCATATCATTGCAAAGAATTTTCACATTTCTATTCAATATAAAATAAACTTATATTATTTAGGCTTAGTTTAATTAATAGATGGAACTATTTTTTTGGCCACAATCCTGCCATATAATTTTGAGCAAGAATGTCATTTTTTATTGTTTAAATGCACTTTTAAATGTATAAATGATTCAACGCCCTAGAAACCTATAAGACACTTGAAATTTACAGATTAAACAATTTAAACTTATGATTCTTAAAAATATTTAAGAGATTTTGGGCAAAAAAAATGGTTAGAAGATGACTAATTCATCATTTGACTAAACTATGCATATTACTTACTGATTTTATTCTTCTATTAATTCTTGTAAAATCCAGTAAACTACAAAATCATTTAGAACATTTCAAAGTATATTTGAAGCTACTTGCATCATTATATTTTTGAATGCAATCATAAATATTATCTCTATACTTTTTTTATTATATGTATTTCATTTTTTAAAAATAATTAATAACTGATTTTTGAAATAATGTAAAAAAAATTAAATTTATAAAAATAATTAATATACATGATTTTAGATATAAACATTAATATTATAATCAATTAAATAATAAATTATTCATAAAACTTAATCAATAAAACATTACACCCTTATACAAGCAAATATTTCAAATTGACTTGCAATCAAACTAAAACTATGACGTAATTCTATCGTACTATAATGAGATGGGAGGCTATGTCGCTTTGAAAATTTTCTGCCTTGAAAGATTAAGGTTGAATTTGTGGTTCTCTCTTAACTCTTTATTATTCGTAAGGTAGTAGTTACTATGTGGTCTATTTAATTAGTCCATATGGAAGGTTAGGATTATAGAAATAAATTTATGGTTGATTTAGTATTAATTAATATTTTAGTTATAATTTTTTTTGTATTTATTATATTATTTTACAGGCACAATTTGATTGATAGATTAAATAATTTTTTGTGGCGGGAATATGAAAATATAATTTTGAGGAAGATTGTAGTTTTTTGTTATTTAAAATGCATTTTTGTATGCATGAGTGGATTTAGCAACTTCAAAAATCCTTAAGGCACTCAAACTTTGTAGATTAAACAACTTAATCTTATGATTCTTGGAAATATTTTTTGAAAATATTTTCGGGATTTTGGGGAAAGTTAACCAAAAAAGCGTCTGAAAAAGGGCTATTTTGTCTATTAGTTAGACTAGGTGTATTTTATATTATTGAAATACATTATTTAGTTTCTTAAATTATTGAATTTCATTTATTTATTACGCTATTGATGGATATATTTAAAGTGTTCTTGCTCAACTCCAGGTAAGACTCATTCTTTTGACCTTTTGCTAAAATTTTGTTGAGTTTCCTCGCTTTTCTAACTTTATGACTCCATAAATGTGTATTAATTTGTTTTTAATAGAAAATGTAAGGGTTTAGTATTAAGAAATATGGATTAGGGACCATAATACTTACATGGCTTTTCCAAAGCAAAATTTTTGTAGATGAGAGAGTATTCATAGAGTTCACAGACTCTGGGATTGCCATTCCAAATGAACCTAAATACATTATCACTGTAAATCCTACCAAAACTTCCCAAAATATAGCAAAATTTACATTGTATCATAGAAAAATATATACTGAGAACTTGACACGACAAAGCAGAGCGCCATAGATAACATCAATTGGCCCATAGATAACATCAATTGGCCCCATTAGTGCCATTTCCCCTGAGTTGACAAGCTCTCTTCCCTTAGACAACTTCACTGGTACCTTCTTCACCTGCAGTCTTCAACGAATTTCTAGACCCAAGAATCTCTAAAGCCACTAAACGTTCACTAACATCATGAATTTCCTCTCTGAGATCGTCAACCAATTTTTCCATATCGACTTGTTGACGAAGAAGCTTGGCTTCCAGAAATAACTGAAATGCCATACACTGCCTCTCAACTATATTCTCAAGCTTCGTTATGGAGATGAGAAAAGCATACGAGGCATCCATTAACTTATCTAACACCAGACTAGCCTCATTGTTATTAGGAGGTACATGAGAATTGACCATTAAAAAACTAAATCTGAGCACCCAATTACACTGGTCGCAATTGAAGAAAGAGCCTGCAACTAAATCAACGTGGGTTAGGGACTCATCTATGTTATGAGGATGCCAAGTACTCATTGCCAAGGCGATGTCCCTGCAAAAACACGAGCCGAGCAACCACCGAATATTTGTCTCTAGTAACTGGAGATTGTCCAGATAGAGAAATGAAATAATGGGATAACATTGGCTGATTTCCATAAATTCATTTTTCGAACCGAGGCTTTCAACATTGTAGTCGAGGAGAACTAGATCAGATCCCACTAGTGAAGGTGTAAATGTAAAAGACACCACTGTGTCAGAACGATAAAAGATATCAAACACTTGAGGTACTATTAATAAGACAAGACAAAGTGTTAATAGGTTGAAGATATGGAAATTTTGAAAATATCTTGAAATGCAACAACTAGAATTTACTCTTCTAACTTATTAATTATGCAGTTTATTTTTTATGGAAAACAATGAATAAATCACACTGCAATTCTTGACAGTGAAATTACGCCACATAAATGCACACACATAATAAAAATGACACCAATATTTTTGGACTAATGTCCCTAGAAAAACCCTGAAGGGAAAATTGGTGCAACATATGAGGATTTATTTTATTTGGATGCATGACTAGAAATCCTCCAACTAGATATCTAACTACAAATCTAAGGGAAAAATTCCCTTCTCCACAAGCAATTCAACCTCTCCTTGGCCACTCAAACTAGCTCCTCGATCACCCCTGTGCATGCCTCTTCACTACCTCTGCGTAGCTTGTAACTCACACTACCCATATATACTTCAAAGAGCCTCAATCTGGCCCTCTCTTCCACTAAGTTGAATCTGCACAACCTTTGGAAAATTATCCCAACCTTCACCAACTAAATCAACCTCCTACTTGGCTGAATCGAACTACCTCAATAGAGGCTTTGTGTAATCCCCGCGCAACCTCTCTATGGATGTATGCAACCTCCCTTTTGTTGGATTTTATGACACTAGAACTCCATAAAAAATATCTGTTACTGCTCCCTCAATCATTGTGCTATGGATTGATCTCTTCTTCCCGCTGAATCACTACACTGGATAGCTCGAGCTTCCCAAGTAACTCGCTCTCCCTCTTTCTTGATGTGTCTATCTCCATCCCCATCAAACTAATCTTATAATATCTCGTTGGAGAACCAACGACCATGATTAAATCGTCATCAATAACTAAGATCATCTTAAACTCAATCCATGTTAGTTTCTAGAGCTTTCTCAAACTTTCCTTAATTAATTCCTGTTAATTAACTAATCTTCCTAAGTTAAAATTAGGAAAAATTTAAATGATGGTTAATTAATTTAATTAAGGCTTTTCACAAGCTTATCTCACGAAACCCTTTTCGGGTTTTGAATATCTTGTGTTCCTTAGAATTTTTTACACAAATCAAGACTAGAACACCTGTCCGATGCTCCAAAAACTAACACTCCCTCTTAGCGAGGAAGTTTTTCTCTCCTATAACATGTTACATCAGGCCCATAACATATTTCCTCATGCCCGATGTCTAACATCTGCAATAAATTGTCACTATGCACCAAGCTACTACACATAGTTTGAATCATTTTCTAACTTTGTATTTGAACCATCGTGCATCTGCGTTGCTACTGGCACTGCACTGTGTCACCCTGCACTGGTTCCAACTTTGCTATGTGTTGCATCTAATCTCATTTTGTTGCTGCAACTAATGCAATTGTGTCTTAATCAACTGATCCACGATGTCTCTGTACTAGATCCACAACTGTTTCTTGAGTCTCTGACTACAAATAATATCTTCACTATCTACTCAGTAATTGACTATACCCTAATTAGTTTTATGCCCCTCTAGTAACTGACTACTTCTATCTCTACACTATCTCTCAATATCTGACTGTTCCTACTGACACTTGTCATCGTTCTACTAAAAATAATGGGCCCATGTAGCAAGGGTATTGGTCCTACTACAACAATTGTAACTGATCCACCTGATCTCCTTGTTGCATTTGTATTAGACCTTGCCCAATCCTTCAACTCTGAAGTATTATGCTTCTCCTCCATTTGGAGGTATAGTTGCCACTAATGAAAATTCCACCAACCTAGCGGTTAACTCATCTATATATGTCGAAGTTGCAGTTTGCTTCTCCCCCTTCTTGTCCTTCTTCTTCTTAGGATACTAGGTACTGTAGTATCCAAAATCACCACACATGAAGCATTTGATCTTTGACAAATTCTTCTTCTTCTTTTCTCCTCCCTTTGAGCTTTGTCCTTGACTATGACCTTTCTTCACCTTTCCCTTATAGGCAAGGGCCATATTCTTCTCCTCCTTCTCAACCTTCAACCCTTTGCTACTACAGCTGGTAGTACCCTTGACAAGGCTGAGCCTTAGCTCCTCCTATGTGAAATCACCCCATAGTCATTCCCAGTTAGGCATTCTATCTCATCCAGTAATTCCCTTAACAAACATGGCCCACTCGCTCGTAAACCCATTTTTTGCTATTTGCACAAGTTCACTTTCCTCTAGTTTCTCCCCTACAACTTCTAAATCATCTTGGACATCTCGAATTCTGGTGAGATATAGAGTTATTCCTTCACCCTTTATAATATTTGTGGTCCTCAACTTTTCCTTGAGAACTATCTTTCGATTCTCTGATGGATCTTGGTAAAGCTTCACGACGACATCCCACATGTCCTTTACCATTTCTTTCTTTACAATGTGTTGAAAAATATGATCTCTAACTCCATCCAAGACCATCCTCTTGGCTTTGGCCATATCCTTCCTATAATCATGGAAATGGATAGGGTCCATTGGTATGATTGCAATTGCTATCACAAACTCCTTTAGGCCATGCTCATCCAATAGGAATAATATCCTAGCCTCACAGAAGCCAAAATTCAAGGCTCCATCAAGTCTATCTCAATATTTGAGACCTACTGTAACCATCTTTCTAGGCTCCGTCAAGTCTATCCTGATCTTTGAGACCTGCTGCAACCATCTATGTGAAACTAAAAAACTGAGAAATAAACAAGAATCTCCTCCCATTCTTGCTTGACCTATCTCTGTACTACTCACACTCCCTTCTAGAATGCATAGATTTACTATTGTTTTCCTCCGGATATCCTTCTTCGATCCTCACCCTGTCTGCTACCTCAATTGGGAAACTCACTCAACCTTTTGGAAGTCCTTCTATGAAATCTGGTACATGATCTGTTGCTCCTGAAGCTCACACTAATTGATTGGTAAAACTGCTACAACCTACTGCAACTGGAAATCATGAATCTCCTCCTGGAAACTGGATCTGGAAACCCTATGAGAAATTCTGGAAATTCCTCTTTCTCTTTGTGATTTTCTCTTCCACCCAACGTTGATTTGCTCCTGCAAAATCTGCTACAAATCAACTATTCCTAGATCAAACTGATTGATTTTCTCACCAGAATCCTCAATCTTGAAAATCCACACTTGCAAATCTCTCCTTCTGAGGCTGATCAATTTTTCCTCCTGCCTGGAACTAGAAATCTAATCCTTTGCCTCTGTTAATTCACACTTCCTGGTAGTCTACGCAAATCTTGAAAAATTCTTCCTAGAACTCCTTCTGAAACTACAAAAAATTCTCCCTCTCGCTATTGATTCTCTGATACGATCTTCAATACTATAATACCACGTGAAAATTCCTTGAAATGCAAAAATTGAAATTTATTCTTCTAGCTAATTAATTATGCAGTTTATTTGTTACGACAAACAACGAATAAATCAAATTGCATTTTTCATAATAAAATTGCATTGCAAAAAATAAACTTGAACTGAGAAAATAGATGCACACACACAATAAAAATGACACTAATATTTTTGGACTAACGTCCATTGAAAAAACCCCGAAGGTAAAATTGGTGAAGTAGATGAGGGTTTATTTTATTATTACAAAACAACAAAATATAAGTACAATAATTTGGATATCTAACTGACAATCCTCCAACAAAATATCTGACTACAAATATGAGTGAAAATTTCCCTTCTCCACAAGCAATTTGACCTCTCCTTGGTCACTTGAACTAGCTCCTAGATCACCCCTGCACAAGCCTCTACACAACCTGTAACTTGTACTACTCGGATACGCTTTTAAGTGCCTTAATATGGCCCTCTCTACCATTGAGATGAATCTAATCGACCTCTGGAAATTATCCCAACCTTCACCAATTGAATCGACCCCCTGCTTGGCTAAATCATACTGCCTCAATGAAGGCTCTACATAGTCCCTGCGCAACCTCTCTATGGATGTATGTGACCTCCCTTTTGCTGGATTTTCCGGCATTAGAACTCTACTAGAAATCTCTATTACTGCTCCCTCAACCATTGTTTTCTGGTTCAAGCTCTTCTTCCCGCTAAATCACTACATTGGATAGATTGATCTACCCAAGGAACTCACTCTCTCTCTTGCTCGACATGTCTATCTCCATCCCCATTGACGTGATCTTATAATATCTTGTTGGAGCACCAACGACAATGATTAAATCTGTGTAAGTTTCTAGAGATTTAATAGGAATGCTTTAATATCGCGAAAGCTTTTCTAGGTTTTGAATATCTCATGTTCCTTAGTATCTCAGATACAAATCGAGACTAGAACACCTATATGATGCTACAAAAACTAACATAAATTTTCGGTAATTAGATCTCGAGTTTTCGGCCACCTTACAAAAGGGAGATTTGAGAAATTGCCATGTACCCATCACTGTAATGTTATTAAAATTCATCATGTCTTTGTTCCTTTGAAGGAAGGATATCCAAATTTCATGCCTATGCATATTAGGAGTGGAGGAGCTTTGAACCACCCTTAATATTTGCAACATTCATAAGCACTAAGGAATTGGATAGAAACAAACTATATTTTCCATTTCGAGCCTTCCTTGCCCATTATTAGAATCTTTTTTCGCAAGCTCCTATGCTTTAGCGTTCAAATGTTTAAGAATATGAAATAATTCTAACTTTTCAAATCAGGGGGAAGAATTAAGAACTCTTAGATTCATAGGAACAGATGAGGAGCTCATTTAATCCTTGGCCTTTGTCATTTAATGGATGACGATGATTGAATCTCCAAACACCAAGAGCCTTCGAACTTTCTTATCTATGACCACCTCTAGTCCTTTCCATAATGCAAAGAATTCCACCTTATTATTGGATACAATTCCTAACCCCCGTGCAAATAAATAGTTACTATTTTTTTTTAGCAAGGCTTATGAGAACCCCTCCCACTCCTTCCTCCCCGTGTATTAACTAATTTTTAAAGTAAAAAATGTTCTAATTTTTGTCCTTTTTTGATAATTAACTAGTTTTTAAAGTAAAGAAAAAACATAAAAATATTTGATTTATTACAACAACATTAATATAGCTAAACCTAATTAAATTGGTTTAATAATAGATATTTACAATATAATATTGTATTAGTAACTGTATATTAAATATTAATAAACCTTTAATACATAATCTAAATTAATCAATATTAAAATATTAAAAATCACCGTATATTTTAATATTATTAATTAAATTATTTATAATTAAACAAACATATAATATATTTAGTGTAAGAGAAATATTTATTTATAATTAATACTATATAAATATTATAGTATTATAAGTTAAATTAATTATATATATATATATATTTTAAGTAAATCAAGATTCTATTCATTCTTCCAAAAAAGAGTACATCAATAGTAGAGTGTAGGTAGTCTCACCTCGACGAGGTTTTTTGATTATCGCTGTGAACTTATGACAAAGAAACAAAAAAACATCAAGAGACATAGTCCACAACTTGAGAGGCTAGAAGCACCAGTAAACAAACAAAACAAGTAAAACACCTGTAACCATGCTAGTCATTAGAGGTGATGGAGGCTGGGTTGTTTGGAGCTGTTCCTGGAGGAGGAGGAGGACAAAAGGAGCATTGAACATGCTCTTCGAAATGGGCCATCTAGGCCTCCAACTTTTCTACTTTCTCAGATAACATGTTCTGGCCCCGCTAGACCACCACTACGTGCTCTCGGACATGGCACTGAAAATAGTGCATTTTGTTCAAAGTAGCCATTAGCTCAGCGTGTTCCTCCTGCCTCACCCACTCCGAGGTTTCCAGGCATTCAAGAACTGATTGAATCAAATCCCGACAATGCTCAACACAATAGGTCTTCTGCTACCCACTTCCCACATGATGAGCCATCCCATATCTACCTGAATCGTCGCAACGAGCCGACCCATGACGCTGTTGACCCTGTAGTGTGCAACCCCCATGTCTAATTATCGAGCCACCTCGACTGCTACCACCACAAACTTTAGAACCCACCTGACTAGAGCGACCCTCCCTGCCACCACCTCGACCACCAAGGACTGGCTTACCCGAGCGACCATCTCTGTTACCTCCTCGTCTAGAACTATTGGGATGGGATACTAATTTCAATGGTGAAAGACTCTCACCACCCACAACATTGCCCGAATTAGACTTAATTTGGGACGAGGAGTGGGCCAAACAGGGAACAAGACACATATATATAATTTTAAGTCAATATTATAATAGCTAGTAATATATTAGTTATATATATATATATACATATATATATATATATGTATATTATAATTATATATAAAAACTATTAATTATATTGTAAATAATTACTAATATTATAAATAAATTTATATATATATATATATATATATATATATATATATATATATGTCATGGATAACTTTGAAACCTTGCTCACAACGAATGAAGTTTTCTCATTAGTAGACATTGATTCCAGGGTTAATCGCTTGGCTAATGGGAAAGCTAAGGACATTGAAGGTTTCCAGGTGGAAATATTAAAAATTGGAGGTCCTGTCCTCATCCCCCACATTCATAAGATTTTCAATGAAGCGGTCAAGCAAGGGTTCCCTAAACCATGGACTCAAAGCCTCATTATCCCTATTTTTAAAAGTGGGGATACAAATAACCCCTCTAATTATCAGACAATTATGATCAACCCTCTCCTAGCCAAGTTATATGGTATTATTTTGGAAAGGAAGTTGAGCATATGGCTTGAAAGTGAAGGTAAGCGAGCTAAAGGCCAAGCGGGTTTTAGAAAGCATCACTCAACAATAGACCACCTTGTTACGCCTAGGATCATTGTGGAGGAATGCCGCAATGATAAATCCAATCTCTTTTGTTGCTTTGTGGACTTTAGAAAGGCTTTCAATACGGTTCCTTGAAACAAACTTTGGAACATATTAGAAGAGCTAAAGGTTCCTTTTGAGTTGAGAGCTACTGCTATAAGTTTATACGAGAATGTAATTGCCAAGTTAAAGAGCAATGAGGGGTGGTCGAAAGATATTAAGTGTAATACTGGAGTTAAACAAGGTTGCCCCTTCTCCCCTACCCTATTTGGCATTTACATCGACAAACTAGAAGGTTGTTTAGAGGAAGCAGAATGTGTTGGCATGATATTAGCTAGGATAGTCATCATCCTTCTTCTCTACGTTGACGATATTGTTCTTCTCGCAAGGTGCCCATTTGATCTTGATAAGCAACTTATACTTCTTAAGGATTTCTGCTCTACCATGGGTATGATTGTTAACACTGACAAAACAAAAGTTATGATTATCAAATCCAAGAAGGACACTTACGGTAATTTTATGTATGACAATAGTAACTTGGAGGAAGTGTATTCCTACAAGTACCTAGGAATTGATATTCTTCACAAGTTCAACTGGAACTATAGCATTGAGAAAAGGATTAATGGGGGATGGAAAGCTTATTTTGGTCTTGAAAATAATTGTAAAACGGCAAACCTCGTAATGTGGGATAGAAATAAGTTCCTCTTTGAAATTTTAGTCACTCCGATTATCTTATATGGATGTGAGGTTTGGGGTTGTAGCATCTCTAGAGAATCCTAGAGAAAGATTGAGAAAATCCAAAAGCATTTTATAACGTATAACCTCAAAATTAAAAGCAACACATCCTATCCTATTCTCCTTATAGAAGTGGGTCTTTCCCCTATCGAGAGCCTAACTATGACTAGGCTTCTGTTGAACAAGCACAAACTCAATAACGTAGGAGACCATAGACTTCCTAAGCTAGCTTTAAATTCCAGCCAAAACCACCTAAGGCTCAAACGAGGTTGGTATAAAGACACCAGGGCCTAGTTAAACCATTGGGAGAGCAATGAGAATGTTGCATTGCAAAACATTAATAACATTAAAAATGTTGTTACTTCTAAGTTCAAAGAAAAAATGTGGTGTGAGAAAGATTTAGCAGCTAAATGAAAATTAAGATATTATAAAGAGGTCATCAACCCCACCCTAGAAGATCAAAAGTATCTCTCTGTTTTAACTAGCTCAAAGAAGAAAATTAATATAGCCAAGATTAGAACAAACTCTCATGAGCTCCATAGTGAAACGGGTCGTTGAGCAGTTCCTAAAACACCATGGATGGAAAGGTTCTACCATCTCTGTGAGAATACGAACATCGAGGATGAAAATCACTTCCTCTTAGAGTGCACCAGTACAACCACATTAGATCTCAATTTCAAAATCTTTGTTGCAACACTGACCTTCCTAGCTTTTTACGTTGTCAAAATTATAGTGAGCATGGGAGGCTTCTCTCCAAGCTTTTTGAGCATAGGAATAAAATCTTAAATCAAACTAAATAATTTGTTTTTTTAGGTCCGATAGACCAAAGTTTGGTCTCAATGGACGTTAACCATCATCATCATATATATAATATTATAACTATTGTATATTTATTTTTTTAATTAATATATATATATTTTGATTATATAAAAAATATTAAATAAGTATAATGTAATAATATTAATAATTAATTGAAATTATTTTATGTAATAGAGAGAAATATATATATATATATATAATCCCCATAAAAAAAATATTATGTAAACTTTATTAATAGTTAATTATAAACAATATAATATAATAGCTATTAATAAATATTTACATAAATTTGTTTTTCAAAAGTATTAACTCTTTTTCGCAGGAATTAATTTTTTTTGTTTTTTAGGTTAATATAATATTTAGATATTAACGTCTTCACTAACAATACCATTAACTCAATTAATTTTTTTAATGAATAATTATTTTTTAACCAAATATATTTAATTATAAATAAATAATTATTTTTTAACGGTATATTTTATTATATTAATTTCAATATTCATTATATTTTTCTAACTTCTAAAAATTTATTTATTTTTATATTGATTTCACATATACAGCATGCTATTATTCTTCATGGTTAAAGATGAAATAAAGATGTATAATCATGGATCCAATATGAAAGGAAAATCATGGATCCTAAAGACATTTTGAAATATAAATATAGGAAATTAATCTTTGTTTTTATGACGTGATGGTAAAAAGGAGAATTATACAGAACCAACAAGCAGACTCTTTATTAAAGGAGGTTTTTGGTATATGAAGGTAAAGTCTGAAGGGGATTTTTTCTCTATCCAAGAATTTTCCCTTCCAGATTCTTAACTTCAAATTTCGCTGAACCTCAGGTATGCTTTTTTCCCTCCGAATTTGGTTTATGTATGTTTGAAATATAAAGTGAATCTCATATTTTGTGCTTCTTCAGTTTTGAAAAGTCTATTTTCTTCTATTCTCCTCTCTATGAGAAATGTAAAATTTTGCATCTTGCTGGCAGCTCCTTGGACTGTCTTTTTTTCTTGAAATCTTATCTTCCTGCTGGGATTATGCTTCCCATCTCATCTAGATACTTTCTGGCTCAGATCTATATTTTGGCCATATGCAGAACTACATGTCAATGTACTAATCTGTCTCATTATATATCTTACCTAATACAATTATGCTTTTTTCGACCCGAAAAAAAGGCGAATTATGGATTTTATTTATTTTAATGCCGAAGACCAGGGGCATTTCGAAAATAAAAGTAACCCGATGGATCACTTTCCCACGCAACGGGCTAAAGGTGATAACCGACATTGGAATATTACGATGGCACGAAAAACAGAAGTGCATGATTGAACATTGGAATATTATTTATTATAAAGAGTGGAGATGAAAAAGAGAGTGCCTGATTGGAGTTTAGAATCTGATGCCATTAAACAACCTATACAAATGGAGAAGCATAACATATCTTCTTCTCATCCAACTTTATCTACTTTCTGTGGTTCCTCGTGCAATTTTCATACGTTAGATACGTTGTGCATTCCAATAAAAATTAAATCATTGTCATGTATATATTTTATTATTTTATTTTAGGTGTGGGATAGTAGGTTTTCACTAGTTATTATGATATTAAAATTTTCACAAAATTAAGTTGAGAAGTTTATTCTACAATCCAGTATGATGCTTAAGGATGTCAGTTCATCATTAAAGTTGAAATTTTGCTCATATAGACCAAAATATTTAAAAATAAAAATAAAAATAAAAATAAAATTAATAACTATACAAAACATTTAAATGATGTCGGCTCATAAAAAAAATTGCACATGAAGAAATTGGATCCCTCTCGGTTCATGTTAGATCCATATTTAAAATGGATCTATACTGGTAATAAGTTTTATTTTACAACATTTCTAATGGAAATTTTATTTTTCCAAAACAAACTTAACAATTATAATCTCCAAATTATTATCTTCGAAGTTTCTTAAAAAAATTGTTAAGTCTAAGCAAGCCATTCCAACGCAATGTGGAGATGTATAAGAGGCATCATGAAGATGAGAGGTCTAAAAAATTGTATCTATCTATTCCAAGGAAGTGTGAAACCCTTATTTTTAAGGATACTCCTTCAATCCATGGAATCAACACAGGAGGAGACATTGATCTGTTGCAATTGAGCTCGTCCATTGTTGAGAGGGCTAGCAGTGACCGCTTTTGCAGGCAATTCTTTAATGATGTAGCACTTGTGCAGATTGGGACGAGGAGGGGAAAGATTGGGAGTTGTCAACTGAGTGTCCTCTGGAGGCATAACCGCAACCTATTGTCAACAAGCTGGAGAGGGATGACCACCAATTGCCAAGATGGTGGAAGGAGAAGCTGAGCCGAGTTGAACAAAGACAAAGGTTGAGGGGCCAGGGGAGGAGGAGGAGGGAAATAAATACCCAGGTCGCAGGAGATGTGTCAGAGGGACGTGGTGGTGTGACTGTTGTTGGCGGAGAGCTCAATAATCCAACAAGTTTCCCTGGAGTTTTCTCATTCCTAGGCAAGGCGACTATGAGTGAGAAAGTTGTGGAGCGCCCAGAGTGCGTTCTATCAATGGTGAACCTCCTCAGCTTCCAATTCGAAGACATGGCACTGAATGTGAGCAAGAATGGTATTGTCATACATAGCCCATTCTTCATCTGCAACAAGGGAAGTGGCAGACGACCTCTACCCCTTCCATAACCAACTTGACAAACTCTTCCTCTTTTGTGGTCATGATGGAGCAATTGGGTTTTGTGGGATGTGCAGGAGGCACACGAGTTGCAAGAGAAGAGAAGGTAGGTGGGAGAGGCCATACGTTAAGCGAGGAAGTTGAAGGGAAATTCCATATTGTGAGCATGATGCGAGGAGTAGATATGTTGTAAGGCACGACTGAGTGAGCATTGAAGCTAAGCGTGTGGAGATGCTGTAGGAGGTAGGTAATAAAAAACATTGTTGGCATGATAGGACGCGATAGGATTGAGGGATGCCAGATGGAGGGTGACGTCATTTTGTCACTAAGCAAGTGGCTGGGCGAACAGAGACACCTATATCCAGAAGTTTAAGTTTTTAATTTAATTTTATAATATTAAATCATTTTCAAATTTAATGAAATAGATTTGAAAATTTTAAATTTTAAATTATATCGTTTTAAGATTCTTTATGTTTTTAATTTTATTTATATTTGAATAAATGAAATTTTTATTTTATGTTTTATTAAAACAAATGTTCTAAAATATTTAGAAAAAACTATAGGAATATTGAAATGGATACGTGGTAGGTTCTTTTGGATACACATGACATTATATTTCGAGGAGGTTATAATAAGACTTTTAATTTATTCAGGAATCAGGAATCAATTTTTAAAAATAATATATATATATATATATATTTATTTTGTGTGTGTGGAATTAATAATAGACAAAGAACAAAATCAATTACTATAGTTTTATTTTAATAAGGACTAATAATAAAAACATGGTTTACTCATAAACATTATAAATAAGGATTAAACCATTTATCTTAAAACAAGAAAAACTTTATAGGAGTAGTTATCAATTGTAAATTAGACACTAACACCATCATAACAATTAAATCTTTCTATATATTTTTATTGATATTGTGCAACTAGTAAGCGGTTATATATATGTTTCAAAAAAATATTCACAAAATCAGTGGTTTTGATGAGGAAAATAAACTTTTCCTCTTAGTTATAATTTCTTCCCGCTTTTTCTTATTACTTTTTAATTTTGATCAATTTTTTTTTTGTCTCTTTTAAAATATTTTTAATTTTATAATTGGCACTTTGTAATCAATAAAATTTTAAGATCACAAAAAAAAATTGTATAATGCTTTACATTGTTAAATAACTAAATATTTATAGTTAAAGCATAATTAATAAAAAATTCACACAAAATTAATAACAAAATGACCTCCACTGGTATCCTTCCACGAGACTAATACATTTTATATTTTTATCTTTTCATTTAATTTTAATTTATTATTAAATTAATTATTTAAATATATTTTACATTCCATCATTTTATTAAATATTAATTTATAATCAAATCAATTATTTAAATAAGTTTTATATCTTCATCATCTTATTTCATTTTAATTTATGATTAAATTAATTTGTTAATTAGTTGATGTTTATTAGGGGTGGTGTGGTAGATGGAGAGGTGCAATTCTTTCCTTTGAGAAGCAAGAAGAACATAAGCATGCTTGGGGTTTAGGTCACACTTCTAACAACGTCGCTGAAGCTTATGCCTTATATTAGGGTTTGAGGCAAATTGTGAATCTGGGAATTCATGAGCTGGTTGTTTTTGGTGATTCCTTGAATATATTTCAAGCATATTTATTAGTTGTATTAGTATATCCCAAAGAAGAAATGTCTCCATGTTCTCAAATCAAACAAATCAAAGGCTGATCAAATGGATAATTTGGGGTCAAGGTTAAATCAATGTGAACTTTGGTGGCAGGGGAAAAAGGGGTATGTTCCGCTTCCTTAATGGTTAATCAGGAGACTTAGAAAACAAAGAAAAAGAATAATTCCTCATAGTTGAATGTAACATTTTGAAGCTTTGTAAATTTTGTTTTTTGTTAGGTAAATATTAGCAAATGTATAAGTGGAATTGATCAAAGTATAGGAATACTTCCTCATGGTATAATGTAATATTTTGATGCTTTGTAAATTTCAGTTTTTGGTATGTCAATACTAACAAATATACAAGTGGAATTGTGATACCCTTAGAGCAATTGCTTTTGAAAATATTATTATTTGTAAATATTATAAAAATATGGGCCGTGGGGCCAAGACTAAAGTTTCTTAAAGTAAATAATAATATGTTATGAATAAAATATTCACTTATTTGTTTATTTGGAAATATAATAGGAGCCACCACGTGAGTAGTGAGACTCCCAACTGTTAGGAAGCAGTTATGAATAAGTTGTAGTTCAAGAAAACACAATTTTGAGGTGAGAATTGTCATAATCAAGGAAAAAAAATCCTCCATCTTTAATTCCTACGACTAGAATGATCATTGTAGGAGAGAAATGTCTTGGGTGTAATATGACCAAGAAAACAATTACATGAGAGAAAGAAAATCAGGAAATAAAAATGAGGTTCTAGTGCAAGATAAAGACTGGACCTGTATACATAAAGAATTCAACCTAGGTTTAGTAGGATCCTGTTAAGGCTTGAGGATGTGAAACTATGAAAAGTCTTGATTTGTTTCCTGACAAAAAAAGAGCCTAGAGCTTGGGGGGAATTGCTGAGACAACAATTCATCGGTTGGGAGTGTGGTAACTCCTATTTTATTTCCATAAATTTAGATAAGTATATAGGTTATTTGTGATTATGTGTCGAGTATATGAGTTTCAATATTTTCTTATGATTGTAAGTAGAAGATAAGGATGAAAATAATAATGATTAATTATTGTTCTTCTAAAGAAAGAAGGCTTAAGTTCTGACATAATTGGTTATGTGGAATAATTTGTATATAAGTGTTACGATTGGTACTGTAGGATTGGTTGTGTGTGAATGCTCAAAAAAAGGAAGAGATGTTCAAATGTTGAAATGTTGGATGTATAGGATAACTCAGAGTTAGCAGGGGAAAGATTATGATATTATATAAAGTAAATAAAGGGTTACAAGGGTGAAAAAACTCAGATGAGATGACATACAAATAATCAATAAAGAAATGCCTAAACATACAATTCTATTTATACATGTTTGCATATATAAAAATTGTATAACAATGTTTTTTTTAAGATTTTTTTTTTGATAGGGAACTAGCAGTCTATTGTGATATATGCAATAGACCACAAGCCACATATATTAGAAAATCATAGTTCAACTTAGGATCGAGACATTTAGAGACCACCAGAACTAGAGCCAGGATCCCAGATTCCAGCCTTACTATGACGGGCCATGTCTCCGGGGACTTGAACACGGGTGGATGGGATGGAAAACCACCATTCCTACTAGTCGAACATTGTTGCAAGTAAAAATAAATGCTAAGTAAAGACTATACAAAGACATTAAAGCTTATAAATGTTTGCGAAAGTAGACTTATTACTTTAAAAACAATGTTGAGATATTATATCGTCATGGGCTTATGAATGCCAAGATATAGCCGCGTGGTTAGAACTATGTTATGTTTTTTTTTGTTTTGTTTTTTGTTTTTTGTTTTTTGTTTTTTTGTTTTTTTGTTTTTTTGTTTTTTGTTTTTGTTTTTTGTTTTTTTGTTTTTTGTTTTTGTTTTTTGTTTTTTTGTTTTTGTTTTGTTTTGTTTTTTGTTTTGTTTTTTCGTTTCGTTTTGTTTTGTTTTGTTTTTTGTTTTTGTTTTTGTTTTGTTTTGTTTTTTGTTTTTTTTGAATATGTCTACTTCTATATTGATACAAAATATTGTTACACCGAGGCCATGGCCTCATGAAAGCTAGCCTGAAGATGCGGCATGTTTACAAAGCATAGCTGATCAAAAAACTCAAAAAAATACCCTGCTGAGTATTGCATTGAAGGACTGCAAGTAACCTGACCATGACTATTACAAAAAAGCAAAAAAACCCCATTGTTGTGCTTGGAATTGAAAATTAAACCAGGGCCATACAGCAACCGTAACAGGATGACAAGTCCATGGCAAATGAACCGAGAAACTCTGCCTGGAACAAAATCTGAGTACAAACTTCTGAAGCAACTAAGACTGCAACCGAGACCAGAAACCATAGGTTGGCAGAGTGCCCCCCTCGCAGGGGAAACTGGCGATAAGAGCTGGAGCGCTTATCATGACTGTGAAGAAGGTGATTAATGAATGTCCTCGAGCATACTGAATTCCAAAAAACCATAGAGCACAAACCTGTTTAAACGTCATGAGAGGTATCGGGCTGCTCTTCGATGATGCGACATCCATACTTGTAATCTTCTTCGTCCTCAGAGGGGTGGCCCTCTTTGCCTGTGGAGCCGCTACCGATAGGGACACTCGGGCCCGCCTGATGATTCATGATCGGGGATACCATACCTTTGCCTGAGCCTGAGGCCTTGCTCTGCTCGTAGTTCATCTGAATGGTGCCATATCTGTCTTCCGCCAGCCTTTCCGTAGTCACCCCAGGGGAAACAACTTCCTGACCAGCACTAATCTCGCTAAGCTCTATGGTAACAGAGGCCATGAAGGAGAAATTGCCATGAGTGCAGGGGAATTGAAGCCTAGCAGTATTAGTCGCAGAATTGAAAGAGCTCGCTGCCAAATTGTGCAGGCCTCTGCCCCTTCCCCGTCCACTCCTTGTATCCGGATACCGGTCCATGCGGAAGTCCGAACAAAAGGTCGAGGAATCCGTCGTGGAGGAGGAGGCCTGGCGGCCCGTTTTCCCCCGGGAGCTGCCTCTTTTGCAGCTCATCCTCTGGCGAAGTTTCGGCATAACCGGAAGAATAGGAAGATCCTGGCGGCCTGCTAAACTATGGAGGCAGAAAAGGATTAGAACAAGCTTGGCTTCAGCACCCAGAAGGGCGAATGGGAGAGCAGAGGACAAGTAGCTAGCGAAATTGCAGGTGTGGCGGTGAGAAGCCTGAAGCCCCAGCCAGAAATTCACCCATCGAAACAGAGCCCAGCAAGCCCCCGTGATGGTGCGAGAACGATTCTCTGCAGCTGCAAAGGAGGGACAGGAGCGCAAATGAGATGAGTTAAGGGCGCCATAATCAGGAAATAAACAGGCCGGAGAGGAGGGACAGGCTGCAATAAAGCAGCATTAAAGTTGAGCTCAGGGGAAATAAAGCTCGGATCCATGAGAGGCTGTGGAGATGAGCCACACGCCCGCACATGCAACTACCCACGTACCTATACAACAATCAGACACCCGGATCCGGGAAGAACTATGTTATGTTATGTAAATGCACAATCCCACATAAATTCAACCATATCCTGTCGATGGTAAAGTTTGTGTAGTAATTGTTACACTGTATAGAGTTTGAATCTCGTAAGGGTTGTGTATAAGTGTTATAAGTGTGTATAAGGCATATGTTGCCAAAGAGGTTAGTGCAAAACACATAAATCCCAAATCTTTTATTCCTTCCCTATACCATTGGCCTAGAATAAGGAGGGACCTCATATAATAGAAGAAAGAAATTAGAAATATTAAGGGAAGACAAAATTACAATGGGGAAATAATGAGAATAAGGATTTAACAGATGCATTCATGAAATTTAGAGGCATCGAATACAATATATAAATTTAATCAATTGAATATCTTCAAGTAAAAAGATAATATGTAAATGATTCTACAAGCTATGATAACCTTATATACACATGTAAAAAAAATTAAAAAATTACTCAAAAAATGAGGTACATTATAGGAATACTTTAAATATTGTAGCTATTTGTTCAAAAGTTTCAAGGCCAGATTTCTGTAAATGGTCATTGATACATACTTCATTCCAATCATGTACATTGATTTCAACTTGCTTATATAAATCATGTATTTAAATTGAGCTTCAACTCAATACCTTTTAATATAATAACTATTCTCGGTTCTTTTAAAAAATTGGTTGATGATTATTTTTCATTATTTTTAATATATAACTTTAAAACAATATATTTATTAATTATTATTTTTAAATGATATTAGTTTATAATTAAATAAATATTAAAAATTACAAAAAATTAAAAATTAACTAAGAAAATAGTAAAGCTACATTATATCAATGAAGAATAATTTATCAAAAAAGTATAAAGGTTAAGCGAATCATATATCATTATCACATAATCATTTAATGTTAAGCATATGGGCAAAATAATTTCTTTGTAGAAATTATTGTGTAGATTTGAAACTGCTCATGAAATTTACTAAATCATAAGACTCGAAGCTACTCTATTGCTCTATGGATATTAATTCACAATCCAGAACACAAATCATTAACGTGCAAAAAGAAACATCACACACACACACATATTTATCTAAGAGAAATCAACTACTCAAAACCCCTTCCTATTTGTATTGCATTAATCAAAGAATAGAGATGAATACATATGCTTGTTCAATCCTGAGCACAACTTGCAAGTGTATAGTCTATCTATTCGTCTGACTAACTGACTTTGGTCAACACTTAGCCAATTTTCAAGCCCTCCAAAATCCTATTTCCTTGCGTTGTTCCTTGAGGAAATTATCCCCTATTATTTAGGAAATTCCCTCAATTGGATTGCACAATTCCTCTAGGTCCTTCCTCTGACTGCATGCATCACCAGTACGCATGGGAATAGTCTACAACCGATAGTACATTGCCTTGGAATCTCCATCTCAACTAGGTAACTCAAATTATCTGCATGCATCAGTTATTTTGGGTTGATTAATTAGTTAACTGGTTGATCACTAAGTGTGGTTGAAGTTCCACTTCCACAACTTTACCTCCACTAGTTCCTCTAGCAGTTAGAACTAGTTTAAATGACCATAACTCAATTTAACTGAAATAGAATGCTATAAATTAGCAATAAATCATACTGAACTGAACTCAAGAATTCCAAACTCTAATTAATTGAGTTAACTGAGTGAAAATTTCCATGTCACCTCAGTTAACTACCTCCAAGGTTTCTGCTAAAATAGAAATTTGAATTTTCTCTAGTTTTACCAAGGCAAAGTCAAACTGAGACTTTCTTGCTGCATTTTAAACACTCCCTCCCAGCAAGAAAGGGATATCAACCACCCCTATCCTGCACCTGTGGAAATCTAAATTCCCCCTTTACAAGGCCTTTGTCAAAATGTCAACATCATGTTCCTTTGTCAGAATGTACTACAACAACATTATCCGCCCGTGCACACAATCCCATAAATGGTGATACCAGATATCTATATGCTTGGATCGATCGTGAAAAACAAGATTTTCAGAGAGCTTGATGTAACTCTAATTATCATAGTAGATCACATTTGGATCCATCATTTGACTAAACAATCCAACAAATATCTTTCTCATCCAGATTGCCTCACATGCTACTTGACTTGCATCCATGTATTATGCTTATGCTGAGCTGAGTGCCACATATATTTGCTTCCCACTATACAAAGAAACTGCTGTAGACCCAACATTGAAAATTCCACCTGATGTACCCTTTTTTCCTGATGGAATCCCCATTCGATCTGCATCTGTGAAGCCACACAACTTCACTCCCTGTGTCTGTCTGTACCATAGTCCAAACTATGTAGTGCCTCTGGGGTACCATAGAACATGCTTAGATGTGCTCCAAAATAATTTGGTTGGCCTAGCCATAGCTTGGCTCAGCTGGTTGACTGCATAACACATATCTGGTTGTGGGTTCACAAGATATATCATTGAACCCACCAACTGCTGGTAAACAGTAGCATCCACTTCCTCACCTCAAGTGGCATCCTCTTTCCTCCAGTTGGTCGCTAGAGGTGTATCCATGGGTTTGCATCTGTCCATGCAGAACCTATGAAGTATCTCATTGGCATACTTGCTCTGAGAGATAAATAATTCCCCATCACCTTTCCATACTTCCAATTCGAGGAAGTAGTGCATGAGACCCATGTCCTTCATTTCAATCTCTCTTGTAAGGTCCTCCTTGCAAGATCTAATCAACTGCTCATCACCAGTTAAAGTGAAGTCATCAACATATAAGACAATAATTAACAATTTACTTCTACCAAAATATGATAGAGGTTTGCATTCACTTCACTTTTGATGAAGCCCAAACTAGTGAGATAACTATTAATCTTGGTGTACCAAGCATGGGGTACTTGCTTGAGACCCTACAATGCTTGCTTAAGTATGCACACATAAGACTCCTGATCCAAAGCATCAAAGCCTTCTGGTTTCTCGATATAAACCTCCTCCTCAATAACTCCATTGAGGAATGCTGTTTTCACATCCATCTGGTGGATCTTCCACTCCATTTGTGCAGCCATAGCAAGGATTGATTTGATGGAAGAGTACCTTACTACTTGAGAAAAGGTCTCCTCCTAGTCAATCCCTTCAACTTGAGAGTACCCCTTGGCCACAAATATAGCATTGTACTTTTCTATGCTTTTGTATGTTGCATGATTTACCTTGAAGATCCATCTCAAGCCCACAACTGATTTGTCTACTGGTCTTGGGACCACTTCCAAAACACTGTTATTTACAATGGATTCATACTCCTCCACCATTGCATCAAACTATACAAGTTTCTCTATTAATTCATCAAAAGAGGACGACTCAGTCTCTACAAGCTCAATCATTAGAGCCATGTATCCAGTGCACTGATTTGCTGACCTTCTCTGCCTACGATGATTTGAAGGAGCACCCACATTCTCCCTAGCATCCCGCACAAGTATCTCAACTTCTTTGGTCCTTTTCCTTCCTTCTCTGTATGGTTCTTCTTGAGTGTCTATCGCCACTCTCTTCTCCTCAACTTGTGGCTACTCCACACTTCTTGAGGTTCCTCCTTTAGAGCTAAAATATCCTCTTCTGGTGAGATCTGAAGCTCCCTCTCAAGAGAGCGTTGCATGAATTTTTCTTCATCAAATTTTACATCCCTTTGAACAAATTTCATTTTGAGGGATGACAAGTACACACGATAGTTGTGTGGAATTTCTATGTAACCCACAAATACCCCCAATTCTACTATCGACTCTAAATTATTCCTTGATTCTTTGGAGAAATGATAGTAAACAAAGGCTCCAAAAATCCTAAAGTGCGACACATCCGACTTCCTCCCCGAGAAAGCCTCCTCTGGTGTAATCATGCCCAGAATGCAATAAGGACCCATCTTATGCAAATAGACTATTGTGTTGCATGCCTCGACCCATAAATGTATAGGTAGGCCCTGATCATGACACATCACCCTTGCTGCTCCCAAAATGTTGCGGTTCTTCCTCTTAAT
This sequence comes from Pinus tabuliformis, assembly GCA_031772625.1. Classification (NCBI taxonomy): domain Eukaryota; kingdom Viridiplantae; phylum Streptophyta; class Pinopsida; order Pinales; family Pinaceae; genus Pinus; species Pinus tabuliformis. The sequence goes on from CM062816.1 coordinate 60,934,786, forward strand.
CGCCCCATTTTGCTGTGGGGTGTTGTCTACTCTCGTCGAATTCCTTCTTTTGCACATAAATTTTTAAATTCATTCGACACATACTCACCTCCATTATCTCTCATGAGAGCCTTCACCTTCTTTCTTGTTTCTTTCTCAACCAATGCCTTGAACTCTACAAACTTGGAGAATGTCTCATCCTTCTTCCGCATGAAGAAGATCTAATACTTTTGTGAGAAGTCATCAATAAAAATAACAAAATATTTGTGCCTGGTAGTGGAGGTTGTTGAGAAAGGTCCACAAACATCAAAGTGGATCCTTTCAAGGAATTCATGTGCTTTGCTGTCTCGATCATGGAACGTGGCTTTTGTGTACTTCCCCAAGGTACATCCTTTGCAAGTATCTTGCTTCTCTAGTGCTACTTTGGGGAGACCTGTGGTTATCTACTGCATGATCTTCAAAGCGCCATGATGCAACTGGCTAAGTATTATATGCCAAAATTCATCGACATCTCAGCTCTGTACCTTCTCCACCTTCGTGCTCAATGAAACACTGTCTTCCACATATATCTTGTACATGTTCTTCACACGAACCCCGATCTGCTTCACTTGTCTTGTGGATATGTGTCTCAGGAATGCTTTCCCTTTTCTAAAGATAACATCTAACCATGGTCTTCCAAAACTGCAGTAGAGACAAGATTTTTCTTTAGAACTTGAACAAACATCACATCCTTGAGTCTGAGAGAGGAGCTCGACTCCATCTGAAAGGTGATTGTACCAATCCTGGTTTTGTTTTACCTTCCATCATCTCCAATCTTGATGTGAATATGGAGATATTTCTCTTCCAAATCATTGAAAATTTCTTTATTCCCCATCATGTGGAATGAGGCACCACTATCCAAGTACCAGACACTCCCCATCACTGTATTGGCCATGGATGCAAAGAGAGTAAATTCAAGCTCGAACTGTGAAGCCAAAGCTTCACGTATTTATCCTCTTGAGATCTTCTTGCTTCTCTTCTTGTGTGGAAACTTAGTGGCATAGTGCTCGAATTCATGACAATGAAACCACTTGATTCTGGATGAGTCTTTCTTCTTGCCCCCTTGACTAGATTCTAGTTTGGATTGGGATTTCTTCCCTTTTCCCTTCTTTGCTTTTACAACTAAGGCAAAATTTTCTTCATCCTCTCCCTTGGATGAAGTCCCATATCTGGTATTCCGCCTTATTTCCTCATGTACCAAATCAAACCATAGGTATTCCCAATTTGGTAGTTTCTCCCTCCCATTCACCAAACCTTGGTAACTGTGCTGGGAAGGCCTAGAAGGGTGTGGCTTACCAAATCATATTTTGCGATAGTAACACCAACTTTACCAAGTTCATCATGACATTGTATGAACCTTGTTAGGTATTGCAAAATAGTCTTGTTCTTCTTCATTTTGATATTTCAAAGTTTATCCTTGAGCGCCAACGTCCCGTGGTCACTACTATTTTGGAACAAATATGTCAATGCTTGCCACATTGCATATGGAGTCTATTTCCCATGGAAATTTGAGACAATATGGTCTTGTACTCCCTCCAATATGATTATCCTTAGCTTGGCTACAAAATTTTTCCATTATGCTAGATCCTGAGTATCAATTGTTGGTGGTTTCAGGATATCATTATCGAAAAATTCCTTCAATCCACTATCTTCGAGCATTGCCTCCATGGGGTCCTTCGAAGCAACATAGTTCGAGCTTCCCTCAAGGGAATGCTTGATTCTTAGTCCATAGAAAGCCATCCTTCTAGCTCAATTGATCCTGCAAATTCGATCCTCCTGCAATAACAACTTTGAAATTTATGCTCTACTGTGAATCCTTCTCTGATACCATGTAGAAATTATTGTGTAGATTCAAAATTGCTCATGAAATTTACAAAATTACAAGACTCGAAGCTACTCTACTACTCTTTGGACATTAATTCATAATCTAGAACACAAATCATTGACATGAAAAAAAAACATTACACATGCACAAATATTTATCTAGGGGAAAGCAACTGCTCAAAACACTTCCTATTTGTATTGCATTAATCAAAGAATGTAGATGAATACATTTGCTTGCTCAAGCCTAAGCACAACCTGCAAGTGTATAGTCTATCTCTCTGCCTAACTGACTGAATTTTGGCTGACACACAACCAATTTTCAAGCCCTAAAAGCTCCTATTTCCTTGCGCTTTTCCTTGAGGAAATTGGCCCCTATTATTTATGAAATTTCCTCAATTGGATTCCGTAATTCCTCTAGGTCCTTCCTTTGACTGCATGCACCACTTGTACACATGGGAATAGTCTACAACTGATAATTCACTACCTTGGAATCTCCATCTCAAATGGGTAACTCAAATTCTCTGCATTCATCAGTTATTTTGAGTTGATTGATTAGTTGATTGGTTGATCATTGATTGTGGTTGAAGTTCTGCTTCCACAACTTGACCTCCACTAGTTCCTCTAGTAGTTATAACTCGTTTAACTAACCATAACTCAATTTAACTGAAATCGATTGCTACAAATTAACAATCAATCATACTTAAATGAACTCAAGATTTCCCAACTCGAATTAACTGAGTTAACTGAGTGACAAGTGCCATGTCACCTCAATTAACTACTTCCAAGATTTCTGCTAAAATAGAAATTAAATTTTTTCTCTAGTTTGACTAAGGAAAAGTCAAACTGAGATTTTCTTGCTGCATTTTCAACGTTCTTTTACTTAATTTTAAATTAATATTTTAATTTCTAAATAAATTTATTTAAATGATATTTATGAATGATTCTTCCTTTGTTATATAACTAGCACAACTACATCAATAAGATGGTTGATATATGTCGATATACATTATTTTCCACTTAAAATGGTGTTGATTGGCATATAAAAGGTGGAAAATGATGCCTATTGGTGTACATCAACCACTTTATTGATGTGTTTATGCTAGTTGATGGTCAGGGTGCATGGCACATATTAGTAGACGATGGTTAACTATGGTTAAATATGGTCATTTATGGTTGACCATGAAGATGGTAGCTCATGTTGATTATAGGTTTGACCATGGTTGACTAGGTTGTCCATGACTAACTATAATTGGATATGGTTTTGTATGGATGAACATGGTTGAAAAATGTTGACTATGGTTGAACTTTGCGACCATGTTTGACCCATAGGGTCTCCACCTAGTAAACCTATGTCATAGTGCCCACATTCATGGGCTATTAAATGATATCTTAATATCACTAGATATTGATAAAAACCTCCCAAAATCCTTTTGTTGAATGACTTTCTAATACAACTTTCTAATACAAGTAACCCCTATTTTTAATAGATACCCCTTATTATTAATGAATACCCTTTTGTATACCTCCATATACCTATAATTCCCCCCTATTCCACATCCCTCCCTACAATACTTAGAATATATTAACTTTATTTTTCATAATTAAAAAATTCCCTTTATGAATGAATGTGGTAAGATATTGGTTAACAAGGTGAATCACCCATGCTTTGGTTATGGTTGAGATCGCTTGACTATGTTTGACTACTTTTGAGGTGATTCATGGTTCACTATGGTTAACATATGATTGATTATGACTAAACATTGTAGACTAGAGTTGTCAAAATTTATCTATAGATGATTGTGATCGAACATGGCATGATGCCCATGTTTACCATGGTTGGCCATGTTGACCATGGTTGGCCTTGTTGATCACGGTTGAGAACGATCAACCATTATCAACCATGTTGACCATGTGGACTATTGTTTATTGTGATTTGGCCACATTTGGCCTAGTTCGAACATGGTTTTCCATGTTGACCATAGTTAACCTTAATTTTTTGCATTTGATTTTGGTCAAAAACATGTGACCATGGTTGACAAGTGTTTAACCCCAGTCAACCAAGAGAAGATCATGGTTGAAATAGTTTAAAAACATGATTGACCACCATTGTTAATGCTTTTTATTATCGAATTGTGACATCATTTTCTTGTCCAATTATAATGACATTTGATGTTCATCACATTATGACTTCGTTTCTTGTGTCCACATTGCGATGACTTATTTTTCATCAAAATGTTCAACCATGGTTGACCATTCTTGACCATGTTCCATATGAATGAATGTGGTTGAGCATGGTTTCCCATGGTTAATTTTAGGTGGCCATGTTGACAATGGCTGACCATGGTTCATAGTCAACCATTATAAAGAAGGTTGAATATGGATGGCTATGGTTTGCTATGATTGTCTTTGGTTGACTTCGGGTGATTGTGGTTGAAAATGGTTTATTATGGTTGACCATGTTCAATGAAATTGAGCAAGGCTTGCCATGCTAAAACATGTTCACCATGTTTGACCATGGTTGAGCTTGTTAGACCATGCTTGACTATGGCCAACATATGGTTGATTGAGGGTGGAGATAAGGTTGTTAACATTTATGTATAAATGAATGTGGTCATCCATGACTACCTATCATTCCCATGTTGAATATAAGTAACCATGGTTGAATATGGTTGACCATGTTCGATGAAAGTGAGCAATGATTTCCATGCTAAAACATGTTCACCATGTTTGACCATGGTTGGGCTTGTTAGACCATGCTTAACTATAACCAACATATAGTTGATTGAGGGTGGAGTAAGATTTTTAGCAATTAAGTATAAATGAATGTGGTAATCCATGATTACCTACCATTCCCATATTGAATATGGGTGACCATGTTTAATCATGTTAATAATGTTGACCATGTAGACCATGGTGTCGACATTAAACTAAAGTTGCTTATGATATAATATTATTAACTATGACTATCAATGGTTCATGATGTTTCTTATGATTGAATGTGGTTGACCATGTTAAGCATGGTTAAAAATTGTAGACCAAAGATAACCATGGTTTACTATAGTTGGCCATCTTAACCATGGAAGACTATGGTTGACCATAATTGACCATGGATAGCCATCTTAAACATGGTTGAACATGATAATGATGGTTGGCCATGGTTTGACAATTTGACCATGGTTTTGCTATAACTGACCATGGTTGACTATGTTTTACCATGGTTGGCTTTGGTTGAGTATAATTGACCATGGTTTGAATATGGCTTGACTATGGTTGATCCAGGTTTAACTATGGCTTGTGTAAGGTTGACCATGCTTTGACTATGATTTCCATTTTGATTGATGATTAACCATGGTTTCACAATAGTTGAATTTAGGCAACTGTAGTTTGACCATAGTTTGAATATGGTTATGTTGGGTATGTGTTATATTATTTGCATGAGTATCCCGAGGTGTTGTTACATTGCGTCGAGTGTAGTGAGGGGTCACAAGAGGGTGGTAACCCCCCTGCAAGGGGTTCAAGGTATTTCCTTGATTTTTTTTAATGCAAACCTAAGGATGGGTTGGCGGACCCAAGGATGGTGGGAAGACCCACCCATGGTTTTGTGCATGGTTTTTACGCATGATGGTTTTGTCCATGGTATTTTGTAGATCTGGTCAAGGGGACTACACTTATGTTCTAATCTAGGTTTAATGGATTGGGGTTTATGAATGCTTCGACATGTATATAATGTATTGTAACATTGAAAGGAATATAATGATAAATCAATATAGTTTTCATACTTTTGGTTTCCAGGTGAAAAATATATATGTATCTTTTCTGTTCTTGCAATTGCATATTTTTTGTTTTTAAGAATTTGTTTACAGGTTATTTCTGTATAGGGTTAAAAGCTTCAGGTTAAACATGGTTGATTATGGGTGATTGTGGTTGATCATTGTTTGACTATGCTGTCCATGGTTATATAGGGATGTTTATGGTTGAATTTAATTTGACTATGGCTGTCCATGGTTGAAATTTCTAGTTGACTATGGATAGACTATGATTGTCCATGGTTGACTGCAGCTGACCATGGTTTAATTATGCTATCATGTTGGCCATGGATGACTATGGTTTTCCATGGTTGACCATGGTTTAATTATGGTAAAATATGGTTTAACTATGCTTGACCATGGTTTGATTATGGTTGGCCATTATTTGACTATAAGTGAACATGCTTTAACTATGGTTGTTGATGGTGGACAACGGCTAACCATGATTGACTATGATTGAACATGGTTGTGTTAGACGATCCAAAATACATAATTCATAGTTCACAAAGTTAGGATAGAATATTTATTTATTTATAATATTTAATTAAATATTGGAGACACTTAGAAATAGAATATTGTTGTAAAAGATATGACATCTAGAATAGTGTTATATCTTAGGCTCCAATTTAGGAAAATAGTTAGTAGATTGGTTAGAATTGGATTTATTGTAAATTGAAACTTTTTAATTTAATAAGTAGTCCATAACTAGAATAGGTTAGGACATTGAGCTTATATATAGCTCATTCTCCTTATTGCAAGTGTGTTGGAGTGTTCAAGTGTAAACTTTTGCAATTTTCATATGTAATTTCTTTTCCTCATTAATAAAATTGTGTCTGAAGAGACTTCTGCCATTATTGTGGTATCAGAGCTTCAGTGATGCAACTGATGTGAGAAATAGATTCAAGTGCTGCAGATTCTTGGAAAACACAATTGAATTGATCAACAAATGATTGGTATGCAAATTGTGGAAAAGAAATTTGATTATTATTATTGTTTTTAGATTTTTAAATCTGTACATCAATTTTTTATTATGATCCAAAATTTTCTTTAAAAATCCAAATTTCCCCTGCAAGTTTTGTTTCAATGCATAGTGCCAAGTTCTGTTTCAACGCATAGTGCTGAGTTCTCTTCACATTTCTCAACGCATTGAGATTTTAATGTCAAGCCAAACCCGAAATTCGTATTCTGGTTATTCTCTGTATCTGCGTCCAAATTTATTGATCTCCATCACTTCGTATTCTGGTTATTTTCGTAGCCACTACTATTTTAATTTCCTCGACATTTTGATTCATGGAAGCTGTTCCAAGACCGACCAATGGTATTTTGGTGCTTTGATGCAGCAAAACTGCATCCTGAATCAATACGCGCGTGGACTTGTGGGTTATGGGCCCACGTATACATCGGAAGCATTTTAATCAGCGAACTTCACAACAAAATGAAAATCGCAACCACGATATAACTTTACCAATCACCACTGGTCCCACTTTGACTTTTCCCTTTGTCAGGCGCTTCAATCTGCGCCGTTGATTTCACTCTTCAGATCCAACGGCTATCGTGTCACCCGCTCGCCAACTAGCTTGGCCAATCTCCACCATCGATCAATCCCGTTCGATCCAATGGCTATCGCGTCATCTTGCGCAGATTCTTGCACGACTGATATCAGATCGAGAGCACGTGAGAAAAGTGGTTTTCTCGTGCTACCTGTCGAATGCTAAGGTTAATCATGCAAAATTTATAAATACCATTTCCGGCCTTTAGGGCGTGTGAGATATCACTTACTACTTATGAAGACCACTCCGTCCTTCTGCTAACACGTGGTTTGATCTCCACCATTCATCTTTCGCCAATATCATCTGTCGATCTGTTCTCAGATCTCTCGTTCGCTTATCGGTGGAATTCGTGTTACAACACAAATTTATCTCTGCCATACTTTGTCTAAGGCGAAGTTCATAGGAACTTCGTCCCTTACACTCGCACACGCAATTATCAAATTACAGTAAAGAACATATATATACAGAGATAGACACATAAAACCCAGATTTCGCCTAGATTTATAATAACACGGATATTTCAATTATAAACAGAACTTGATTACAGACTAAGGCCTCATGGCCCGAGTCACAAATTGCCCTGCGGCTACATTTCATACCCTATCTATCTTTCACACAACACAGACTCTCTTATATAGGAAATTACAAAGGGAGGAATCGTTTAAGATCCATGAGTTTCTCCCACAATCGATCAATCAAACCCCTAAATATCTATTTGTGTGCATGGAAGATAATTACATTTAATCAAGCCTTCTAGAGACTTATCAATTCCATCAATTCAGCTCTGTTTAAACAAAATTTTCCTCGGTTTACCATGATTGTCCACGTTTCCCCTCTCACATAGTTGAGTTTAAATTTTGATTAAGGGTGTTCCGATGCGCTACATCATGCATGTGTTGAGCTCTAGAACTTGCTTCAAGTGGAGCAATTAGGTACACTTTATCAAGCTCTTCGAGCTTTAAAACCCCAGTTCTTTTAGGAAACAATCAAACTTGGCAGCAGTCCTCTCCTGCAAGATATAACTCGCAATGTGATCCTTCATCATTTTTATTCTCGAGCTCCAGATGAGTTGGAATCTCCTTTGTAGAGGACAAAATTTACACCCAAGTGGCCCTTCGAAGTCGAATAGGTCATTGCGGTGGCGAACTTTCGAACTTGAGGAACCTAAACCGGTGAGGGGGTGTACGGTTGTGTCGGTGAATTGACAGGCAATTGAGCTCCCGACCTTGAAATTGCAAGCACTGTAGCACAACGTATCAATAAAAGAATAGACTTCTGCCCTTGTTCTTGAAAACGGAGACTCCAGGGCAGGGTTCAAAGCATACGGTGAAACTCACGCCAAATTGAAGAATTAGTCTTTGTTGCCGTAACTTCTCAAATTGAATTTTTGAAAGTTTGCTTTGATTTTTTAAAAGGAGATACGTTCACTTTTTTTTAAAGTGACTTCCTAAGGGTTTACGCTTTTTTTAAGGATTTCTAATAGTGATAATGTGGAGTATTTCAACAAAGTGATAAGGTGTAATTTTATTTTAAAATTTTGTTTTTTAGTGGAGAGAGAAGTTGTGGATTTTGTAATTTGGAGAGATATGGATATTTTTTTTATTTCTTTGTAACTTGGAGAGATAATGATTTTTCTGTTATTTGTAATATGGAGATATAAGGAATTTATTATTATTCGTAATATTTTTGGAGAAATAAGGCGTGAGAAGGTGTTAGGGTTATTTGTAAATGTAATTATAGTAAATTTTGTAATTTTTGGAGTAATGAGGAGATTCTATTTGTAATATTTTATTTGGAGAGATAAGAGTGATATTTTAATTCAAATTATTTTCTTACTTTGAGTGGGGTGAGATTAGTCTTTTGAGACGAATTTGCAAAAGCATTGTAAGCAGTGAAATTTTGAAAGTTTTCATTGTAAATTCTTAAGAGAAATTGACTAGAGCCAAGTGGAAAGCTCAGACATTTTTCTCCTTCAACGACTATATGAGCGTCAATGCCAAGCCCTAATAAATCGTTTTTGCATGGCGTGTTTCTCATCTTTTTCCTGTGCTTGATTCTTTTTGGTGCAAAGCTTCAAAACTACAATGTCGAAGTTAATTAATTTGTTCTCTGATTTTGATAAGCTTGAAGGGGTAAAATCATACAAGACATGGAAACATCTCATTGAGAGCACTCTAATATATAATGAATTATGGAAAGATATATGTGATGGAGACATTAAGCCTAATAAACCCACATATGTAACTTCACTTGCAAAAATGGGAAGTTAAAAATGCCAAGGCACTGGCTCTTATAAAGTCTTCAGTTAATGATGAGATGTATATTCATATTGAAAATGCCTCAGATGCATGGTCTGCTTTACGTACTTTCAAAGATTTATTTGATACACAACCTGAATAAAAAAATGTTGATCTACAATTAAAGTTGATTCAACAAAAATTAATTAAAGGGGGATATGTCCTTGAATATATCTCTAGACTTAAAAATATAAGCAAGAAATAATAAAAACTGGATTTCAAACAGTAGATGACAGATTTATGACCACAATTCTCATTGCTAGATTGCCTTCATATTACACGCATTTTTTGGAAAATCTACAATTGATCGGAAAGTTGGATAAATTAAAGTTTGATGAGTTGAGTGAAATGTTGGCTCAACGCGACAAAAACTTTGGAAAAAAGAAACAAGGGGAAGATGTCTTCTTCACAGAGGCCAGCACGAGTAAATCATCAACTGATAGTTCTAGAGGCAAAGGAAGAGGACATTTCAATCAACATCAAGCAACACATAGTGGACAAGGTCGTGGATGAAGTCAAAGCAGAGGCAACTTTAAAGGAAGAGGCCAAAGTCAAGGTAGAGGCAATTTTCAAGGCATAGGAAACAATCAAAGAAGAGGCTAAAGTCAAGGCAGAGGGAAAACTCAGATCAGAGGTAAAAGTAGAGGCAGAGGATAGTATCAAGGAAGAGGCAGAGACTTGAATCAAATTGTCTACAGAAGATGTAACAAATTGAGCCATTTTGCAGAATATTGTAGGACTTCCATTGATAAAATTCCAAAGTTCCATCAAAACACAACACAATTAGCTATTGATCAAGATAATGATGGTTCAAAATATGTCTTCACATCAAGTCAAAGCTCATAATCAACAACATTAGTTTCCACTTTTCTTAAAAGTGATTATGAAGATTCATGGATTTTAGATACAGGAGCAACTCAACACATGACTTTTCAACGAGACTTATTTTGGAACTTCCAACCATGCCAACTTAGTTCAATATTTCTTGTTGATGATACAAAACATACTCCTTATGGAAAAGGTGTCGTTAAAGTTTATCTTCCTAAAATTGGAGAAAGATTGATTTCAAATGTATGGTATGTACCCAACTTTGAAAATAATTTGTTGTCTTAAGTCTCGATTAGATAAGTTGGACATCAGGTGGTTTTGGAGCATGGCCTAGTTAAAATTAATTCAATCAAGCAAACCATGAAAAAAATGATGTCAGGGTATGAAGATGGAAAACTGTTAAGGATGAAAGGAATAATTATTCCAAGGAATTCTGACTTTGCAGGGGCAACAAGTATAAACATTTCACCTATCAAATTATGGCATGTGAGATATGGACATCTAAACTTTGAGATTCTCTCTCAACTGCAAAAACAAAGAATGGTTAAGGGATTTCCTAACTTCAAGAAAGAAAATGCGAGATGTGAAGCTTGCATTTATGGAAAACAAAGTCGAGAGACTTTCCTGACAAGTTCATGGCGAGAAAACATGCATTTACAATTAGTACACAATGAAATTTGTGGACCCTTGCAAACTTCTCTAGGAGGTTGCAAATATTTCTTACTCTTTATTGATGATTTCAGCAGAATGACATGAGTTTACTTCTTGAAGCATAAGTCAAAGGCATTTGAAAAGTTTAAAATTTTTTGTCAACTTTTTGAAAACGAAGTCAAAGAAAATATTGGCACTCTTAGAACTGACAATGGAGGAGAATTCACTTCAAATGAATTCCAAAGTTATTATAGGGATAATGGAATCAAACGACATCTTACAAATGTCTACACTCCACAACAAAATGGATTAGTAGAAAGAATGAATCACACTTTGTTAGGAATGTCGAGATCTATGTTAACTTTTAAAAAGTAAAGTCTTATTTATTGGGCATAAGCAATCCATACAGTTGTTTAATTAAAGAACACGTCTCCCACAACTTCTTTGGATGGAATCACACCTTATGAAGCATGGTTTGGTTTCACACCTAAAGTTAAACACCTTAGGGTTTTTGGTTCTGTATGTTATGCCTTAGATGCAAAATAAAAACGAACTAAGCTTGACTCATGAAGTTTGAAATGCACAATGATTAGATATTTGAATGAGAAGAAATGGTACAAGCTTCTGTCAAATGGGAAATTTATTGTCAGCAGAGATGTAATTTTTGATGAAACTGAGAGTAAGAGTGCCGAAGAAATAGAAAATCTTCTTCAAAAATTGGAAACAAAAGGAGATAAAAGGAAAGGAAACATTCAAAGTCAACCAAATTCACAAAATTGGTATGAAATTGATTTTCCTTCCTCTGAAGATGATTCATCCAATCCATCTACTTCACCAAAACAGTCTGGGTCTTCTGGTAGTTCATCAGAATCTCCTAGTAGTAGCAGTTCTTCTGATAGTGATTCTTTGCCCCTAGAATATGTAGTTGATCAACGTACCTCTGTTTACATTAATCCTCTTTATAATGATGGTGACTTTTCATAATCTCAAACAAGTGAACATCAATTTCCAAAATGGGTTGTTCAACTTTTGAAAGATGTAAGGCATGATGAGGAAAATAAAACAGGAATAAGGGGGTCAACTAGGAATGAATGAAAATTTTCTTTGATCACGAATGATTTTACTGAACCCTCCACATACAAAGAAGCAGTAAAATATAAAGAATGGCAACAAGCGATGGTTGAAGAATATAAGGAAGTTCAAGACAACAACACTTGGAAACTTGTTGATTGTCCTGAAAGTGTTAAACCATCAGATGCAAATGGGTTTACAGAATTAAGTACAACCAAAATGGAGAAATCAACAAGTACAAAGCTAGAATTGTGGCTAAGGGTTTTGTGCAGCGGGAAGGCATTTATTATGAGGAAAATTTTGCTCCTATAGCAAAATGGAACACCATTCGCTTAACACTCGCATTAGCTGCACAAAAAGGATGGAAAGTTCATCAAGTGGATATAAAGAATGCTTTCCTCAATGGGTATTTACAAGAAGATGTATATATGACACAACCGCCAGGGTTTGAAATTGAAGGGCAAGAACGTAAAGTCTACAAATTGATCAAGGCTTTATATGGGTTAACACAAGCTCCACGAGCTTGGTATGCCAAAATGGACAAATACCTTCGGAAAGTTGGCTTTCAACGAAGTGAATCTAATGACACTTTGTATGTATGTCAACAAGGTAAAAATCAGGTGATTCTTGTTATGTATCTAGATGATTTGATCATTACCGGAAACAATGATGATCATATTGTATAGGTCAAAAAGGAGTTACATGCAGGTTTTAAGATGACAGATTTGGGAATACTTCACTACTATCTTGGAGTTGAAGTATTCCAACATACACATCATATTTTCATTTCTCAGAGTAAGTATACAACATAAGTTCTTCAACGATTTGGAATGTAGGATTGCAAGCCTGTTCTTACCCCCATGGAACAAAACTTGAAACTTTCAAAATTTGAAGGGGGGGAAAGGTGGACAACACTACTTATAGACAGTTGATTGGTAACTTGATTTATTTGACAACCACTCGACCATATCTATCTTATGCAGTTAGTATTCTTTCACACTTTATGCAGGAACCACGAGACAACCATTGGAATTTATCCAAAAGAGTTCTTCGATATATCCAGGGAACAAAATATTTTGGTATTATTTACAAAAGGACTAAAAACTTTGTACTTGGCGGATTTTCAGATGCTGACTTTGCTGGCAATGTTGATGATCGAGCATCAACCTTAGGTTATTTAATGAACATGGGGTTAACTGCAGTATCTTGGAGTTTCAAGAAACAAGCTACAGTGGCCACTTCTTCAGCCGAAGCAGAGTACATATCAACATGGGAAATTGTTTGGTTGCGCAGAGTATTGCAGGATTTGGGCATCCCTCAAGCAAAAGTTACATCATTATTCATTGACAACCAGTCAACCATAAACCTTGCAAATAATCCAGTTTTTCATTAAAAAACAAAGCATGCGGACACCAAGTATCATCACATTAGATCACTCATTTCTCAAGACATCATCAAGCCAATTTATTGTCCTTTAGAAGATTAGGTCTCTAATATTTTCACAAAACTACTTGGTGGGATCAAATTTACTAAGTTCAAAGATGAACTTGGTATCTATTGTAATGTATCTTTGGATCATAGGGGGGAATGTTAGATGATCCAAAATACATAATTCATAGTTCATAAAGCTAGGATAGAATATTTATTTATTTATAATATTTAATTAAATATTGGAGACACTTAGAAATAGAATATTGTTGTAAAAGATATGACATCTAGAATAGTGTCGTATCTTACGCTCCAATTAAGGAAAAGAGTTAGTAGATTGGTTAGAATTGCATTTATTGTAAATGGACACTTGTTAATTTAATAAGTAGTCCATAACTAGAATAGGTTAGGACATTGAGCTTATATATAGCTCATTCTCTCCTGATTGAAAGTGTGTTGGAGTGTTCGGGTGTAAATTCTTTCAA